>JAJQWJ010000007.1:20185000-20657500 GCA_023637945.1 Phaethornis superciliosus | reverse complement strand
TGATTCAGCCATAAATATTTTCACTTTCCCATTTTTTTGTATTTATCTCAGGTTTTATTTCATATTTTATGTCAGATTTTTGATGGAAAAAATAATTAAGAGGATCTGGATAAAATCTTGCAAAATTCTGCTAAACAAAATTTCTCTGTTAAAGTAGGTTATGTTCTAGTTGCCAGATGATGGTATAGAAGCTGCTTTTTAATCAGAGTGCCATGGAGTATCGTGTCAAGTGACTCCAAGTGCACAAGAAGTACAACTGTGGAAAACTACTGATTTCTAATCTAAGCAAATAATGTAATCAGGATTGTTTGACAGACTATAATTTCTTAACACTTGTTGACTGGTATTGACCGTAAATGTTCTTCTCCTTTATTGTCTCAGAAGAATCCTATATTTTACCTCTTATTTTACAAGGACTGATCTTTAGTTAACCATATTGCTCTAAAGCGCTATGATCACATTGACTGAAGTGAATCAGCAGCCAGTTTGTAGCAGGACGCTGTAAATAACCACATCCTTTCCCCACAAACCTTAAGCCATTAGACTCAGTAATACTTGGAATTTACTCACATTTGAGATAGGCACAATAATATTTCCCTCCCTCACAGGTCAAGAGTTGTTAGTTTACAAATTATTTTGAGGATAAGGGAAAGGCATTTTATGCCTGGAAATACTGTTGTAGATATGAGTCATGTAAAAAAAAAAAAATCCAAATCATTATTACCTGCAGCCAGGTCAATGTCATAATGAGGGAAAGACTGTGTAAAACAAAAACCTTTAAGAGCTAGTTTTTTCTTGAAGTATTCTCTCTTGTCTTTAATTACATTGCTATGTTTGTGAAGTTATTTACTTTTCATGAAGCATCAGCTCACCAGGCAGGCCTTTTCCTAGTTGTCTCAATTTTAATTACTTGATTACTTTCAAGAGAGAAGGATCCATATCAAATTTTGTTTCTTAAAGAACGAAAAAAATCTTTTGTGTGGCAGTCTTGACTGTTTATATTTGTAGTTTGAAGGAGAGGAGCCAAGGTCAAATAGGTGACTCTACATTCACTGTATTAAAAAAATGCCCCTGGACCTATAGGCAGCAATTTCTTAATAATTATAACAGCCTCAGGATAGCTAGTCTTGGAACACAAAACATACAAGCCTCAAAACAGAGCCCTCTCAAGTCAGCAAACTAAGCCCCTTCATTTGCTCAGTTGTTGAGAACTATTCATGCTCACCAGGGGCATGGAGTCATTCATCCAGTCTCTCTTAACTCAGGTCATGATCAGAAGCAATATATATATTTTTAATAGAACTTATATATTCTAAGTTACAGGTACAAATCATGGCATTTTGATATCCTTGAATAAATGCTTAAAAAGAAGTGAAATTGAGGCTACAATAAGACTAAAATTGTAATAATGATATGGTAACAGACCAGGCTTGTGTGTACTTGAAATACTATATGCCTCCATACAATTTTTTTTTCTGAAAACAAAAAATGTGGTATTTTATATGCCGAATATAATTCAGATGTGTTGCATTAAAAAACAGTAGCTAAATTGATCTAGTTTTCTTCAGGCCAATATGTCCCTGTGTGTATATAAACACGTTGTGCCCCTACCAGATAGATATGGGCACTGGAAATGAAGAATAAGGCAAAGGATGACATTGAAAAAAGGTCTGCCCAGGGAGCTGATGACACAGTCAGCCAGCCCCACACCTTAGTACTACTTCTATTAAAAATAAAACGAGGGTAATTTCCAACTGAGGGAAATGGAGGGCTGGATATGCTGTCCAGACCCATGCCACAGGGAAATCTGCTGTCAGAGCTGTAACCAGGAAACTCCTGGGTATGGTATGACCCTCTGATTACTACCCCACTACTGGTAAAGCAGGAGAGAATTAATGAGATTGCCAAGAGAAGTCCTACAGCAATAAAGAGGGACTTCAGGGCACTAGGCTGAATTCTGGAGAGATCAGGAGCACATGTGATGTTTCAGTTGATTCCTTCTGTAGCAGGGAATGCTGAAAAGAACACAACTGATCAATGTATGGCTCAGAGGCTGGTGCCATTGGTTGAATTTTGGCTTCTTTGATCACAGAGATGTTTATATGTCAGTCCTGCTGGCAAGAGATGGAATAGAACTATGCATAAGTGGGAAAAAGGATTCTTGACCAGGAGTTGGTAGGAAGGGAAGTGGGAAGGGAATAAAACTAGAACCGCTAGAGATGAGCCTAGGGGTGGCATGGCAAAGTTAGGAGTGAAACATATGTCCCAGCTCCAGTGCATCTACACCAATGCACACAGAATGGGTAGCAAACAGGAGGAGCTGGAAGCCACTGTGTGGCTGCACACTATAACTTAGTTGCCATTACAGAAACATGGTGGGATGATTATCATGGCTGGAATGTTGCAATTGATAGCTATAAGCTCTTCAGAAATTAAGAAAAGGAAGTAGAAGAGGTGGGGTGGTTCTATATGTTAGGGAGTGTTTGAATTGTATAGAGCTCAATGATAGCAATGATAAGGTTAAATATATATGGGTAAGAATGAGAGGAAATTCAAGAAAGTTGGATATCCTGTTGGGTGTCTGTTATACACCACCCAGATGATGAGACAGATGAAGCATTCTACAAGCAGCTCTCAGAGGCTTCCCAGTCTTTGTTCTGACAGGCAACCTCAACCTACCAGATGCCTGCTGGAAATATAACACAGGAGGGAGGAGACAGGTTAAGAGGTTCCTCTACTGTATGGAAGATAATTTCCTGACACTGCTGGTAAACGAGCCTACCGCAGTACATATCTTGCTACACTGGCTGTTCACAAACAGGGAAGGACTGGTGGGAGATGGGGTTGGAGGCCACCTTGGGCTTAGTGACCATGAAACAGTTAAGTTCTTGATTCTTAGTGAAATTCGGAGGGGCATCAGCAAAGCCTCCACCTTGGACCACACAGAGTCTGGCCTGTTCAGGACACTGGCTGAGAGAGTCCCTTGAAGGCCAAATAGGTCCAGGAAGGCTGGACACTCTAATTTTTAACTTCCAATTTTACACTATTGATTAAGAGTTAGTTAATAAGTTAGTAAGTTAGTAGTTACTTAATAAGTAGCTGCATATGCAGCAACAACGCATCTCCATACAGCTTAAGTTGTTCTTTGTGACACAAATGGTAGACTGGAAATGTGCAAGAGGAGCCACACTACCTGAGTCCCTCACATAGCATTTCATTCAGTCACATAGAGTGAAGAAAGTTCGTGGGACTGAATTCCTCACCACGGTTTTATATGAGCACAACTCAACAAGGACTTAAACCTAGTCTGACAAAATGCCTTCTTTCATCCAAGAAAGTATCCTGAAATAGTTCAAACCTGGTCTGATAGTAAGGTCAAATCCTACTTTTTTGGCACATACAGAAGTAGTATCATTATTCAGTTGTTATGCACTGGCTCAAACTGTTATTACCACGCTGTAAAAAGGCACCAGCTTCTCCAAACTGAGTCGAATGCAGCTCTGCCCTCCAGATCTCAGTACACAGCCTCAACCTTAAATACCCTATCAGATATTGGAAGGGCTCTTTGGAATGTGAATTTCAGTGCCCACCAAGGCTGGTCCCCCAAATTCTTATCCCCTCAACTTAAATGATTCTTACATTGCTGTGACTTTTTACCCACCTCTTAGCACTCAGGAATTATGTTTGAGACATGACATGAAAACAAAGAACAAAAGGTCAGCTTTCTTCTAACACACTCTAAAAAAAAAAAAAAAAATGACTGAAAAAAGAAATTAAGACTCACACTCTAATTTCACCTTTTGTTTTCAACTAATCATTCACCCTTCCAGGTTTTTAAGTAGAAAGACTACTAGTCCCTAGGAACTGAGACCAGTAACTGATACTTCACACTGCAGCTTAGATAGCACTTAGTAATGACCTTCAAATGAAATGTCAAACACTGCCTGACCCTGCAGCATAGACTACAGATTACAGTTTACTTTTAAGGAAGTTCAGACATATACAATTACCCCATAAATATGCAACATTAAATAATTTCTTTTGGCTCTGGTTAACATCCTATTTGGGCAGGATCTCAGATTCTCTAAATCTCCAAATTACATTGTATTTGGAAGCCAACAGAACTGCTGATGTGATGTTGGGTTTTTTAACTCTGCTTCTGAAGGTAGGATGCCACCCACTACGACTACCACCAATGAGCAATCTGGGTTATTCTTGACAAGGTCTCATGAAAATAATGACCAAACCTAACCCAGTTTCCACTGTGAGAAAATCATAACCTTGACTTCAGTGTCTAATCCTGGAATGAAATGTCAGCATTTCCAGAAATATTACAAAATTGTCATTACCCAAGGTAAATCCACTAAAAAAAATATCATTCTCTATATGAGAATTCAGCAGCTGGAGCTTTGTAGCTTGCATGGTAAAACTGTGGCTGATAAAAAATGGTCTGTTACTAATTGATAGGGGCTTCAAAATGAAGATATATGGTATTTGAGACCCTGTTTTGATCTTTTTTGCTTTCACACATGTGCCCTTCTGTTTCCTGTGGATCTTCTATGTGACTCGGTGGGTACATGCTCCACATGGTATTCTGCCTTTCTGATGTTAAAATGCAACACATAGGCTCTTACACGTGGTGTAGGAACAGCTCTTTGATGGACATATAATCAAGCAGGAATTTGAAATATGGCCAAGACTTTGCTTTTATTTCTTGGATATTGGACATAAGTGTGAATTTAGCCTGTAGAATTTATTCGCCTTTTATTGTATAAGATTAATTGAATTATGAGTGAAAATCCTTCTTCTTAATTGTGTTTCTCCTACAGTCAGTTCCACAAGGTGTGATGTCAGTACTTACATATATATGTGATAGCATTGTCAATATAAGATATTACTAGGAATTATTTTATTGTCATGAAAGAACTGATGTGTGTTTCTCTCCTTTTTCTTTTAGCCTTACAAACCAATGCCATTACACCACTGTTTTTTTTTTTTTTTTTTTTTCCGCATGAGCACACTTCCTTTAACTCCCGTGTGTCACTCATTTCAGGCTGTACATTAAAACACTTGTCCTGTAATAAAATTTCTCAAAGGGGCCTTTCAAGCCATTTCCACTATTATTTGTTTGCAGATGTGCTTGTGAGCTATTCTTTTAAGTAAATACTTTAAGTATTTATATACCATATATAATTATTCATATATTACTATTTAATTATGTATACTCTAATATAAAAATATAGATTTTTAAATCTATGTTCTATTTTACAATATATAAAAACATATTTTAATCAAGCACATTTATATGTTTCCTTTTTTATACTGTTTTCTTTTTAATTATAATAATCTTCTTTACTTGGCACAGATTATCCTCAACAATTAAAGCTTTTCAGAACTCGGCAATAAATACTGCTGAGTGGAAACCTCAACAAGAATAGCATGTTACCATAGCATTAGTGAAGTTCTGTTTAGTGTGAAGTACATTACTATTCAGTTATTCTACTCAGTTACACAAGGATATTTCCATCTGAAGAGGAAAGTTCAAGTCTGACAAATTTGTTTTTCTTATAAAATGCAATGGAAAGAGGAAATACACAGAGATTTTTTATATATATAAAGAAAAAAAATTGTTGCTTTGTAGTATTGAAATATTATTCTAAATATATGAAATAGTAATCTTGTAAAGAGAAAAAAAATGGAAAATCCAAACCAAAAAACTATGGAAACAAAATATTTCATTTAGAACCCCCCTTCCCCCATCAATAGTCAATTCACTTGTCCCAGATCTACATGAGGTCACTCAGACAGCCTTGGCTCCTTTTGCAGTTTTTCTTAGCACCCAAAAATATTTGAGGAGAACTCGTTTTGTGGCTCTAAATTTACAAGGTCATAAGGTTATCCTAGGGGAAAAACTTTACAGTTTCAGTAAGATTGTAGCTCATGTTATGCTGCCAGTGATCACCAAACAAGTGACATATCGAGTCTGCTACCCAAACTCAAAAAATTCCTTCAGCACATCTATAAGAAATGTAAAAAAAAAATAATCTAGGCCTCAGATCATTTGTCACAGTACCAGCTTTTCAAAAAGAAACTGATTAAATATCAATACCTGCTTTGCAAGCATTGTGAATTTCATAATAGTATCATCTCTTTTGTGTGATCTTGCAGTAGCTGAGGATATTTCAGAAAACAAACCACAGAACTGCAGTGTATCAGAGACTCCCATACCACCATAGAGCAAGGCCAGAATCCAAATATTGTCCTTTTATCCTCCAGAACTGCTGAAGGTTTATGCCTGGTTTGGTTTTGATGGCCTTTAATTAAGTGACTGGTTAATTTGACCCTACTGTGAAGTCAGATTCCCTCTTACAGGTACCCACCAAGGACAATTCACCATCTATAATTTTCTTTGCCACATACATAATTAGTTTTCTTACTTAGACAAAACAAGATCACTATAAAAATACCTCTTTTAAATTAAAAATATGGTACAATTTATTAGTCTTTTCATTAAATAATAGAAATAACAATGAAATGTTATTCAAAGCATTGTATTATACTTTCAAATAATCCTTTTGTTTTTTAGTTGCACTTGTGGAGGAACGTATCTTAACATGAAAAGGTAACGTACCATATACAGCATCTCCAGATGAAAAAAATTTAAACAAAGCAAGATAAAACAAAAAATACTGAAAATGGCTTAGGCACTTTGCTGATAATTAATAAAACTGATAAAATTGATAGTCCTTTTGGCTAGTAAGTGTAAAATGTATGTAGTACTTCAAAAGATAAATAGCTGTTCATTCTTGTTTTCTCAAAGGATAGCACAGAGTACTAACTAGACACAATGCCACATGCTTTTAACTTTCATCTTATATGGAGAAGGTTTAGGCTTTACTCTGCTTATATGGGAGTGGAGCTGGGTTGTAAGAGACAAATAAAAGAGAAATAAATATTGAATAGAAATCCTTATTCCTAAATAAAGGACGTTGAAGGGATATTGAAACGCTCAGGTTTCCTTAGCTCCTCAGCTTCTTTCATTGTGAATAACTGCCCAAACGCATGAGCCTGTGAGCTGCTAAGCAGTCATCAGATGCTGTATTACTCAAAGGAAGGTCTCAGAAGAGGCCTGCTTGTGAAAGTGGTGAAGTATCCTTAATCCACAATAGCCAGTACGAAAGCATCACCTGTAGAAGAACCTGTACTTCACAATTCTTCCCATTCTCCTTCACTAATAACATCTTTTGCTTAACCCACTATTTAACCCATAAATGCATGTGAAATGTAATATTTCCTTCAAAATACTCTTAAGTAGATTAAAAAGCAAGTAAAAGATACTGGCACACTTGAATCAAGGAGGAAAAAAAAATGGATATCTAATGGATGTTGAACAATTTTCCTCAGCCACCAAATCAAGGAGTTCCTCCCTAGATGGATGGGGATGTCAGGGAAGCAGGAGAACCTGCCTTTTGTGATGGAGTTGTTCTTATTATTGTCTGCTGTTCAGGACACCAGTGGTTTTTTCTGCCCCTCAACATCATTTTGGAGAGCTGATCCCATACAGCTCTCTTACTCTTACTGGAAGAGCATTCCTCAAAACACTCCCAAGCAAGTTCTCATATAGGAAAACAGTTTTTTTTCCCAAGTTATGAAAACAGGCATAATATGTGATTCTATATAGTCATGGGCATATTAGCCTTAATATAGTGGAGGGATGAGAACAGATCTGAATTGTGAACGTCTCTGCAGCTTCTGCCCTAAAATAACAGTCTTACTTTTTTGTATCTACAGCAAAAGCCAGTTTTGTGTGGGTGCATAAGGTCCATTGCTGAAAACAATCATTTCAGGAGCTTGTTTTCATCATACTGATTGCTAGGGTTACACTGCAGATTGAACTGTAAAATATTTCTTCACTGCTCCTTCATTTCAGTGAGATAGAAAGTTTAATCCAAACCAAAGGCATTCCACATGAAGAATATTCATGGACAGTACTAGATATATGACGAATTTTGCATATATTTTCAGTTTTCAAGAGAAACAATAGATCACTCTGCAGCCATGTCTAACAAATTCTTAGCCCAGCAGTCTGTCTATCTGAAGAAACAAACATATACCAGAAGTATTTTCCTGGATCTATATTTTTAATTCAGAAAAAATTAACAACCGCATTAAGGATTTCTGTAACTTCTTTAACTTACAAGTTAGTAGAAATCAGCATTATTAAAATTTTTTATAGCTGCCGTAGAATCCGTATGAAAAATATAAGAACAACAACAACAACAACAGTTTTTATGTTGTGCCCTATCCAGCTGACACTGTCCTTTTGGAAAGCCAGTGACTTGTTAGTACCCCTAGCAGGAGTGTGAACAGATGCGTCCCTGACAGGCGATGGATGGTCAGGGTCCATCTGGCCAGTGCAGCCTGGACAGAAATGATGTATACAGCTTCATCAGCGAATGACTGTCATCAATCCTGTGCCATGGATAGCATAAATGACAGCTATGCTGCAGCTGAGGCCCAGGTGTGAGAATGAAGAAGGGGCTGATTTAAGAATGCTGGGTAATCAGGAATGTATAGTCTCCTGGACTTTAATTTGTATCTTTAACCTCCTATAAATATCCCTGTATACTGTAGGAGGTATGTGTTTTTAAAGAGTCTGATCGTGAAATTAGCTTCAAGATGACAGACGTTCTTTGCTCTCCTTTAGCTGCTGATCACCTCAGTTTCCAGTATACATTAACAAATGCATGCTGAGCTTTGGCCACTGTACTGTGGGGCTTCACAATTTAATTATTACCTCATTGATTTTTCATGTATTTCAATTTTCTTTTCTTCAAGTCACAGTGACTGTCCTATTGGGGGCAATGTTTGTTTTCTCTTTCCAAGATTTCCTTGTGGAATTTATTTTGAATTCAAGGATTTTTTTTTTTTTTAACCCATCAGGAACTCCTATTTCCTTAGTCTGTCAGTTAATAGACAGATGCACAATCCTTTAAAATGAAAATGAACATTATAGCTGAAGCTAGGCATAAACAGAAAACAATAACACACTGACCACTGGTAATTCCTAACTAAAGGTACTTCTGTTTTTTAAATGGTCCCTTTTTAGCATGCATCAAAGAGCATGCATAATTTGCATCTATTAGCATTTTATTATTTCATAGCACTGGAAGTGGGAAAATGGACTCAATTATTGTATCCTCACAGGGTATTTCTTCACATCTAACTATTTCACAAAAAATCATTTTTCTTTATCAGTGCATCATATGGAATAACACAGTGTTTAAAAGCACAGGAAGTTATAAATATTTTCTATAAGGTGTCAGTCACTTCAGCACACAGAAAAATGATCATTGTCATAAATAGGCATAATTTATAATCATATTCTCTAAACCATTAAATACTAAGGACTACATTTTGACCAGGTAAAGATGTGCTGCATGCCTGAAGCAACATAATTTGTCTATGAAAACACCAAAAAAAAATCCTATGTTTCCAACGTATAGTCCACATTTGCAGGCATGAGTCTTACTGTATATTTCTGTAAGACTAAAACCTGGAAAAACTGCAAACCACTATAGCTCTACACAGATAAATTCTGGATGGCATTTTCAAAAGGGGGATGAGGGTGGCATAGGACAGGACTACAAGCATCCTCATTCCAGACACAGAACTCAGTATGCAGCACATATGGTAGAGAGGTCTTAAAAAAGCGTTGGAGAGGAGACTAAAACACATTAATTGCAGGTTACAATGAATGTGATTAATTTTCATCCCTAAGTGCTGACTTTTGCTGGCTCTTCTTCAGAGCAAAGAAAAGGTGCCTCAAGAATAGAGTATCCTGGTCTAGTTTCTTTTCCATCCCAAAAGAGCAGATGAACTAGACTTGCCTTGGGAAGAAAACCCCATTTCAAAGTGTATGTAAGAATGTATATGTATGTTTATATACACACACACACTTTTGGACTTCAGGTGGAAAAAAAATCATGGTTTAATAGTTAAAAAAAATTATCCAAGGAATCAGATTTCTCTGATTCCCAGTAATCTGGATTTCCCTGCTTTTCCTTTTGCAGAATGGAAATTTTTGCCAGAATACTAATGCAACAAAAAAACCTGGTAAGTCTATCCAAAGAGCATATTACAGGTTTTTATGAAATCAAGATGAATTGTACCTACACAGACTATTGGCTTTAAATGGTTTATGTAGAAATTAAAAAAAACCAAACCAAAACAAAACGTGGAATTAGTTAGCAATCTTGAGAAAGTATCTGCAATTTCTGCTCTGAAATTCTTGGCCATTTGAAAAAAAATCTCTCCGTAAATATTTTATGTGGCTGTGGTTTAACCTTTAGAATATGAATAGAGCCCCCACCTGTGTAGGCTTACTTGTTACCCAGTATGCAGGTCAGTACCAATCAGATCAATACACCCCCAGGAGAAGATGGAAATGGAAGAGGGCCATTGAGCATTGAGCATTTACCCCAATGAATCACAATTACAGGAACACCTGTGCTAACAAACTATATCTTGATCCACTGGGAAAATGTTCACAGTGCTCAGTAGCCCTCAGAGTTTCACATTTATTATCACTTGGGGGTTGGCCTGCAGTTGTATACCGTGCTACAATGTAAAATTCAGAAGGACACTGGTTCAGGACCTTCTGGAATGACTAAGCTTTCATAGACCTTTTTGTTGCTTCCCTATTTATGTATTTTAGTTATATTATATCTTTGAGGTACTGATGGAGGTTTTTAATTCATGCACTTCAGTTTCAAACAGCAATACACAAGACTAAGGAACATAGTTTCAGAAGTTACACGCAAAAGTATGCTTACACTGGGAGCAATATATAGTTACTAATGTATCCAGCTAATAAGCCACAGCTATAAATCACATAACAGAGAAAAAAGAAAACAATGGAGAGAGCAAAACCCAGAAAAATAAGCATACAATACCCAAAAATAGCGCCTTTCATGCTGTTACAATAGTATCTGTTATTATAGGTATGGAACAGCTTTATTATTTCTGTGTCATTACAGTGAATTATCTACCAAAGTAGAAGGAAAAGCAGAAGTATTGAGGGACTCCCAGTGTATGAGAGTTAGTATCATCACTGCCTTTAGAACCTCTCTCTAAAGGCATTGAGATATTAGTAAATCTCAGGTTTCTTCACTTCTGTGGTATTCTAATATTGTTATACAATGCCTGTCATAAGTTTCCTTATGTCAGGAAACTAATAGATGCATTGCTGAATGATGGGCCCTCATGATCACATAGAAGCTAGAATGCTTTCAAACTCTGCCTGTGAAATTTAGCAGATAATATTGGTGACGTGCAAGAGGCAGAGCTATGACTTAGATATCTTACATATATTTCACAGTGAAAAAAAAAAAAGCTTCAGAGTAGAAGGCTGTGCTATGCAATGTAGAGGAAAAGCAAAGTCCATCAAGCTTAGTTCTTTTGGCTTTGGAAAAAAATGATTATGCTTTTAACATCATGCTGAGAAATTCCTATTTGGATATTAGGACAGAAGAAGACCTGTATATGTTCTCTTGTGTCTGGAAAAATCTGCAACTTTAAACATTTGGAACCCTTGTTTATAGGAGGGAGGGAAGGAAAGGGAGGAAAGGGAGGAAAGGGAGGAGAGGGAGGAGAGGGAGGAGAGGGAGGAGAGGGAGGAGAGGGAGGAGAGGGAGGAGAGGGAGGAGAGGAGGGAAAGGAGGGAAAGGAGGGAAAGGAGGGAAAGGAGGGAAAGGAGGGAAAGGAGGGAAAGGAGGGAAAGGAGGGAAAGGAGGGAAAGGAGGGAAAGGAAGGAGACTGAAACAGCTGGAGAAATGATTCACCTTCTATGAAGTGTATACATGACAAAGTGCTTTGAGGAAAACAGTCAGCTGAGCACTGTGCCATTTAATTTAGTACTCTGCAGAACAGAATAAAATTTTCACTTGCTAAGCAGTAATAATTTTCTGGATTCAAATTTCAATCTGATTGTAGCTAGAAAGCTATTCAGTTGATTTACCCTTTCTCTGTTATTGTGGGGGAAAAAAAAAGAGTAAAAAAAGAATACTTGACTCATAAAATAGCAGGTATTTATTTTGCCTATTTAAAAGCAATAAAGACCCAAAGATTTGTGTAATTCTGGATCTCTCTCTGCTCCTTTAAATTCCAAATCTAAAGATTCTTTTTTCCCAGTGCTTTGTATTTGTCAATTAGGCAGTACCCATTGTGACCATCCTCATAGCTCCCTATATATAGTCTTATATATTTTTAAAATTTCCTGTTCAAATCTCCTCAGATCTTCCAGGGCAAAGTACCAAACAGTACAGATTAAAAGGAGGGAAAGTCCACAAATACAATGTACACTTGTTATCATTGATACTGCCTTTTCAGTCATCACACTATTCTGTAGGAAAAAATGAAAAAGGATATAGAAAAGTGCTCTTGATAGGATGACTTTACAGCACGGTAGGAGAATCGAGGGGGAGGGGCAAATGAGGAAGCCTAATCTGAAATACGAGTACATTTTAAAACCATTTTCCTTTAGCAATATTTGTGTAGTCAAGATTTTAAATATCTCAATCATGCATTAAAAATCCTTTGATGCCTTTTTGCTGTTCTGGTTTTGGGAACTGCTTGATTGCAAACCTCTAAACATGCTTAACTGCCACATATTTTTCCTTCTGATTAAAATGCAGGCTGGCACAAGCAGAGACTGATGGCCTCTGAGTTTATAGATTGACCAGGGCACCTGCCGTGCAAGCATCTTTGTGCTGCCCCATCACTGAATTTCATTCTGACCTTGAAGCATCACACTTGATAAAGCTGAAAGTTAGTTTCTATTTCTATTTCCAGCCCTGTTTTTTAGTATCCTTTAAAAGACTGTCAGTTGTACTCTGACACAGTGGTTCCTGCTTCTTGTAGGTTGTAGCTCTCGAAAGAGAGCACACTTGATGCTTTCAACTACAGACTTTTGCTGCTCTTCTGCACAATTCTGATTTTAAATATTTTTAAATAAATCATAGCAATAAGAAAAGAAATGCATCTACTTATGTCATCTTGAATCTCCTGCAAATGTACTGAAGACATAAGACTATACCTGGACATGTTGGTATCTGCCAAAGTTTTTTTGTTAAAGGTCTGTTCAACCTTAAGCAAAAGTTGGAAGTGAAGTTTCTGAGGAAAAAAAAAACACTTTCTGAAATGTCTTTTACAGCACAACTATATGCACAGTTCACAATGAATACCATCTGTACTTAGTACAGAACTTCCAAGCCCTGCTTGCAGCAAAACAAATACAGAAATCAGAAAAAAAATAAAGTATTTGTTTTCCCAACATTTCAAATAATTGCTCTTTTCTTTCTGTAACACAGACTAAATCAAGTAGCTTGGAACACATTGTATTTGTAACCGTGCAAAAGATAATAACATTTACAACAGTGGGGATTGGCTAGAAGTGCATTTCTAGCAAAAGATTATCCTGAAAGTGATACGACTCTATGGGCATAAACATGCACATAGCAGTCTGATTC
Organism: Phaethornis superciliosus; assembly: GCA_023637945.1. Classification (NCBI taxonomy): domain Eukaryota; kingdom Metazoa; phylum Chordata; class Aves; order Apodiformes; family Trochilidae; genus Phaethornis; species Phaethornis superciliosus. Next base: position 20,643,971 of record JAJQWJ010000007.1, on the reverse strand, counting down.
AGATAATAGTGAATACCTTAGTTTGTAAAGCATATATGAAAACCTTTCCAGAGAACAAATAAAATAAACTTAATTTAACTTCTAAAACTAGATCCCCAAATTGCTTTTTTGGCCTCTGAAGTGTATGCAAAACTGACAAGTACTTCTCTATCTGAGTAATGCTCATGACGTCGCATCAATGCGACGATAGCTTCCTAGAACGGCTTATGTATAAATTAGAGCAATAGCTACAGCTACAAAAAGCACCAAACATCTGAAGACAAGCCATCAAAAGCAAGGAAATTCTGATTTCTAGTTGAGGCTTGTGACATTTACAGACTATATAAGAATACATGGGATGTTATACAGTATTGCGCATCATTATTGTCGAAGTCATTGTTTCCCTCATTAGCGCTCTAGATCTGTACATCACTTCCATTGCAGGTCATGACCTTCATGCTGACAGTCCATCCTTAACTCACCCTTTTGTGCCTAGGTATTGTAGCAAATTTGCTACAGTACGTGACATCTCACACTTGAATTTTCTGCAATATTTGAAGACATGTGTCCCATTCAAATGCACTACTTATCAACTCAGAGGTCTTCAGGAAACCATTAAGAAGATATGGGACACATACCTAAAGTAAAATTAGCTATAATTTCATTTGTAAGTGTTGTATTTTATTATAATATTTAAGCTGTATTTCTCTGTAGAGCTTTTAATTTTGTGATAGAATGATGTGTAAATCATGCGGTACAGTAAAAAATTTCCCCAAACGTTTTTAAAGTTCAATAATCTTTTCCAAATAAAGACATTAACCCACAAGAAACAGCCAAAATTGTTAACATTTCCAGGCTCATTGTTCTCATTTCTTTTAGTATTAATTAGAAGCCTAACTTAATATGCTGCAAACATACTAGCCTTTCATTTTTAATGCAATTGAAGACAAATTACTAAAACTTAGAAATTATTCTGGACTCCTGAAAAACAGTGATTGACATGGTATCATCCTGTAATGGGCCAGTTAATATGCAGACATTGACATGACACAGCCATTATGATAGATCATATCAATTCATAATTTGGCTTCATTAATATGTAGAATTATTGACATGGTTACCTTAAAATGGCATTTCCTCTTCTACAGTGCCAATGTGCAGGAATGCACTTTTTTATACAGACTTTGAAGTATAACCTGAAAGGCTGTGATGTGAAGAAAAGATTATGTTCATGTTGTGATAAGTCATTTTCTGTTCTAGTATCAGAAAACCAGTGTTAAAGAGAGGGAAAGAAATCAGTCACAGATTCCATGTCTGGAAGTCTCATTAACATTTAATTAAGTTAGCTGTCCACATTCTTTGTTTCCCTGTTCAGAAAATTGCTCAGAATTTGTTTTTGTGGCTTGTTTGGTAAAACTACAAAAAAAAAACCAAAACCAACCAAACAAAAAAAAAGAATGCAAAACTCATTTCAGTTTTATGGTCAAATAGAGAAAGAAGCTAAACTGTCTACAGAATTTTGCAGAATTTTCCTTTGTTTTTTTCCACCTTTCACTGGGTAAAAACTGCCTGGACGGCCAGGCCCAGAAACATTTGATGAAATGGCGTTAAATCCAGTTGCTGGCCAATTACAAGTGGTGTTCCCCAGGGCTCAGTTTTGGGGCCACTGCTCTTTGTTATCTTTATCAATGACCTGGACAAGGGGTTCAAATGCACTCTCAGTAAGTTTACAGACAATACCAAACTGGATTGGAATGTTGATTTGCTTGTGGGTAGAAAGGCTCTACAGATGGACCTGGACAGTCTGGATGAGTGGGCTGAGGTTCAAGAAGGCTGAGTCCAGATGTGCAGTTGGGTCACAACAACCCAATGCAATGCTAGAGGTTTGGGAAGGAGTGGCAGGAAAGCTGCCCGGTAGAAAAGACCTGGGGGGGGCCCATCGAGAACAGCTGAACACAAACCAGAAGTATGCTCAGGTGAGTGTGAAGGCCAACAGCATACTAGCTTGTGTCAGAAATAGGGTGGCCAGCAGGACTAAGGAAATAATCAGGGCTCAGGGAACACCTTATCACTCTCTGTATCTACCTGAAAGGAAGTAATGAGGCAAGACCCACTTTTTTCCCAAGCAACACGCAATAGCAGAAGATGAAATGGCATCACATTGTGCCAGTGGATTAGATTGGATATTAGGAAAAATGCCTTCACCAAAACCATTGTCAGGCATCGGAACAGGCTGCCAACATAAGTGGTTGAGTCACCATCCCTGGAGGTACTCAAAACGTGTAGTTCTGGTGCTAAGGGACATGGCTTAGTGGTGGACTTGGCAGTGTTAGGTTTACAATTGTACTCAATGATGTTTAAGGTGTCTTCCAGCCTAGGTGATTCTATGACTTGTTCTGTGAAATTAGATTTTGAGATTTTGCTTGAAACGTGAAAAGATTCTTTTTAAATAACTTAATGCCACTAATGTTGGAGCCCAGGGAAATGAAGGCAAAACCAGAGAACCATACAAATGCAGCTATTAAAGTCAGCTTTGCTACCAACCTGTCTCTTATTCTAATATATAAACTAGCAAGGATTTGAACAAAAACACAGAATTCTGACAGTTTGTATTTCCAGATGAGTCCAAAAAGTGTTTGGTTCTGTCAGTCTTAGTTCTCTTAAATGCTATCATGATATTCACATTTAGTGTCCAACAACATTTCTACCACTTTAGGTTTGTGCCTTGGGTTTGTTTTCCACTCGTCTTGCCCTTCTACTTACAATCAGATTAATAACTGGAGGAGAGGATGCTTATTCTTATAAACAAGTCACTTGGCTGATCTCAAAAGACAGAAGAGAGTAAGCTTATTCACCGCAGCTGAGGTTTTGCACATTTAAATTTTACTTTCATGGTTAACTAATTTTCAAATTGTGAGAAACCTTTAAAGTAATCCAAACCACTGCTATATATACAAGATAAACAGAGGTGATACCAGCATACATGTCTTATACTAAAAACACCCTAAAACATATTGTGTGGGCTCAGAACTTTATATTGACTTCTGGTGCTAAGCAAATTTTATAATGGAGTTATAAAACCCTCAAAAAAGGGGTTTGTAAAGGAAACTCTAATATACCTTTATCTATAATGGCACGGCTGGGGGCTACTATAATAATCCTTTTGCTTTCATGTGGCCATCTGGAGGCCTATTAAAACTAGTATCTAAAACAGACTCCCAAGTGTGTTGAGTTTGCTAGTTTCCACTAAGTCACTAAAATAAGGGAGTTAGCTCTGCTATAGGGTGAAGTGTCCACTACAGAGGGAAGACAGCTTGAACTCTAACCTCACAGACTATGAATATGTTGTGTGCAGGCTGATTTTGATACATCCACTTTAAATTGTGAAAAAATCATAGCCCTAGGTCTGTTGTGCACCTCTGAGGTGCAAAAAAAAAGGATAAGCATAGTAGGAATGGAAACACTGCAAATTTAATGAAGTATTACATTCCAAATCAGCCAATTTCAAACCAGAATATTCTATTCTGAATTTTATGGAGAGCAACAGTAAAATATTGACAATTTTGCAAGAACCTACTTTCCCTGCTCAAAGACAAACACCAATATTATATATATATATTTATTTAGTGCTGGGCGTTTTTATTAAAAATAAAATGGAAATAAATATTTGAGAATGCAAATTACAGCCACGTTTGATCTCTTTGGTTTTTATTCAATTAAGATTAGGATAGTACAAATGCATTCAGTAAAACTGATTGGGTGTCATTTGTACAAAAAGAAGTCCTTTCTATACACTCATTACTGATCTTACTCAGTAATGTAGTTGCATCCTCTTTTACCTAATACATGGAGAAAAAAAAAAAATTAGTTGCTGTCTAAAACTGCGGTAGAACTCAGATCAAGGACCAAATAAGATGCATTAATTGCTTTACCGCTTCACTGCAAAGCCACTCTTAAAACATAATTCCTTAATGAAGTCCGTTAATTTGTTCATGGCAGTACACAAGCTGTTCAAAATGACACAGAAATGCACTCTGTTTTCTAACCCCTGCAGTTTCTTCTGTTAGTCACTCTGTCTTGTGTTGTTATCCTATGGATAGTAATTATTTTATAGTGGCTGTAATTAGGAGAGAATTAGGCTTGGTAAACAAAACCTGCCTTCTCCTGTTAATAGCTAAGGATAATAAATTTGGCTCTGACATTCACTATATTTGGACAAGGCTTGGCCTTCTTCCAGTTTTCCCAATAAGAACTTTATTATATAATTATGCCTTGGAGGGGCTCATATTACAAGGTAATTTTTTTTTTTCCTTTTTTGTTAAGACACATATTGCATGGCTTCCAGCCAGTAAATGATATACTGTAATATATGCCTCCAATAAATGTTTTAAACAAAATCTCTCTAAGCAATATCCTGCTGGAACTGCACATTGCAATTCAGCAGTTATATTTACAGGAGTTTTTCATAATGCAAATTATTTTCTTTTGCTCACAATATCCAACATTATAACAAGTGTTTAAAAAGAAGCCTAGGATTATTTTTATCAGCAAATGACATGGTTAGATGCTTAACTTATCATATCTTAGTAGCTTAAAGAGAGTTTTTATAATTTTTTATTCTGCAAGTAAAGTCACAGTTTTGTTGACATGCACAGAAGTGTAGCAAGTATCTCATTTTCTATTTTCAGCTTGAATTAAAAAAAACAACCCTTTGTCCCATCTTTCAGCCCACACACTAATGCATCATATCACACCCTCTCTTTTATTTTATCTCATAGCTTTTATGTAAAATACAATTTAAGTTAAGACACAATAGCACAAAACGCTTTTCAAAGGGAGTCAATCATAAGCTAAACAGAAAAGGAAGGGCTTAAGGAGGAATTTATAAAGAAGTGAGTGAGTGGCTCAAGGGAGAGAAAGAAAGTGTTTCAGTCACAAGGAGGAGCAGAGATTGAAATAGATCAAGACCAAAAAAAAGGGAGTAAGCAATTAAAGTCTGAAAAAATACAGAAAAAAAACAACAAAGCATAAGTACAATAATTTTAACTGTTTCTCCTCTGTTGATTTTTTGCTGCTAGTAAGATACTGGTAAATCATATTTAATAATTACATTCACTCCATTTACTATTGATAACTCAGTATGCAATGTCCAGGGTGAGAGGAGTTAAAAAGATCAGAAGAAGAGTAATGGGATACATGATAAGAAAATGATATCTAAAAAAAGCATGCCAAAGTGCTCTCGCATAGGACATCATCTATACACTAACTCTAAAAATACTATGCTCATATAGGTTGCAGAAAATAAGTTTTGTGGTGGTGCAAAAAAAAAAAAAATCAAAGAGTAAAAAAGAAACTATATCACTTCAGAAATATAATTTAGATTTTTAGGCATTACTTAGCACTAAAAAAATTAAAGATCTTAAGCTAAATTCATCTGCACTAGAAGCAGAGGGTGCATTAATTTCACCCTGAGTAAGACATTTAAAAAACAAAAGGCCAGTGAAGGGACTAAGTACATCAACAGTCATGAGAAATAGAAAAAGCCTATGAGGTCAGTTAGTCCAGTCTTCCAGTTTCTAAATGTAGCACTGGCCATGATAATACGGTCTTCCATGTTGTCTCAGACATATATTTATAATTACTTGGCCTAAAGAACTAAAACTTTCCTTGGGAAATAAAGACCTAAGTATTCCTTACAGTTTTAATTATGCCTTGGAGAATAAGCAGTCCACATGTCTCTGAGTTGTCAATTAACTCTTAAAAAATTTTAAATTATCTTTGTTCTTCTCATCGGACCTCCCAGAACTGCCTTAGGTGAGGGTCCACAGATTTACCACAGCCCATGAGGCAGCAGGGTACAAAGGAGCAGCATTTCATCTCGTTCACAGGGAAATGACAGGGGAGCAAGCTGAGATTCAGCTTTTTCAGCAGAAGAGTGCAGACCAGTAACGATTTCACAGTGTGAGCCTGTATAAAGGCACTGTTGACAAAAAGGACTGGTCTCAAACTCTCTCCAAGAGCTGGAGATTCAATGAAGATCAAGTGGCAAAGAAACCTTAACCACTGTCTTTCTAACCACTTTCTAACCACTGCCTCTTCCTCAATTTTCTCCTCTTTCTCTCATCTTCTTTCCTTTCTCATAGGACTGCAGAGGAAGGAAAGGCAAATAAAGCTAAAAGAGGAAAAAAGATACTCAAGCTATGTCCTTCCTGTGTCCAAGATGAGGAAGAGGAAACACAAGACCATGAGTGACTGGTATAATATCAGTGACTAAGAATTTCTTTTGCGAATCTATTTTAAACTACCATGATCTCAGTGTCTGGAAGATATTATATGGGTCATAATTTTAAAATATCACTTTAGAAGGAGGAGAAGGTGGTTAGCAGACATAATTCTGTCCTTTATTGAAAGCTTAGCTACCTGACAAACAGTAAGGACCAATAAATGTGCATGTTGCCCTATGATGCACAAGGTGACCAGGCTCAGACCATGATATATGGAGAGTGGAAGCACACTCTAGCACCAAAGAACCTGCACCTAAACTCTCTAGGAAGTGTCATGATTACTCTCCAAAGGTTTTGTTAATTTGGACAAAGATGAGGTGACCAAATAGCCAGTCTCTTAAAAAAAAAAAATAAAAAAAATCCATGTTTATAAAAGAAAAAAAGAAACAAACCCAACCACAAACTGTAAGAATAAAAATGCAGATCATAAAGGTGAACAAGCCTACTTGGTCTCTCCCTTCTCATTATATGGTCTCTGTACCACTGCAGATGCAGTGAAAGGTTTAAATGACTGTGTTGTAACTTCCAGTAAAGGGAACTTACTGAAATCTTATTCCAGGGTATTTTCTACTCTAAAATAGATTCAGGGGGAATGTGGCCAGGGCAGATGCTCAAAAAGCTTCTTTCAGAACTGCACAGCTGCACTTTACACTGAGGAGCTCTGACTCCCAATTGTGCACAGGGTCAAATTATACCCTGGCCAGAGACAGAGTTTAAGCAGAATATGGACAATTTTGCACACTTATTTTATCCATAACTGAGGACATTTCTGAAAGATTGAAGGATTAAGCATACTTTGTTCCAAACAGGGTTTTGGCATTTTGTTTTTCTAACACTGAGGAAAGAAAGCTCAGAGAAGGGCATAGTGAGCAGCAGGGGACCAAAGTTCCTTTTATCATTATTCTAATATGACATAAACTGAAGAGATGTTCATGAAGAATATCAGCCCCTAAGTAGCATCCCTGTGTGCAAATCAGAAGTGTAAACTTAGTTTTAGATAATGGCTTAAAGAGGAAGATGGGGTTTTTTAGAATGAAAAAACAACACTGAAAAAGGTGATGGAGATCTGATGGTATCCTTATGAAAAGTATTAGGGAATAAAAACAAAGAAGTTTCATTTGAGAAGTATATTATAATATGTGCCCTGGTTCTCTCTTTGTTATAGGTAAGACTTCCTATAAACAGAAGAGCAATATGTGTAATCCATAGTGCATATTCACTTTTTTGGTTTTTGTTAGCAAGGGTATGTGAGCCTTCTAGAAACTGTGAAAGTTCCATGCACTGATGAGGAACGGTCTGAATAATATCAACTCTAATTATTTGATTTACTACAAAGGGCTTTCAGGCAACTAGTGTGGTAATACATCCTTGGCTGGGTGTCCAATGATGATGGTCACTTATAAACGTGCAAAACCTCTCCAGCTTCGCACTGATCAGGTCACATTTAAAACAATTGCTTCTACTCCTGAGCCATCTATCTGTAAACACATCAGAGTGACAGCTTGCTCTTCTTGCAATGCCCAATAGGCATGGGGACAGCACCATGCTCTAACAACAGCCTAACTTACTTGACTAGCTTTTGGCAAGTCTGTGTGATATCAAACAAGAACATTGGTCTTGATACTGATCATGCATAGCTTGCAGGTGTACAAGATGTGAGGGAATTTGATTCTTTTCACACATGGCAAAATAAGTATGTTAAAAGTGAAAATGGATTAAACAATTTCTGATTTGTTTAATGCTGGTCAGTGTCTTTACCATTACCATCAAATGTCCAATTTACTCCTACAGCTAACTAAGAGAGATTTTCCTTTAGATCAAAGAGTAGATGACTGGGGGTTTGGAAACAAAGGGCAAAGAGAAACCAAGCTATTTATACAGCATAGCATTTAGACCGATATTTTATGTCCAGTCAAGATGCTTTGGTAAAGCTGTGGCACCTGGGTCACAGCAGAAGCATTCAGTTTGCAGTAATAACAACAAACTGGTCCCTTTTACCTTGAAAAACATTTCTATGCATTTTACTGCAGCAACAGTTCACAGTTCTCTAGGAAAATAAATTACTTAGAGGGCTAGTAACTCCAGCAGAAACATGAATAACGTCAGCATTTTCTTTTCAACCTATTTAGTGATGTCATTACCCATAGAAAAGTGATACTAGAGCTGAAGACTTTTATAGGAAGAAAAAAATATTTGGTTTAGTGTTTTACATCTTTATGCAGAGTTCCAGTGTCCAGAGACACAACTCCTTGATCTAAAATCTCAGATGGCAAGTTTATATTCAGATTTCATTACTACTTGGAAGAAAACACAAAAGTAACAGAAAAGCAGATATTCCACACACTGAGAAAAAGTGATGGTTCCCAAGGGTAGAAAGGTTAATACAAGACAAAAACTGGATTGTGTGAATGCCAGTTTCTCTTCACGTCCCAGACTGGTATTGAGGGGGATGTTTTCACTTATCCATTTCTGTCCCTCTGCAAAGGTAAGCAAGATGCTGTTAATAACTAAGACTGTCCCTGATGGTGGCAAGTCTAATTACAGGGAAGGAAAAAAAAAAAGAACAACACAACAAGATGGGAGAATGAAAGAAAAGGTTTATGGTTTTTTTCCCCTGGATGTCAGTTCATTACCAGCCTGACACTATAACTTCAAGGGTCATTTCTCTGCAGTCACTAAAATACCAAAAAAAGAGAAAAGCTGCGCATAAGCAGAAGCAAAAGCAAAAACCCAGGATCGTTACATTCTCAAAAGAATTTTACATAAAAGAGGCCTTGTGAAAAAGAGTCCTTCTAACTCACACACTGTTAGCTGCGTTCCCCTGTTAATAAAAGAGAGAACATATTAAACAAAGGAATGACTCATTGGGAAGGCATTGGGAAAAAAAAATAAGGTAAAATTTTTGGTTTTAAATAGTTTTACTGCTTTCTAGAGAAAGAAAAAGATAAGATGGTGGAAGATATATCTTCCTATTCTATTTCAGCCTAAGTGTTGGTTTAGCATGGTGGCAAGTTTGCCTCCCTAAATTTGACTGCCTATATATTTTCAAAAAACCACTGTACACATGGTTCAGGGACATTCGTGGGACTTATTTTGGACTTCTGATATCTATAAGGATGACCATATGAGATTCTCCTCTGTTAGATGTGCAACCCATCAGAAAAATGCAAAATACATACAGATGTTGATAGTCTTACATTAAGAGAGTATCTACACAGTTTTTGTGTAAAATACTCTCCCAAATATCAAATAAGCACATTTACTTTGTAATACAGCCATAAATAAAGTCAAATCACTACTCTCCAAATAGTCCAGAGATAAGACAAGTTCAGACCAATAATGAATGCCTGGACAGGCTAATTTTTTTAAGCAGTTACTTGGCTGAAAACAGTGCATATAATGGAAATTGACAGCTAGCTTCAATGGTAGCAGAAAGCACTTTGATTACCTAGGGGTAAAACGTACTTTAAATTCATTCAAATAGAAGGTGAAAGTATGAAAGAAGCTTGAAAAATACACCCGTGAACCAACACAACACAGCTTCTCATAAAATGACAGATGTGCAAGGTTTATCTGCTGTGATACACTACTCCTTCATGAATGGCTACAGAAAAATGGCTAAAGTCAAAGCCTATCTTTGGTACACAGATCCTGTAAACTCAGAGAGAAAAGAAAAACCCCACAGATATAAACACATGACAACCAAATTCTGGAGGGCCGTGGGTACTGTGCTGATTCATTTTGTAACCCAAGGGAGGCTATGCTCCAGGTCAGGAACATGCCTAGACTCCTTTCGTTTGACCTTGAGCAGCAGCTCTTATGGAAAATCTGTTTAAACAGATAGAGACACTTTCATTTTATGTTTTGGGAAGATGTAGTATGATATAAGACTTCCTGGTTACTTTAATCCTTGCCAGACAATAAAGAGCAAGACAAAATAAAACTCAGGGCTTGAGCCAAATTCCTTTGAAATCAATTAGATTCTTTTCATTGATTTCAATAAGTTGTGGATCAGACCACCACTTCCTCAAGGCAGCAATAAGACACTTCCTAGTGAAGGCAGGGGTCCTCAGTTTTACCATTCATTCATTTTGATCTTTCACTGTTTAATGAATCTCTTCATCCTGCTCTTATTCTTAGCTCTCAGCCAGGTAGGCACTAGCACTACATTCACTAGGCAGCAGAGGATCACCAACATCCATCTTTCAAAAGAGACATACAACTGAGGCCACTCGGGGCCATTAAAAATCCCTTGGTACTTTTGCAAAAGCAAAAATAACAATGCCAGCATCCTGGCCAAATTCCAGCCTCTTTAATTACATTCTGTCCATCTATATTTCCTCCATAGAAAAATTAGACACCATTTTCCACTATCTTATTAATCTTTTAAGGCAATTTTAATTAATTATAACAAAAAGACTATGAGCATAAAATATTGGCTCTTACTGCTATAACAAGTATCATTGATGTCCATAAAAATCAGAAAATGTACCCTTCTTTTCACAGTAACAGTATATATGATTGACACACCAAAAGTAACCATGTAACTATTTTCCACTTTTAAAAGACAAAAGCCAAAATATTGGGTTTGCATGGCAAGGTTTTTGTAGGAGGGGCTACATGGATGGCTTCTGTGAGAAGCTGCTTGAAGCTTCCCCTATGTCCAATAGAGCCAAGCCATTCCAAGACAGACCCACTGCTGGTCAAGGACAAGCCTATCAGTGATGATGGTAGCATCTTGGTGATAATATGTTTAAGACTGAGGGAGGGGGCTAAATCTTCAAAAGAGAAACTGCAGTCACAGAGAAGAGAAAGAATACGTGAGAAATAACTCTGCAGACAGCAAGGCCAGTGAAGAAGTAGGAGGGGGAGGAGGATCTCCGAGAAGGGGTTCCCCTGCAGCCTATGATGAAGACTATCAATGGTAGCAGAAAGCACTTTGGTGGTATGGTGGTAGGCTCTTCCCCTTTAGCCCATAGAGGTTAACAGTGGAGCAGATATCCATCCAAAGCCTGTGGGGGACCCCATGTCAGAGCAGGTGGATGCCTGAAGGAAGATGTGACCTCATGAGAAGGCTGTGCTGGAGCAGTCTCTTGGTAGGACCTGTGGAAAGAGGATCCCACACTGGAGCAGCTCTGCTGGCAGGACTTGTGACCTTATGGGAGGCCCATACTGGAACAGTTCATGAAGAACTGCAGCCCTTGGGAATGACTAATGTTGGAAAAGCTCATGGAGGACTTGTCCCATGGGAGGGACCCCATGCTGGAGTAGGAGAAGAGTGTGATAAGTCCTGCAGAGACAGAATGTGATTACCTGCCAACAATGCCCCGTGTGCCCTGGGGAGAGGGGAGTCAAGGGGAGGCAGAGAATTCAGAAACAAAGGGAGTGGTTGGAGGAAGGTGCTATAAGGTTTAGTTTTTATTTTCACATTACCCTACTCTGATGTGATTGATAATAAGTTAATTGTTTATTCACAGTTTGTTTTCCCAATGAAGTTTTTGGCGTGGGTTTTTTTTGTTTTGCTTTGGGTTTTTTTGTCATTCCACAGTGGTAATGGATGAGTGAGCACTCCCTCTCCTTATCTCAGCCCCAAGCCTTTCACTCATTTTTTCTCCCATGTCCATCTGAGGAGGGCAGTGACAGACCCTCTTTGCTGGCACCTGGCATCCAGCAAGGGTCAACCCACCACACCAGAAAAAAACAAACATTGTGGCATTGTGACTTACTTCCTTAATAGGATAACTGCTAACTTTACCAGATATCTTTCCTGACTAGAACAGTTTGGACGAGCTCTCCATTACTATCCACCATCAGGAAACTCCTAGAAGTCTTGACCACTAGAATTGCATATGTGGCTTTTGGAGTTGAAGACAGGGCAATAAATTGTCCATCTTATGTATAATGAGGAACATTACCTAGACTCCTATCAGATGATTAAGCTAGAAGAACACTGACTTATTTTTCAGTTTCCCCTCTTAAAATAACGTATCAGTTGATACAAACATTCTGAAGAAAAACAAAAAAGGCCAGAGATTTCTGGTTAAAGAGACATTTTGAGAGATTTTAATAAATGTTTTTTAAGGACTGCTACTGTCTAAGCTATGCATATAGAGCTGTAGGGAAGGACATCAAGCAGCTTTAATGTGGGATAAGTCTAAAATCATGCTCTTTTGGGTGAATTAGGCACTCGGGTATTATCAACCAATGTAAACCAGATCCTAAAAGATAACTTATTTCAGGTAATTGGTAATGAGTAAAGAAGATGATCCTTCTGCTCCTTGAGAACACTAAAAATCTAGACAAGACCTTCACATTTTGTCTTAAGAAAACAGAGACCACAAATGCCTTCCTTTCCATGGTATGGACTGTAATGCATCAAAGAGGAGACAGTGGCCTGAGAAGATTGGTGGTCTCATCCAGGTGGTACAAAAACTATGGTTAACAATTTGGAATAAAAACGCAGAATAATTACATCTCTGTGTAATACAGAAACAAAGGGTTCAACCATGAAAGCGTACAACTCACTCACTCACTCTTCTAGCAGATGTGATTGTGATTAAAAGGGTTGTTGTTGGCAACAAGTAAAATAAAGAGCACTCTAGGGGGCCCAGAGAGCAAGTCCATTAACTTCATCAGCACTAGATTGAGTTCACATCTCAGTACAGTCTTAGCAAACAGTTAAATTACATTTACCCATTCTAATTGTGGGATTCACAGAAAATGTAGGGTGATAGGTAGAGAATACACAGCTACAAATAAGGTCATATTGGTATCTTTCTGTAGAAGTAATTTAGTCACTTGCAGATCATATTAGGTCAAGTCACTCATGGTACTGTAATCAAAGCTATGGACTGGAGAGCTTCTGAGTGATGATACCTCACAGATTTTTTTTCCAAGAGTCAAGAGATCTGAAAGGACAGAGAAAAATTCTGGAGGATCTTGCAGTAAGTTCAACTGACCAAAGAGCCACTATTGTTTAGTCAAGCTCAGGGCAATCTTTTTATTATCTGGGCTATACTTTGCTTCTTTAGCAGAAGCAGAAAAGTCCCTCATTTGCTAAGACATCTAACAATGAAAAGCTGCTCTTAGGGAACATGTAGAAACAAACAATTCCTCAGATAGGAAATAGACTACATAACTTCATAGCATTTTTCTTTCAGTCTTCATGAAGTTTGAGCATTAAAAATTACTTTTTAAAGTGAGGATAGATGTTATTGGTATTATCACTCTAAGGTAGCAATATTGCTTCGATACAAAAGTTCTGATACTCAAATCACCTTCCAGTTTCAACCATTCTAGAAGGCATCATACCTGCATTGTTTCTTACCTGGCATCGAGATGTAGACTGAGCAACTGGTCTATTTTATTCCTGAATTTCTCCTGATGGTATATATCTATATGAGCTGTACTCATTACACACCATAAATATGATGTTTCTTTATGAGCTTCCCACCATAGCACTCACATTTCTCTTGTGTCCCTGAAATACATGACTACACTCTTTGAGCCCCAGTGCTGGAATAAATATGAACAAACGATGACTGATAACTCCAGCAGCTGATGAAAATATTTTAATACTCCTTTTATTCCTAAGGCGCCTTTTTTTTTGTCAGAGCAGACAGCAATTTCCACACTGATTTGCAAGAAAAATTGAAAGCCTCAAACTCAACTCAAAACTTTTTCCATTGAACTGAGGTGGTGGTCACTTTCATCAGGCAGAACCCCATCCTGTTATTCAAAATGCAGGAAATAATTTTGCCCAGAAAATATTTTGAATTTTTGGTGTTAAATTTTTCAGATACTATACATGCCCAAGTTCTCATGTTTTGCAAACATATCTAAATCCATCATCACTCTTGTGACAAGAATATTCTTTTCATAGAATCACAGAATGGTTTTGGTTGGAAGGCACCTTAAAGATCATCTAGCTCCAACCATCTGCCATGGGCAGGGGCACCTCCCATGAGAACAGGTTGCTCAAGGCCCCATCTAACCTGACCTTGAACAATTCCAGGGAGAGAGCATCAACAACTTCCCTGGGCAACTAGTGCTAGTGTCTCACCACCCTCACAGTAAAGATTTATTCCTAATATCTATCCTAAATCTACCCTTTCAGCTTGAAACCGTTACCTCTTGTCCTATCACTCCATGCCCTCGTAAAAATCCCTTCCCAGCTTTCCTGTAGGTCCCCTTTAGATACTGGAAGGCCACCATAAGGTCTCCTTGGAGCTTTTTCTTTTCCAGGCTGAACAATCCCAATTTCCTCAGCCTGTCTTCATAGGAGAGAAACTCCAATGCTCTGATCACTTTTTAAAGTACTTAATCTCTCCCACAGCACATTTAATTGCTTTTAGCCATCATGTGTGCAAGATGTATAGACAGGGAAAGCTGAAAGTGTGTTCAGAGACTCCAGTAAAACCCTTTATTACACATGTCACTGTCAAATTCATGATTTAAACAAATAGACACATACACTTCTCAGTGTAATCTTTTACAGTTATCTCAATCCTGTTACAAGGAAAGACCAAGTAATTTTCAGGCAAATGTATACCCTTTCACTGCCAGTACAACTAAGCATTGGGAAGCACCTGGTGCCCTCTTGCTCCCCTGTACTGTCTTTTTCAGTCACCCTAGATAATTTGCACTGGGTACGAAGACCTGTTTGAATTTATTAAAAAAATTTTTTTTCCAAAAGATGTCTAAAAATTCAGCATGTTCTGTCTTGTACATTGAAATTAAAGTGTTTATAATAGTTACTCTTCCATGGCTTACCCAAACAAGGAATGTCTACCTATGAAATCTAGCTTGTAGGTTATAGACAGAGAAAATAATAGCAGCTCAAATTTATAAATCTACATAATTATGAATTATTGGATGAAAACAAAAGGAGAAAACTCCAAATGAATGACAGAGTGCAGATCAGTTCCCAAGTAAAGCAGTATACACCCAACAGCTTACCACAAAATAAATCTGACTGCAAAAAAACTCTAAAAAAATTACTCTTCTGGCAAGAAACAGAGGTGGCGATCTAGCACCTCCTATGATGTCATGATTAATTGCCAAAAAAGTCCTTTACATATCAGTAGCTTCCTTTTTTGGTTCTCTTGAAATCTGCATGCTATTGAAAATCAAGATGCTTTCAGTGCAGAAATAAAAAATAATACACACACACAAAAGTGATTCCTCACCAAGGGAAGTATATTTCATGAGTAAAAAGCCAGCTTTAGCGTTATTTCTACTTCAGGGGTCAGCCTGGATGACACAAGTGTCCATTTCTGTCTGGACTATCTACAAATACGTAATTCGAGTGTAAATTATTTTCATTATATAAATAGCTCCTGATGACATCACAATTTGTAAATAGTGCAGTTTGTTTTCCCAGAAGCAGCTTACTTGATGACAGCTCTGAATTTTTTTTGCATTTCATTATACTAGTTTCATCCGTATAGCTCAATAGGAAATCATATGCCACGTCCCCAGTATGAAGTGGGTCTGCTTTCCCAAATACTCTGTCACATCCATGACATGTAAGTGTCTTTAATATCCTTAAGTGAGAAAGCAAGTTGCTTGCACACATACATATTACTTTTAAGTCTTGATTTTTATGTAGTTGCAATAGTATATTTCACAGCTGGCTGATGAAGCACACTAGAATTATTTGGAATTCCTTAGTGGTCCTTAAAAGGCAATTAAACTGAAAATAGAAATGACTGTATGTGGTCAGGTGCATTTCTGCTACTGTATTACTTCACACTGTTTCCACTAGAATATTTAAAGACAGCTTGTACCAGCATACGCTGATGCAGCTGTGCTAATGGCTTTCTAAACTTCACTACTCAAATCTGCCCTAGAGAAGCCTTAACAACACTCCTGTTTACTAAGATTTTCCATTAACCTTTCCAATATCATGGCATCTTTCTAACTTGTTTAGTTATTATAGTAACAATATGCTCTCTAGTCTGTATCCAGAGACCTTCAAATGCACACACAAAGTAGTCTAGCAACCTTCTATCCTTCTTAAGTAGTAAAATAGTATGAACGAATGGCTTGGAAGGAGAATATTCTCTTCTTTTAAGCAAAGACTACATTACACTTAAATACATCACAGAAAAAGGCTAGAAAATCCTTAGCTGAGATATCCCAGAAGTTGGCACGACATACGGTGAGATGAAAGAGGGATGAGTCTCTGGGGTAATGTGGTCCCTTCAGAGAGAAATCATCTTCTGTTATGATGTAAAAATTGCCTTTTCTTGAAAGGCTAGAGAATGCTATATCTGCGTCCCTATATCCTCAAGAAGAGACAGAACTGCTACTCTCTCCTTGTCTGTTCCTTAGGCAAAAATACACAAGAACAAGAGCTTACCATGAAGCCAACCAGAAGGGAAGGCATTTTACAGAAAGAAGTGTAAAATAATATACAACCACACATAGTACTACATGTGATATAAGCATTTTCTTCCTTGTCTATACAGAGAAAGCAAAAAAGAAGAAAAAAAGATGCATAGAATTTTTTTACCAATTTGAATATTTTTATAGTGAAGCTCAGCTATAGAACTGTCTTCTAGAAAATAATAAATGTTCTCTGTCTGATATATGTATCAGGTTTTGGAGAAATACCTGTAGAATTCAGCTGAATTAGATTTTTTTAAGGCAAGTCATAGGAAGGAATTGGAAGAACCTAGCTTGACATAACCATGCAAACAAGTGGGGTGATCTCTGAGGCAAAATGAGCTCTGGTCATGGATGGAAACCTGCCATTCCCAGAAGAGAAGCAATGGTTCCAAGTGGAAGGAGGTCCCTCTGCATGCATGGATGCTGCAGGGTTCTCAGACCTGCCAGAGGAAGGGAGGAAAATGGCCTGAGTCTTATTTACAGAAATGAGAACTATAGCTTGGCAAAGTAAAACACAGCTGAAACGAGGACTAAAGCGATGAAGTATCAGTTTGAAGCTTTGTTTCTAAGTTTCTGCACTGAAAGTGCCATTGTTGAAAAATCATATTATATTTGCTTATCTATACATTAAAGTCTTGTTAAGGTTGATGAGAATTCCTGTTAGGTGATAACAGACTTTTACATTATTTGCACAGAATCAGGATGTTTTCCCATATTTTGGGCTTAGAAAGCAGTAGATATCATGAATTCTAGTACTCTGAAAGGGCCCATGAGAAATTCATATATTTAGATTAGCAGCTATGTGGAAGCCTTCAGCTGATCATATGTTGGTCCTAACTGCAACACAGATTAGTTGAAAAATGCAATCAAAATAGCCCAGTTGAGGATAGGATGAGGTACTAAGATTAGACTTATCAGGTTTTGGGTTTTGTATCATGTTCCTCATTATTTAGATACAGATTCTTTCTAGATTTTTTTATGGCTGCAATATCTAGGCATTTTAAAATCATGCCAAGATAGAAGCTAATCTTTTTGTAATCAGTATGCAGAGAAGAAGAGAAGCAGTACTAAAGCAGTTGCTGCATGTTTGCTGACAAAATATTTAAACCAAACATTTAATTTCAATCTGCCACTGTTCTCAGTTGGTATAATTACTTTAAGCAAATATCATGTAGGAAGGAGCAGAAAATAGTCTCAGCTACTCAAATGTAAATAATAAAACATAATCGTAATCAAATGTTTCAAGCCATGTAATTCTATTTTAGGATCATTTCCGTGGACTATTTTAAATGTTTAAGTGATTTCAAATTATTTCTGGCATAATGGCCTGCATTGGTGCACAGTGCAAAAGGTTTAATTCTCTCATCTCTTCAGGCACATCATACATCAGAGGTACAATAGTGAAACTGCAGTGCAGTCCATGGTAAGTTGTAGACTGCTGCTTTCTTAATAATGAATATAAAAACCAACAAAACTTTAAAGCAGTGCTCAAATATTTTTTTTTTTTTTTGTCTTTTAAAATAAAATTAATATAACAAAATTGTACCATTATTTTACGCTTACTTGCAACTTGGTTATCTCACACTGAGAGCAAAAAAGATCCCAACTTTTAGGGTAAAATTTTGTAGCAAATTTTCTGTTTTCTGGAAAATATAGGTCTTAAAAATACCACTCCACCCCAAAAGTCACTTCAATTTTCTACAATTAGTTAATCAATTCATCAGAAGTCTTATGGCTCTACAAAGCAGTAAGAGTGTGAATAAAGTTAATTTCATTGATGACTAATTCTTTTCTTGTGGTTTTCCACATTCTTGACTCTATTACAATGCTTGTCTATAGCACTGATGGGATTTTAGAGTCTGTTCTAAAAGTTATAGGCTTGTAATACTTAGATACAATATACAGCTGCAAACCAGATGTAAGAGTCATTCAAAACAAAACAAAACAAAAAAAAAACAAAAAAGGGGAAAAAAGCGTTCTCAAAGTGTAACTACCTGGAGCTGTTCTCTAGTGAGTAAAATATACTTTTGTGCAGAGCAGAGCTCAATTTCCATTTCAAACCTGATCTGCAAACTAACTGGGAAATTTACAATTGCTTTGAGTACACTGTTTTTAGATTTTTCACATCTATAAAACCAAAAAACCCTCACAAATCGTTTTAATTACATGCATCCTAAACATATGAGGAAAACTATTACATGGGTCAGAAGGGGCCATGGTATATGATAGAAAATGCTTTGTTTGCTGCATCTTCAAGAGTGCTCTATTTTTAAACGAAGATTGCTACTGTATTTTACTTTTTAAGTTAGATCCCCAAAGTAATTTGCCTTCCTATCACTGCTTTTCTTCCATAACAGAAACAGGTAAGAGTGTTAATGAGGACTACAGGAGACCAGTGAGAATCCTTTCCTTCAGGAGCTCATGCCAGTCTACGGCACCTGCATGCCTCTGCAAAGCCAGTACAGGAAAACCCAACTCAATACTGGCACTGCCGATTCCCAGCCACACCACCAGTCTGTCAGTTCACCTAAATGCATAGCACTGTTTGCATGTATAGGAGGTGAGAGAAAAAACACTTTCAGTACTGATGCTAAGAGGGAGGCATTTTTGTTTGATTTGGTATATAGCAAAAGTACAAGTTTATTTCAAAGCAAGATGATGGATGTCCTTAACTCATTACTGATGAACTGTGCGAGCAGATGAGATAATCCAAACCAGAGAGGTTATCCGGACTAACTAGTCATAACAAGGAAATCAGAAGCAATCCAGAAAAAAGAAATGCTATGCAGTGAATTAAGCAGGATCTAAAGACACGCATGGAGCCATGTAATCTCTAAGATAATCACAGCAATATTTCTTTGAAGGGAAGTTACAATTTTTTTTACTTCTTAAGTAGACGTGCTTGTATTACAGGTCAAGTATGCATGTCAGAAATGGCTGGCTTTTTTAGTAGTAATTTCTGTTACCTATCAGGTTAGTTTACATGGCTAAACTGGTAGTGCTCATCACTCCTTCCTCAACCCAGCACAACATAGACACAGCGTAGCAGTGAGGAGGAAGGCAGAAGCTGACAATGGCAGGCAGAGTTCTTTATTTATTGCTCCCAGCAGGTGTCAGATGCCGCAGTTTCTTTACAACCATCAACACCCTGGGGCTTTTTAGTTCCACATATAAGACAAGGAAGATGGGGGATGGCAACTGTCCTCAAGGGATTAGGTACCTGAATACTATCCCAACTACTAGCAGACTCCAGCTGTGTTTAAATGTTTTTTGAAGAATTTCTGATGTTCAGTGGTTGCTGATTACTTCCAGATTTTACTTCTACACCAGTGGAGATCTGCTACAAAGAGTTTAGCAGTTGTTAAAAATTGCACCAAGGAAATCTCTTCTTTAAAACAGTTTCAAAAATATTACAGCACTGGGTAAAAAAACCAAAAACAAACCACAAACAAACAAACAAAAAAAACCAAAACCCCAAACATAACCAAAAACCCTAACAAACCAAAAACAAACCAGAAAAAAAAGGATAAGTCTACAGACTCTTCACAGTGAATTAAGTTATATGGTGATATTTTAATCTTCAGAGGGATAATTTGGATAAATGTTCTATTTATCAAATTTCTTTCCTGTTGAGTTTACATAATCTCTATTTCAATTTGGGATATGTCTGGGCTTTTCCTCCATTTTAACATGTCCACATAAAAGAATGTTTCTATTTAGGTATATCTTGTAAATGAATAAGTTAGGTAATATAAAATTTGAACATAGTAAATTGAAATAGGACTATTTCTAATGGGAAAAAACCCTAAACCATCATATTCTGTTCTCAAGCATATACACCATTCTAGTAAATCAAGATATTCAGCAAGCTGAATGAAGTTAAATTTCACAAAACTGAGCTGCTTAAGTCTAGAATACTACCAACAACCTCACTTGAGTTCCCTTCAGCTTCTTAGGAAATGAAAAGCATAATTACCACGTTTGTATCTAAAGACTTCATTGTTTCATCAACAAAAGAGAATCATTAAGGAGAGAAAAACCTTTAAAGAAAAATATATTTCATATAAGTACCTTTTGCATATTTCTTCACTTAACAAATTTAAGACAAGTTTTGAACACAGTTCAGTAAGAGTGAAAGATTGTTTTCTTTGTATGGGCTTTTGGCTTTGTTTTCAGGCATATACAGTTTTAAGTAGCAGTCAAGGCTAAACAAGGCATTTTTAATAGTAGAAGTATTTAGAATTATGCTTTCCATCAATGATTTTTTATAAGTGTAAGCACAAAATTTTTAATTCATCAGACTAAGCTTCTTCACAAAAAGAAGAAAGAGAAGGGAGAAGGAGAGAATGGGAAACGAGGAAAGAAAAAAAAAGAAACTGACATAGGAGCTTTCAATACTGAAAAACTGTTCATGTTCAGAACTACTTGCCATGTTTAGATACACACTATCCATATATCAAAGTTCAATTATGACATGAACTTCTTTTAGTTTAGGGAAAAAAAAAACCCAAAAATAATAATAATAGGATGTAAAGCAACACAGGAACTTACAACTCTATAGCAAACTCTGTGACACAACAAAATAAAGTATTTGAGCAGGTTATAGCCTAAGCAGCAAAAGGCAGATAGCAATGTTCCATGGCATTGAGGTTTTTCAGAAGATTTTTGCCTGTACAAATTGAACATGGGAATAGATTTTAAATCTTTTCATGAACAAAATCCAATGAAACTGAATGTACAGACTCCTGATGCATCAGCAGCATTACTATTATCTTATAACAATATATGCATTCATTAAAGAGGGTTTGTTATGATCCTGTGTGAAATAATTTCCTGATGGCAGGCTGCATTCGTAGCACTAACTCTTGGCAGCACACAACATACCACAGCAGGCATTGTCCAAGAAGGGATTATTTCATTCCACTACATCATATCACAACTGACTGTACCTCGTAGTACAAATGCAAGCTTGTCATTGCAATTTGTCACACTTTTTTGTGTGCATTATGGCTCACTGAAGTCTCATCTCCTGCTCTGAATAGCCCACTGCCCTATAATACATGACACTGTAATGAAAAAGGCAAGATTGCAACAAGGGAGATATTGGTCATAGATATTGGTCATAGCTTCCATTGCAGTGCTGGCTGTCCCCCAGATCGTGTGTGTTCTGGAATCCCATCCAGAGCTCAAGCAGGGCACAGTGTTGCTGCTGCTGCTGCCACCACCACCACTCATCTGATGCCCTGTTTGCAAATGTACCTTGTTTTATTAAATCATTGGACAACTCAGCAGCAGTTTCACATTAAATTTCTGATGTCAATGCTGCTTCCTGATGAGTTATCCAAGAAGCAATTTACAAGTGCAAGCAACAACACTAATTTCCCTATTTCTCATTCCTTGTCTGCCTTTTGTTCCAATAAAAATCACCCCTGAAGGACCAAGAGATGCAAAGATCAAAATAAGGCAGGAATGTCACCTGCAAAGTTGCTGGCAGACAACCAACCACTCAGTGCGAGGTGCTCACTTCTTGGCAGCTGCTTTCAGCCCAGACAGGGTGAAAACCCAGCCTCCACTAAACATTGGGTCAAATTAGAACTGTACTGAGGGATAGTGGTTTAACTAGTACTCAGTTCTTTGTTTAACTTGCACTGCAGGTGCATATACTGCAGGTGCAAAAACAACCTACATCAAGAAAAAGTGGGGGAGGTGGAAGGCTCCTTAGCATTTTACCAAAGCCCCTAGTCCCCTTTCAGTTCCCCATCCTACTGCTCTCTAAGCAACTGCATTGCCTTGCCCACAGTTTTCATAATGACAAGTACCATCTCATTGTTCCCTTATATTATCCATCCTTTGTGTAGAAGTGTAAACTGTAGACTTACACTATGCAGTGAAGGTTTTCCTACGCAGTGCTTAAGTCAAAGAGTCCATGGCCTATACATGCTACTGATATAAAATTATAATAATAAGAGGCAGGTTACTTAGAGGGAAGTGCATGACTTTTTCCAACAGGTACATATAAGTTACAGAAAAAAGATTCAACAGTGAAAAATTCTTGAGACTTAGCAGAGTAAATGAATATATGTGAGCAATTGTTTATTATACTTTTATAACATTGTAATAAATCTTTTAACAAGCTTCTCCACCCAAGAATTATTTACATCTCATTAACATGGAAGATAACTAAGTTTCAATTTTGTGTAAAAGTTAAAAGAAAACAGCCAGCACAGCAGGGCAAAATTTTAGATAAAACTGAAGTCTAATTCCTTCTATTTCTAATATATTTAATGAATGCATTTTAATACAAGAGAACAGCAGAGACTGAGATTCTTGAATCATAGTCGTACAGAAAACGTTTATCTGTGAAAATTTTATTGATGTCCTACTGTCTCTGATTTTCTAGTGAAACAAAAATTTTACAACACAATTAACACTACATAGTAACATATTCTGGTTTACTATATCAAACTGTTTCTGTTGTTCTTCACAAACTCAACAGGTGATTTCTATTGGTAAGAACATTCTCTCTGATCCTCAAAATGAATACATATTTCAGATTCAGTTCATATTACTTAGCACATCTCAACACACCTCTTCTGCATAGAACACTTTCCAAAAGTCAAATATCAGTTAGTTGTTGAAAGATGGATGTGGTATGATAACTCACAAAAGAACATCATAAATACTCTGAATAATACAGTTAGTTTGACATCACATGCCAAGTTTTTTATTACCCACTCCCTGCCTGCACAGTACTCCCCATTCCTTGGCAAATTCAGAGTCTTGAGCTAATCACTTTGCAGTTATCTCTAAATCCATCACATGGCCCAGTTGCAAAGGACTTGTCAGGGCACTGTGTTTTCCTTTTTCATTCTGCTTCCTTTTAACTTAGTAGCAGCACTTTACAACAGATGAACATCAATTAATAGTAAATTATGATAGAATTCATGTGCAATAACACATTACAACCTCCTTGATGCCAAAACCTTTCACAATGATGAATGTTTTACAGTGAATACTCAACACACTTATAATGATTTTGCCATTTCCTGAAAAGTGTTGCCAATCTACCTTTGATTCCAAAGAAGCTGCACATCTTTATCTGTTTGAAAATATGAACTTTTGCTCATGAGATCTACACAAAGGCCCTTTTATGCAGGTCAAAGGATGCTTCCCCCTTGCCCATTTAGTATGTTTTCTGTGAAGTTCTGTGTGCTGCCCTTAGGGCCATGCACATGCTGGTGATATGCATGAAAGTTGTACAGCAAGTTCTCCCCCCGCACCCCAGAATCATAATATCTACAGTTCCATCTGCCCTGTAATGAAGTCATGAATCCCCATTTATTTTTCAAGCATTTTTAAGTGTCACACATGCAGTAAACTATTGCTTTATGAATAGTCTCCTAAGACAAGGACACAGTTTACAAGGAACTTAGAATTTAAGCCATCTTAATCTTGACAATGACTGACATGTCTCTCAGAGAATATTATATATTTAGAGTACTTTTGAAGGCACTGTACTTAAGAAACATGTCTCATCAATTGGATGAACTGCTGAACTAAGTCTTAAATGTTTAAAGAAGGGTCAAAAAGGCACCCTGCTACATAAGTGTGCAACCTACACCTGACTAACATCAGAGCTGAAATCCCTGCAATGAATAATTTTTGCAAGTTTTCTTTCCAGTTAAAAAAAATCCTATACTTTATCACTGAATATTTATCAGACCTGGAAGTGAAGTCTTATATAAGGAGAAGCCAAACTCCAAGGCAAAAAAAAAAAAAAAAAGCACACCATTGTTCATAAACATCATGAAAATTTCCTAACACATGTGTCTCCATTTATACAACAGATCAAGGAAGGCTAGAATCCAATTTCAAATCAAATAACCTCCATATCGATGTGTGGTGCAGGTGACAGTGCACTCTCATCAACTTTGTGCTTTCTGGTGGGTAATGTGCACAATATAACTTAGAGTAGCCATTTGGCAGAAAACTGCTGTAGTCAAATTGAAATAGCCTTTAGTACCTTGGTTAAATGGAGACCCATAATGTATGCTTGTCATTTGATGAAAAATGTTGCCTTTAAATTAAGGAAAAAGAATTTCCCATGAAGATACAACACAGCACAATGACACAGATGTCAGGAGCTTATTTAAAACTGTAAAGGCACAGTGTGCAACAGAGGCACAATTTGTTAGGAAACAAAAGATCATGTGCCAGCGATCAGAGATTTGCTTCTGTATTCTTGTCAGAGAGACAGCCAGAAAATGTGAGTTACCTACAGATAATTGCTCGCTCCTCAAGGGAAGTGACACTTTTAAACTGATATCACAATACAGAACAAACATACATCTCCACAAAAAGTGGAACTACCATATTTGATCACGATACAGCTAGAGTAGCCTGATGTAACATTATATATTTGAGAAAAGTACAGTTGTTTTTCAAGCAATGAGGTGTACCTGTTGGTCCACATAAACAAGGGTTCAGTTAATAATAATTTTAAAAAGTCTTACAAAAAAGAAAAAAGATTAAGGAAGAGATTTAAACCTACTAAAACTCATGCAAAATTTTCCATTTTTATCAACAGATCCTTTCAAAAGTCCAGCTATTTCACAGAAAATAAATCAAATGGCTAAATCAGGGTTCTGAAACACCAGGCTTAAACAAGTTTAAGACTGTTAGTCTAAACTATCAGTTTTGAGTAGCTGAAATCCTGTAATTTCTTTCCCTAAACAAGCAGCATACTGGGCTGTTACCACCAGTAGCTCAGTAGCACAGCAATTCCTCCCTTTCACAGCTATCCAGGGCACAGCTGAACAGCACGTCCAGCTTTGGATCCCTGGTATACCAAAAGACATTGGTGAATTTGAGGAAGTCTGGAGGAGACCACCAACACAGGCAGGGACTCACAGGACATGGCCTGTGAGAAGAGGCTGAGGGGTGGAAGCTTGTTAAGCCTAGAGAGGAGGTGGCTTTGAGGGAACTTCACAGCAGCACCCTATGCTAGTGTTACCTGTTTCCAGAGGCAGGGTCATCACTGAGGGAAAGGTAGGAGAATGAGTCTAGGGTCACAGATTAAATCAGGAGACATGGTATAATGAAAAGCAAAATCATTAAAAGCATAATTAAGGACAGGAACAGGTTTTCCAGAAAAGTTGTGGAATCTGTGTCTTTGGAGAGTTTCATGGCCTGACTGAACAAAGCCCCAAAGCCAGTGGTTCTCCTGCTTCAAGAAGAGGTTGGACTCAATGACATTCTGAAGTCCCACAGCCTGATCTAAATAAGAAGTACAGCAGCAGAGATAATTTACTTTTGTGACAGTTTGTCATTATGTGACAGGAGACATGTTAGGGGAAACTATGGTGATAAAACCAAGTAATAGCTGCTTGCTTTCTTTAAGAATCAGCATTCATTGCTGAAATTTATCAATCAGAAGTTTGTACGTCAAACACTTGCCCTTTACACTTTGCTAACAGTGCTGGTATCAGAACATATGAAATTTGAAAATCTGTGTTAATTCAATGCCATATGGCTATGGGCATTCATCCAAGAAAGTGGCATTTCAACAAATGATAAGAAGAGGTTTCCAGATTTGAAGGGTTAGTGGAGAATCCAGTTGACTGGCTTAGAGACTCAAAACGAGAGCACGTCAGAAGTAAATTAAACTCTCATGGATCCTGCCTCCCCTACTTTACTTTGTGAAAGGTCCCCACTCATTTCTGATGGCAAAAGCAACTCCAGAAGTCTTTGCAGGAGTTTTCATGCCTCCCTGTTTCCATAACATTGTCATGACAAAGGATTATGTACTTCTTCTACCTCACCCAAAACAATGACAGGAAGAAACAGAGTGAAAGGTAACAGTGTTTTGACCAGTGCTATATGATTTTCTGAAATTTCCCCACCCAGAATGCAAAAGAAGATGAACAAAACCCAACATATCTGGGAGAAATGATTTCTAACTGCCAGGAACAATCAGAAGAGGAAGAATTTGAAGGAAGAATGAAGAATGAATTTTCTACAGTCTTAGGTGATATTTTATGTGATCAAAATGCTAGGCGAAGTTGTCAGTTCTTAATGTTGGACCAGTAAAGAAGGCCTTCACCATCCCATTAGGACTAGTTGGGATTTACATGAAGACTGAGAACAGTATGACATTACTTTGCTTTTTCCCTGATCAAGTTAAAGCTGCTTAAAAGACAGGTAAGGGAAAGCCTAAACTGATGTGCACAGGATACGCACAGGAAAGATAAAGGATATTATAAATAAACAAAACCTGTGGGTTTTTTTCTTAAGATTAATAATTCTGTTGCTGCATGGTGAATCTGACTAGAAAATCTAACTGGAAGCAAAAAAAGATACCAACTGGACAAAAATTACTGCATAAGTACTATTTTTGACAATGTATCGATGAAGCAAGGTCTTGTGGATTTTTTTTTTAAATTGGGTGGAAACAGAAGAGCCGAGGTATAAACAGGCTGACTCCTGTTCTTACCTCTGCTGTCAGAGTAGTTCCAAAGAATGTTTATCAATATGGTGATAGGCACTTCATATATATAAATAATTTAAATATAAATATAACTGTAAATATATAAAAATATAAATCTAAAAATAATTAACTATATGTATGTATATATACAAATATATAAAACTTAGAGTAATCAGAAAACCAGAAATTTCCAGATTCTGTCTTCAGGAATAGCAAATGAGTGGTCTGAATGGACAATTGAGATTAACAAGTA
Source organism: Phaethornis superciliosus (assembly GCA_023637945.1). NCBI lineage: Eukaryota > Metazoa > Chordata > Aves > Apodiformes > Trochilidae > Phaethornis > Phaethornis superciliosus. Next base: position 20,616,577 of record JAJQWJ010000007.1, on the reverse strand, counting down.
TGTCAAAGATCTCTCCTCTATGTATCTGAAGGATTAGAACTCTAATTTAGCCATTTCACAAGAAAACAATTCCTTATAAGTGATTTTGGCAAAGATAAGGTATTACTTTATTTTAATTATTATATTTCAGAACAATGATTCTCGACTTCCTGCTGGAAATATATGAACCTTTTAAAACTTAGAATCACAGATTCCTAGAAATTTTTAGGTTGGAAAAGACCTTTAATATAATTGTATTCAACTGCAAATCTAACCTTGCCAATTCCTCCACTACATGTCACTAAGCACCACTTCTACACATCTAAGTACCTCCAGGGATGGTGACTTGACTGCTTCCATGGACAACCTTTTCCAATGCCTGACAACCCCTTTTGGTGAAGACACTTTTCCATAATATCTAATTTAAACCTCCCCTGGCATAGCCTGAGGCCATTTCCTCTTCTCCTACAATTTGTTACTTGGGAGATCAACCCCAGCTCACTACAACCTTCTTTCAGGCAGTTGTGGAGAGCCATATGGTCTCTCCTCAGCCTTCTTTTCTCCAGGCTAAAGAACACCACTTCCATCAGCCTCTACCCGTAAGACCCATTCTTTGGCCCCTCAACCAGCTTTGTTGACTGTCTTTGGACAGATGCTCCAGCAACTCAATGTCCTTCTTGTAGGAAAGGGTATAAAACTAAACACAGTATTCAAGGTGTTACTGAGAGTACAGGGGCATGATCGCATCCCTTCTCCTGCTGGCCACACAGTTTCTGTTACAAGCCAGGATGCTGTTGGCCTTCTTGGCCACCTGGGCACACTGCTGGCTCATATACATCTATCTGTAAAACAACATCCCCAGGTCCTTTTCCACAGAACAATTTTCCAGCCACAATTCCCCAAGCCTGTAGCACAGGGTTTGCTGTGACCCTAGTGCAGGACCTGGCACTAAGCCTTGTGGAATCACAGCTGGCCCCAGGTCCATCGTTCCAGCCTGTCAAGGTCCCTCTGCAGAGCCTTCCTACCCTCAAGCAGATCAACACTCCCACCCGACATGGTGCTGGCTGCAGACTTACTGAGGGTACACTCAATCCCCACATCCAGATAATTGATAAAGATAGTAAAGAGAATTGGCCACAAAACCAAGCCCTGGGGAACCCCACTTGCGGCTGCAAAGTGGATTTAACTCCATTCACCATAGCTCTTTGGGCCTAGCCATGGAGCCAGGTGTGTTTACCCAGAAAAGAATAAGACTTGTCTGACTTATAAAAATTCATGTTCTTATCTTAGTTTCTATAAGAATAACTGATGAAGATTTGTATCTGAATCAATTTGCTCACTAGTAACTGCTAAGAGTTATTATACATGAAATATGCCTGTGATCTCAGATAAAAGTATTGTGTTGTTCACAGATAAGTCACTCACTAAAACAGTCATCAGACCAAGTCAATATATGACAGCAAATCACCAAAGAAAGAAGGTGGTGAAGGTAAGAAGGTATAGAATGTGGTGTTGGTAAGAAAGTTCATAATATTTTTTTCTTTTGAGTCACTAGTGAATCAGTATCTGGCAGACCAATGTTGTTTGAATGCATTGTCACACCTAAAAGAAAGGTTCTGACCCTTTAACAAAATAAAATATCCTATTATTTCTTAATAATAGGAGGTTATCATGATCTCCTGACCAGATTACATATATAGAACTTTTACTTAATTAAAGTAACCAGGAATACATCACTGTATACCCTAAATATCTAGAATTTACACATGGGCCACATTCTTGTTTGGGAACTAAATCTAATTTCTACTGGGAAAAAAAGTGAAATTATTCTTACTGATCTTAGTGACAGTGTGACCTGTTTATTAGAAAAAACTTAGTACATATCCTGGCCTCTAGGCTTCCTCCTGGGAAGAATAGTACAAATAGTAATTACAAATTAGATACAGAGTTAACTATTACATAGCTATTTTATCTATACTATAGAACTAATTAAAATAATTGTGATTTTATCTGGTTCCTATTCTCACAATCAAAATTTAGAAAATCTTTATAAATATGAATGCTGATTCAAGTGTGCAATCAAATATTTACAACAAAACAAGCTTTAGTATTTTATAAACTACCAAAGCTTCAGAAATTTACACTTAGGGAAAAAAAAAAAAAAAGTGATCCTTTGACATGTAGCAAAGACTACCATAAAAAAAATCTTACAAAACAGAACTATGACTGCAAAGGTATCTGTCATATTAGGTGTTAATAAAAATAACTAAAAGTAAAGGATAACTAGAAATATTAAAAAGAAACAACAGATATTTCTATTTGTTTATCAAGGCATAGTATGTGCATGTAAATATTCCTTCTTTCCTATTCACAAGGCTATTCCTTGTGTGTGAGAGAAAACCTATGCAACAGGAATTAACTTCAAGGAGGAAAACCTCATTATAAATACCAAATATAACAAAAAAAAATAGAATTTTTTAACAGAGAACAGGAAGAAACATCACTGGATTCAAAATTACTAGTTAGTATATTAATAAAAACAACATTTAGTAATATTTAATATGCTGAATTCACTTTGAGTTAGGTACCTGAATATATTTCAAATGTAGCTGTAAATAGTGATTTTATCAGACCATGTTTTTATAGCAGGACAGAGAAAAAGAAGAAAAACTCACTCTTTTTGCACCATTTCCTGAATTTGTCTTAGTATGAATTCTAAGTTCAATTATATCCAATTTTATTGGCAATTCAGAAAGAAAAAAAAAAAAAAATCACACCCTTATGTCCCTATACTTGGTAGTAGGCAAAGTTTAGAGAAGCATGCAGCACTACATGTGAAGTAATCACATATTATCTAGAAGATTCTCGTCTTTCAGGCTCTGTGAGGTACACGTGAAATTCCATTACAGAGTTTGCATCTCCATCATTTATTATCTACAGAGACGGACTGGCATTTCTTGCAATCGGGAAGGAAAATACTGTGTGGATAACAACTCAATTATGTCTTAAAATTAAGTCTGAGAGAAAAGTTTTTCCACTATATAACTCACCCAAGTATTTTTTCCAAGCCTTCTAGCTCTGGAAAAGCAAACTGTGAAAGGACATTGTGAAACAGAATAAAAATAAATACAAGAACTAGTACTGAAGCTGAAAGACACATTATGTATTTTAAAGTGTATTTAGTCATTAAATGTCTTCCTAAGTAGAGAAAAAACCTGAGATATTACTAAGACATTGGTGATACGATATGAGAGATAAGATAGAAGGGGTTTCAGAGGAGAATGTCTTGAGCATCTATATCACACAATTTTCAAGCAACATGTCCTCCTTTCTTAAAGTACTTGTTCCAGAATAGCAGTCACAGGGACTTTATAATGTTATGGGGAAAAATCATTGCAGTCTTACTTTAATGGTGCTACCAAAAAAAATATTAATTTGGCACTATTTCTCATTTAATATTTAAAGAGAATGTTAGGTTTAATTTAATTTATTATTTAAATTATGTTTACTTTCAATTGTACAAACAACCCTTCCTGAAAACTCGCAACTGTTACACATGAACAATACACAACTTCTAGGAAGGCTAGAAGTGCTGTTTCACTAACCAAATGTGACAAAAAACCCAGAATTTTAGGAACCTAGCATTCTGCACAATTCTTTTTACCCTGCTGCCAGCAGAGACAGATTTGAAAGAAGATTGTACCCAGAGGGATCTACCAAAGAGGGACCCCAAATGCACTGAACAACTGCAGCTCTTTCTGAGGCCACTACTGAAACCCAAGGCAAAGGCTGAACCAGCTATTCTGACTTTATGAAAGTTGTTGAAAAGTCATGGAAAGGGTCCATGCTCTGACACACACTAGAACAGAGACAATAATTTTACTTTGTTGCTGCAGGTATCCCTCAGCTTCATTTTGTCTCCGTGTTATTCACTTTGTATTCTGCACTGTCATTTATCACTGATGAGTGAGGAAGTGAGAAATGAAGTTGCTCTTTTTAATACTGGACAAAATCACAAGGCTCTGCCTGGCATTGGGCAGGGGGGTCTGGCAGCATCAACGTAGTATGAAGAGTTTTGAAAGAGTTTGCATTGTCCTCTCTCCCTGAAATTTGTGACTGGGCAGGCAGAAAACGTCATTCCTCAAAAAAAAACCAGCTTCAGTCCCTGGTTCATCACTGGACCAAGACAGGTTATTCCACCAACAGCAAATCTGTGCTGGACTCCTAATGCCTTCACACAAGGAAAGAAAGGGCAGGATTAGGGGAAGAGGAGAGAAAACATCCTTGCTTCCATTTCCAGCTGAACACTTTCATAGAAATAAGCAGACCTGAGCTCAAAATTTGCAAAGCACTCCAGCACATGATATGAAATTTTCAGCAGAAAGAAGAAAAAAAGCAGTTTACCTGCTGTGCTAGCCAGTTGTAGCCAAACTTTGTTAACACATCATCCAGTTGACTCCACATTCCGTTCCTTTGTCATTAGTGAGAGGCTAAGATTAAAGAGTAGGGATTTCAGCAGCTGTGATTTGGTGCTTTGTTTTTGCAGGAGATTTTTCAGTTTCTTATTTTGTCTAGGTTTGCTTGTTTGTTTTTGGTTGTGGAAAGATCTGAAAAACTAAGTGAAATATGACATGCTTACTACAGAAGCTTTGATTTATCTGGCAAGGAAGTGTAGCAAGGACTGCATCTGCTATATCATCCTGAGCTTTCTGTTTGGCTTTGGCAAAAAGCAAACCAAAAAAAAAAAAAAAACAACAAAAAACCCACAACCCTAAAAAAACAAAACAAACCCCCAAAAGCCCAACCCAAACAAACAAAAAACAAAAAAACAAAAAACATATTTACGATAACTGAAAGGGAAACTATGAATAGAGAAATTACCATACTAGTGGAAATGATCTTCTCTCACATTGTGAGACCAGCTGTTCTAGCCTTCATCATTTGTACATTCGCTGTATGCAGGGTGAATATACCCCATTATGGGAGCTGTGCACAACCTAGCCTGACCTAAATGCCAAGAAATAAGCAAGTGAGAGTGAAGCATCAGTGGCAAATTGGAATCTAAGGCCTTTTGTGCTTGTTAAATGGTGGAATGATTATAATTGGAAAAAGTGATGTGCATTAGTTCTGAGTGAATGTACAAGAAATGACAAGCGTGTAACTTAATGATTACTTCACAACACCCAGGACTGCCTTCTAGTCTTGCACTGAGAGACTCTGCCCTACAGCAGAGAAAACTGCATGTCTTCTCCTTCTATTCATGGGCATCCTCCACAGGTCACATGGAAATAACCCTGAAGTGATAAGTCTTGGTTTAGGAAGTCTGCTGCTTAAGCTTGTATAAGTCATTGTGACAGAGTGGTTTTTCTCTCTACACAAACCTTTGTCTGTATTAGTAGCAACTGGGAAGAGTCCAGCTTTAAATGAAAATATACAGTCATTGTTTATTCTCACAGGAAGTATATTAGCAAAAATTCTACCAACCAACATACATAAGACTTACTCAACTATACACAATTTTTTATATGATTATTTTTTACATTTACATGATCTGTAGATCACAATGTTGGTAGCAAAAAACAGGAAAAAGTTTATCCTAACATACAAATGAATTATTTCAAGTGAATAAGGAAAGTAATACTTAATAAGTATAGATTAATTAAACCTCTTTTTACAGAGGGCAGAAATTATTTCCCAGGATACTAGAAATTCAGTACAATTAATTCTTCTTCACATTAAAATAACTCCTATCTAGGAAAAGTGTTGCCAAGCATTTCCTGGATGATAGGCATGTGCTTTGCGGCAGACTCATATAAAGATTCAGGGTTAAATGCTCAATGAAAATGTATAGTACATAAATCTACACACAAAAGTGGCAGGCAAAGTGTCAAGAAGCAATCATCTCCAAAGTCAGCTTACCCTCACAACAGGGACCTTATCACGGTCAGAATTAAACAGGCTCTGGTTAGGACTGAACTTCTGTCAGCATAAAAATGTCTGAACTGGTGAGTTTACCATGAAATTGGAACTTTACAATTAAGCGACATAATTAAACCAGCTACTTTTCACAGGAAAGCACTTGAAAAACTTTAAAGGAACATACCCAAAAGCATTCTACATAAAATTTTTACTGATGTTTACATGTTACTTTAGATATACTGTCTTTTAGATTGGAAAAATTCCCATATTTCCAAGTAATTTAGATTAGATTTTAATCAAATGGAAAGTTGAAATCCCTTTCTATATCACTAGGTGGGGTCCATTGGAAACCAATGCAAAAGCTTAGCCTAGGAAGCATTACATTGACATACGGCAATACTAGAGACCTCAGTATTAAAAAAAAGTAAAAGGTGATCTTTAAAAAAACTAAATTCCCAACAAACATCCTTATTCTCATTTAATACAGAGAGTGAAGCTCTCATAAGCCAAGAAGTAGCTAAATACTGTAGACATTTTAAAGATATCCAAATTAATCCAGAGTCTGAATGATTGGTACAGGTAGTACATGCAAGAAGTGTCCTCTGGAGCCTCAAGTACCAAAAAGGGAGTGTGACAACTCTTAAGGTTTTGCCAGTTCTCACAAAGAAGAAAACAGTCTATTTCTGCTCCAAATCTTTCTTATTTCTGTGCTGGAATGTCTAAGGAACCTGTGCAAGTTCAAAAGTCAAGAGTAACTGCTGCCTGCATATTTCTTACTTCAGATATGTCACCCTTGTAGAACAGCCTGTAGGTTCTCAGTTTTGCCCTGTGTCTTCCCGTGCAATGTTTGGAAAGACAGAACATCAGGGAATGAACCATTCTCCCTCCTTCTATTTCATTAGTAATGTTCATTTGAATATGATTTACTATGGATAAGGATGTTAATAAGAAATGCTTTTTTACATTTATTAGTGGAGAGATGGTCTGACAGTTGGGAAGGAGAATGTATTACAAAGACGATAGTCCAGGTAATATCCTGTATATTGAGTCTAATCACCCATTTAAAGTTAAAACAGGAGTTGTTAAGAATATAGTGAATCACACTCTAATGATTAGTGATGAGAATCACCTAGATAATGAAATTGGTATTGAGAAACAGATTTTTCGGCAGGATGATTATCCTGCAAGATTGATTAAAAGGATAATTGTAGAACAATGTAACCTTTTCCATAATTATAGCGCTGAACTTGTTTAAAGCCATTTGTCATAACAGTGTGACTCTGCCATATCACAAAGAGACTGGCCACTGATTAACAGCGTATTTATTACCTTCCAGGAAAGTGAGGTATTGCCACACCTGTGCAAGGTGGTTTTAATACCTCTGCATCAAAAGTTAGGATATAGTAAAACTATGGCAAGTAGTCAGAACTATTAAATTCCATGTGATTGCACACTTTCAGATTGTGAACCTTGAGGATGAGTTTTCCATCCCTTTTACAGTGAGATCCCATGAGACTAACACTATAGCACTCTTTCATTTGTACTGGCATGTTTACGAGATCAGACTGCTTTTCAGCAGTTGCCACTGCAAAAGAAAATGTCAGACAGCTTTAAAATTTTACTCAAATAATTTCCAAAAACAAAAGATCTGCAGCTGCAAATGTTAAAAGTTCCAGTGTTTGAGATGTAGCTGAAGAAAAAAAAAAAAAAAAAAAGAATGCTTTTTAAATTCTGGATTGTTAATCTTTCAATTACAATTTTTAATTATCTTCAGTGAGAAATTACCTGATTTTAAACAAAGAGGTGATTGTGAAAATCTTCACAGCAGCATGAAATCTTTCAACATTTTAGCTACACATTCAAATAGTAAAGTATTAACATGGAGGAATCTTTTCATCACTAAGAATGACGAGGCCAGGCAGCAGGCTTCCCAAAGGCAACACAAGTATGATGATGCTGATGTCAATACGGGCTCCAGCATTCAAAGGACAGAAACAAAATACTCAATATCCACAAGTCACCTTTGTACCTCTAGATTTTTTCAGACAATGCTATAAGTTTACAGGTAAGTTACTCCCTTAGCTTTGTTATAACAGAAGTGCTTAGATTCACTATTCCACATGAAGACTTTTGAATGCATGAAGCAGAACTCACAGCTTCACACAAGACAACACTCACAGGATGTTTATATGAAATACTCTCAGAGATTAAACACAACCACGGAGTCACTGGGAAGGACTGCCAGTAATCCATATAGTCCAAACTCCTGGTTCCAGGAGACATACGAGCAACACCCAAACAAGCCAAGTTTCTGAAACCTCCATGACTGGAAATTCCTCAGCCTCTTCGGATAACCAACACCGGCACTTTAATACCTTCCGAGTGAAAATGTTTTAACAAACTGGCCCTTCTTTAGCCTTCTGGCTTTATGGAAAAGGATTTTCTCTGCTCTCTTGTCTCTCCTTAGTTGTAGGATGCGGGTGCTTCCACAGTCTTTTCCAGACTAAGCAATTCCATCACTCTCAACCTATCTTAGGCCAAGCCTTTCACTTCCTGCACATCTGCTGGATCATCTCTACTTTCATAACATCCTTATAGCACAAGGGCAGCCCAATACTGGTTACAGGTGATGACCAACCTGTGCCAGGTAGAGGGGGAACAAGAATCTCCATCTACTAGCCACACTTCTCAAAACATAAAGGGTACACCTTATGTTATTTAAAGTGACCATACCTTGTTGGTATGCATCATATTCCCAGGGTTGTTACACATTCAGCCAGCTTCTGATCTTTACTGACACATGGAGTTACTTCACCTCAAGTACAGAACCATTAAAATTTTTGAGATTTCCGTCAGCCCAGTCTCCCAGAACCTAGGTTTAACTCATCTGAACTTCCACTGTATGGGACATCAATCCTGAGTCCTCGCTTAGTGTCCTCTGCAAATTTTCTGGGGATGAGTTTTATCTCATCATCCAGGTCACTAATAAAGGCACTGAACTCTATCAACCTCAGTATCAGCCCTTAAGGTCATACGGAGGTTTCATCTTAAAGTTTGATATATTGTTACTTTTTCTTAAATTTGTAATTTGAGATAAGCTGAAAGCACATTAAAAATCATGTCAAGAATCTATGGACTGACCAGGTGTTGAATGATAGGGAAAGGGAGAAATTGCTTGTTAACTTTCTATTTTGGTCAGTCAGCTCTAAAAATCAGAAAAACAGTGATTTTCACTTATAAACGATATTGTCCTCTCTGAGTTCAGCTAGAATAACTACAATGTTTGGAAATAATAACACATTATTATTTCTGTGCTACTATATTTCAAATTTTTAGTTACCAATCATTGCTAACATATTTCAAATCACATGTGAGTAGATTTGATGGCAAGAAGCACATAAAGGCCAAGAAGTTCTTCGTTCTCCTCATGTTCTTGTAGCCTGTAGAATAATAACTATGGGAATCCACCATCTGGTGAACATATGTAAGATCTGACACAGCACAGGAATAGAAGGATAAGTGGCCTACTTCAGGTGAGTAACTGTAGCCCCTCTTATCTGCCCAAGGTAATGACAGATTCCTTCCCTCCTCAGGTGGCAGACAAGAGTCCATTAGGGGGCCAGCAAGAGGTTTTATTTATTTTAATTCACCTAGGGCTCTTACATTCATCTGCAGCAGGCAGCAGCAGCAATTCAGACACTAATGAGTAATGACATGGTAGGAGGAAATGCATGGCACACAGTCAGTGTGTGGCTACGCACCATTTGATTATGTGCTGAGCTAAGAAGTAGGGAACAGCCTGACAGCAGGGGCCCCTGCAAGACCTCCCACTAGAGCTCTGCAATGGATGCTGCTGGAGCAGAAGCAGCCCCTGTCACCAGGTAAAGCTACCAAATGCTTTTGTATTACAGAAGGGTAAAAGATGAGACGGGTCAGCAAGAAACCAAAAGAAAAACAATAAAGATGTTAATTATGGCTAAACCACATCCCTAATCACCTAAATAAAACCCATCACTTTCCTCTCTCACATTTGGTCACAGAACACAAATTAATCAAATGAACAAAAAATTAATTTTGCAGTCAGTTTTTCCAACACAATCCATTCCAGGTGCGTGCCTTTGCTGACTTAAGATTGGGAGTGTCTGGCATCACACAGCAGGAGGTAAAGGAACAACTTACTCCACCTTTCAAAGAGAAACATTTCTTGAAGTGCTAGCTGCTGAAAGAGAGGACTCTGGTACTAGGCTGAATTAAAACCCAGGACAAGGTAGCCTTTTTGCATAAATTACTTCATATAATTCATATTTATAATGATTCCCTCCCACTGAAAAAGCCAGGCTTCCTGTTGTTTCTGCTCAGTCATCCCCATCAGTTTTACAGATGGATTTTACTGGAGTGGGAGAATTAGAGCAAGAACATGATTGTTATTTTGTCACAACTGATGGAGAACAACAGTAGAAAAGAAGTTAAGAAATCTTATTTTGTTGTCATCTTTGCCGGGTGAAATTTTACACACCTACTACAGACAACAGGCAAATCCTTGCCTTAAGGTTTTCATTAAGTTTCTCAAGGGCTGAGTGAAATTACTTGGTTTTTACTCATTCAGGGCACATGCTTCAAAGGAAATACAAGGGAGTATCCCTGAATTGTATCTGTGTAGACACAGATAACTGCAAAGACTACAGCACAAAGATAGCGAGATCCATAAAACAGGTATTTGTTTTTTTAAATGTGTGTGTCCCAATGGAGGTTCATTTCTCCTGGAACAGATGTGTAGAAAATATTGCATGCTTTTTGTAGAACAAAAGTAAGAATTAATTTCAAAGCTCTGGAAGATCTAAAAAACCCTAACATTACAATTTGTTGAGGAAAATCAACCAACAGCAGATTCAAGTAACGTGAAAAAATACACAGCACATATTTAGGCTGAAGATCTTATGCTGCTTTACAACTTTGGCTCTATTGTCACATATAATAAAATCAGGGGGAAAGACCTTGAGAGATAAGCTGCTTATTTATTTGTTCTTGAAGCTCTGATAGCACGTAGGTTGCTGCGTGATCTTTATAAACTCAGAGGTGCTAAGCACAGTTTGTTTTTGAAAGTGACTGCCAGCAAGAGACAGACTTTTTGTAATAACACCCAGTGAGCTGTGGCACTTGTATACTCATATATTTGTCTGTGCCAAATCCGTACCTAGTCTACATTAACAGGGTTCTTTTGACTTCATGCTGGGGAACTGGCCCAGGATCCACTTCTTGAATATGTATATCCACATAGGACAGACATACCTGGGAGGATATTTCTCAGCTTCACACTAACCAAGCAACTTTAAAATAGAAAAAAATAATAAAAAAATAGAAATTAAAATAGTAAACTCATCTTTTTTTCCAAATCTTAGAAGACAGGCTGAACAGATGAGAAAATACAGGATATTTTTTGCTTGGTTTTTGTTTTGGTTTGGATTTTTTTTTTTCTTTTAGTATCTAAAGGAACAGGTAGATGGTCTTGGAGGCAATTCTTGAGAAAAAGAGTCAAAGAAATTAATTTTTCAGTTACCCTAATTCCACATGTAAACAGACCTCAGATAGTCTGCATTCCCAAAACCAAAGTACTACTTCAAAAGAAATCTGGCATTAATTCTCATTGGCAGCATACACCAAATCAGGTAGAGGACTTATTAGAACAGGATTTGGGGTAAACTTCTTGATTTATCCTACATGGTTACTGATTTGTAATGGGTGTTTATAGAAGATTCAGATGCAGAATTCTGAATGCAATTCAATGTCTGGGGTAGTTATCTCTCTCCCAGGATGGGTTCCATGGCTTGAGGGAGCTCTCTCTTAAGTACTTGGCTTTGCCCTACTAGAGGGTTATGACATGAATTCCAGACAAATTCAGCTCTTATGGAAATTTGCTGTCTTACGGGGAGGGGTGATGCCAAACTGCTGAAACTAGTCTGTATAGAACTACAAATATCATTATAAGGTAATGACATGTGTACGTGACTTTCACAATGATCTGGTGTGACCAGCTGTGATGACTGGAAAGGTTGGGAATACCACAGCCCAATGTGTGCCTTTTTGTTTTGAAATTGCCCCACTTTTTCCCCCACTTCTTTCTTTCTTCTATGGTGCGCATCACATTGTGAACTACACCACAGCCCGAATATACAATATTCATGCTTGAAACCTGCACTCAAGCAATGGATCCATGGTAACACAGTTTTTCTACACCAAAGGCAGTTTGACACACTGCACCATATAGGTTGTTCATCTGTTTTTGTCCTATGAGCAAAATAGTGATTTAGATGTACAGGGAGGTGCAGTTACCCAGAAGAAAAACACTTATAGCGATGACATCAAGTACAGGCAAAAATGCACATCAACCACTGCTTTAAAATTATTTTTTTTGGATTGAGTTGGCAGGGTAATAATTTTTCATTTTTCTTTTCTTTGCAAGGCTATGATAAATTTCACAACAAAGCAATTCTTTCATAGCCAATGAATTGAGGAAAATGAGGGGTCCTGTTCATTAGTTCATTTTACATCCAGAATACTGGCAGAATAGCAAGTATTGGAAAAAAGACACAACCCACACACACACACCCTGTAATATAGAAAACTTTCTGTAACACTCCATAATAAAGAAAACTAATTGTCCACATCAGTGCACAAGGATTTCCTACTAAAGAACACTCATAGTACATTTTCATCCACTATGTCACCTCCCATAGATGCTGAAAGAGATATGAAAAGCACAAATTTGACTTCTAGGTAAAATTAATCCAAAATCCAACATTTTACATCCTGAAGTTTTTGCTCCCACTTTCTTCCATTCTATTATAAACTTGAGTGGTGTATTGTACATGTAAAGAAATATTCCTTTTTCAGCATAGGAGCAATGAGTTCCAGTGATTTGTATTTTATGTATTATTTAGTAAATATTTTAAATTTTCTATTCTTCATTTTAATTGAATTTTCCTCTCCTACAGAGACAGAAAATGCTCCTAACAAAAGTATACAGAGTACTTTCACTGCACATACTTTGTCCATGTCTTTTCTTATGTCTCTTTTGTGCTGTTAACAACTCTTTTTCTCAGTTCCCCTACATATGTAAGGTTCAACTAAGCTTTAAATTGAGCATTTCTATAGATCCTCTGTACTTTTCATCATTGATATCAAGACCCAAATGACCAGATCTGAACAGAGTAACCAAATGAGACAGCCAGTACAATTTAAGCATGGATTTCTAACTTTTTTGTTTTTTCCATGTGCAAGTAGTCCCCTCCAATCATATGCTAATTTCTGTGCTGATACATTTAACTGGATTGTGTATGAATGTCCTCTTTAGAGACTTACAAGTAATGTAGTACATCTGATACATCAGTGCCTATTCTGATTTTTCTTTTATCTCTATTGCAATTCTCCACAACCATGTTTCTGGAACTAACTGACCATCAGAATTTTGTATCATGCAACAAAATTTGACTTTATTAATAATTGTCTATGTCTTTATTTTACTTATTTCATCTACTTATTTTTCTAGCTATTAAAAAAATACTAAATTTAATGGAGAATCTTGAGGCACTTCTTACATTTTTTTGTAGCATGAAAACCTTATAGCTCATTAGTGATTCCTAGCAATACTTTGTCTTACTGCACACATCTTAGTTTCTTCTTCAACAAACTTTGATGAACAACTCTTGAGATGTTATTTAACATTCTTGTAAGGCCAGATTTTACGTTTGTTAAATCCCTTCTCCCGAAGCTTAAATTTTCAAATGTTAGATATTTGAAAGGGGCAGTCTACAAGCCTACAAGAGGACCTGGCAGTGACTCTGAGAAAAGAGCCCACAGATTTCCTGTCGATCTATCACTGTTTCTCTTAACATGTTGGGAGTGCTAAGCACTGGCTATTCCCTTATGACAAACTGTCATGCAATTAGACGAAAATACACAAGTCGCCAAAAGGAAATTGCTAGTATTTAAAAATCTAATGTCAGAGAAATTATGGTTAACCAGTCTGTGCATGGTTTTTACAAACTGCTATTTAGGGGTAATTATATTAAAGGGATTGTTCAAGTCTTTCCTTTTAACATTAAACTCATCAGGACCATGTGTGAAATGATACATCAGATTTCATCAAAGTTAAGAATCCCATATGGCTTGTATTGCCACAGCTTAAAACTTCCTATGCTTAAAAATACGTCTACACTGTTCATAAGGAAGTATTTGAGCTAGGTTAGAACTTACTTGTTTGGCAGAGGTAGGACAAAAACTACCTAAGAAGCTGGATGAAAACTTAGGCTTCATATTGCATGGGAACTTGTGTTGCCATTCCTAACTGCAGGTCCTGGGCTACTTCATTCAAAACTGAGTGCAAGCTGGGTCAATCTATCTGAACTATTTTGTTGACAGTACCATCGTTGCCTGCCTTGAGTGCAAATCATTAATGTGTTAAAACAACCCACAAATTCAAGTTATTGCCTGTGCACAAACACATGCACTTTATAAGGAAGTATTTCTAAATATTCAACACGTTTCTTCTATGCACCTAAATTGGGGGTGTGCTTTGTTTTTTTTTCAGTTCCATTCAAACATCATCATTTTCAAAGGAATCCTGCTTTTAAAATCTTGAAGTTTCATTGTTTTCAGCTTAATATGTAGATGTTTACACCTCCATATCCAAAGACCTCTATATGAACTGCACTTGAAGGCTGATTTTAAAAATTTTTGAAATTTCTCTTCCATGTCTCAGCCTCCAGGATTTATGTGAGAAACCACTACTTTTCAGGAGATGCTCCTGAGTATGTTTTTTTTCTTACTAAGTATATTAAAAAGCATAATATTCCATGATACACTATGAGTACATATATGTTTTACAACAGAGTATGCAACACAGCTATTTGCGACCCATGCCTTAGGAAGGAGGAAAAGATCTGGAAAAAAATGATATAAAAAACCCCAATAAATAATTCAGGCATTGCAACCTAAAATGTTGGAAGACTGCCATTCTTTTAGTGAATAAAAAATTTGAGATAAACTCACTTTTACACCTATTTATCTAGAAGTCTTAATTGTATATTCCAAATATACAAAAGAAATAACAGCTTTTCTTATTAAAACCTTCTGTAAAAACATTCTGTAAGTAACTTAGATTCAAATTAGTAGCAGTTGAAATAGCTGAAGAATGCATCCACTAAACAGGCTATGCTTAACATATCTTATATCAGACTGACAAAGCCTGTTTGCTTACCTGAACTCTTCTCAAGGAATGTTTACTGTATAGAACGATGTATTAAATGAAACAATAACCTCTTCACTTCCCGAAGAGCTGTCCAAAGTAAAAAATACCATAAATGAGAATTCAGTTTTCCTGGGAGCAGTTTTATAGATTTTAGAATAGTATTCTTTTGTGCTTCAGAAAATGGCAACTCAACTAACATGGAATGTTAAAAAAAGAGTACGTGAAAGATGCTGACATATCTGTTCTGATCTGAACTGTTCATTTCTTCAACAGGCTTCAGTGAAATGTGATATGGACATGTTATTCTAAGATGAAAAGGCCCTGAAATAAATAATGCATGTAAATTTCCCATTTTACAGTAATGGAAAATGCAAAAGTATTTGCATTTTATTTTATAAAACAGAAGTATTAATAACATTTTGTTCCTTTTCTCTTTTATTTTCTACCACTGGTATTTCTCTCTTCATCAAAATTTAGAGGAATAAGATTAAATAGTAGATAGCTGTTATCCAGACAGAACAATGAACATGACACAATTAATTAATAATTCATATAGATGGTGATATGATTAAAGGTGAACTAGAATAACAACAATCTTTAAAAAAACATTGTAAAAAACCTCCAACAGTAATTACAAGAAAACGTTTTTCAATATTTATAAAATAGGGAAACATCATACCAAAGAAAACATACAAATATAAAATGATTGTTGTTAATTTCAGATTATATAGTATCTAAAAGATCTTTCAAATACCATGTATTTACAATAATCTCTCTAATACTAAAATTAGAGAAATACACCAAAATTAGGAGATCTCCATCCTATTTTCTACAGAGTAACACAAGAAAACCACCTAACATCTTTTGTGCCTCCATTTCTAGTTTCTTTTCTGAAAAATGAGGATGATACCTAAGTGCTACCTTTCCAAAGGTGTTAGGAGGGTTAGATACGTACCATCTATAAAACCCTTTAAGATCTGGAGATGAAAAGCTCTGTAAAACACAAGCAAAGCTCTATGTAAGTGCAATATTATTACTGTAGTTCTTGCTACGTATATTTGTTTACTATCCTCTAGAGAGTATAATAATTCTGAAGAGATTTACATTTGAACTTTGTAAGAATTCTGTTACCTGTCTTTAGAATAGCTTTTAAGGGCTTTTTAGAGGAAAGGCAAATGCTCACAAAAGCACACTCAAATCTTTCTGAGGATCCCATCCTGCAATTTATTCAGTGTCTCTTGAGAAGCACTCAGCTGACTGACACTCTCAGCTGACTTACACTCATCATGTTGCAAAACTGGGCTTTGGATTTCAGGTAGCAGCATTGCTATGAACAAGAATCCCACCAGAGAAATAAATATAATTCTATATTTCTTTTTCAGTTATTTGTTAGACTCTCATGGATCAGCTATAGTTATTGAGTCCACTGCCACAGTGCCCAGCAGAATGCTGATGTACTCAAAATACAAAGAGCAGATCTTTTTCTCTTTATTGTCAATTGATGCTGCAAACCAGAATGGAGAGAAAAGTACCCATGTGTCATAGGAGATATTTTTTTTCATTGCTGTAACACTGTAGAAGACAGATTGAACCTCCAACTGCCTTATCACACTGTCCTTTTTTCCTTTGATTTCTGGAAAAAAAAAAGTAAATCCAAAACCCAAAAAAAACCCTAAGGACATTCAAACAGTTCTGTGTGGCCTTTTAATGCTATTCCTATCCTGAAGTATGAGAGCATGGAAAGTGGGACATGGATAAGAAGGAAGGATGGATAAGTAGGAAAGGAAGCTGGCATCAACTTAAACATAAGATTAAGAGAGTCAAAACTTTTCTAAAAGGACATACTATTTTAGAGCCAAGTCTGGTAGCCTTTGACCAGATATTTCCTGAGGCAGCAATGGAAGCAAATGGACTTCCAAAGAAAGCTAACTGGAGCAGTGAAGAAGAAGAAAGAAATCTTATTTTTGGTCTTGAGAGGGAATCTCCAAATACTTTGCATTCTGTGAAAATCATTGCTCCAATTTTTACTTAAAGAGAAAACTGCTCATTTCTAAGGTTCAGTAAACCAACATGCTTGAGAGGCTTTATTTTCTCCATTTTTGTGGAGAATCAGGCTGGTTTGAAATAAATGGATCAGATGTATAACAGACTTCCAGTTGTACACTAGAAAACCCTGTAGAAAGTCTTCTGAGTTTTCTCTTCAAAATATCTTAGAGAAGAACGATGCAGACCTTGGAAAAGTAGTTGCATCAGCAAATCTCATCCCCAGTAAAAGCAGAGCCTAGGACACAGTGAATGGCTGTTGCCTGGAGGATCAGGGAAGATCAGCAAAAGAGGCCTCTGTATGAGCAGTATGCTTTTTTGGGTTTTTTTCCTCCATTAATCACATAGACAAGAGGGTATTTCTGGGTCTTAGGGCAGCCCAAGAAAATGGGAAAAATTTTGTTGCCATACTTAAGATGAGTTTTAGGCCTTGAGGGTATTCACTAATACAGAAAATTCTTTATAGGGTGTTCTTAACTCAACAATCCTCTAATTTGAGACATACAAGTTATTATGCTCTGCTTGAGGTCTGGTGGATAAAGGATGTATGAGGAAGTGGAGTAAATGAAGTCTGCAACAGACAGTTAATTTATCATAATTCGCAATTATTACTATTAGAAAATTTTTATGCAAAGTTGGGCTTTTAAAAATAACTTGTGACTTCATTACATTTAACATTTTCTTTAAGTTCACCAACTTGCTATATTACTCCTTACCTTTTTTCTGACTTAACCTTCAGTAAGCAATTGCTTCCTAAAATCCACTTCTTGTTTGTAAGCTATTTTTTTCCACATATATTCTCATTTTAGTATGAGAAAGGATAATAACATTTGAAAGGAAAGAAAAGAAGTAAAAACCCCCCAATTTTATATTGGCTTCCCTTTAGATATAGATTATAGTGGATAATACATAAATTAAAGTCATTCCAGACATTCAAAACCCACTACTCAGTCAGTAAATTAAGGAAGGTGAATGGTATCTCATGTGTACCAACATGAAACCTTTGCAGTGAAAACTAGCAATCTTGCTAAGTAGGTCCTTAAAATTAGAAGCACTCATATTTATGGAGTTTATATGTGGTTAAAATGTCTGACTTAAAAAAATATATATAACAGAGTAATTACAGTCACTGCTTCAATCTGGATGTATAAATCATCATGATTTAACCTACAGTAGTAATAAAAATAAATTATCTGTTTTTGGTTCATTACTGCTGATCTAATAAAATATAATGAATTGAAAAATTCCTGAGTGAAATAGTCTCATAAAAATAACAATTTACTAATGACTTCTTAACAACTTATATGAATGCAATACAAAAGAATTATATTTTTAATAAAAATAACCTTTTGGTGATAAATTATTTTAATTTTATTACAGTGCTCCTAACAATTTTGTCCAAAATGTGTTTGGCCTTAGAGACTGTCTCTGCTCCCTAATGCAGGTATCATAGTAAATGAGACAGGAGAGGAAATTTATTGCCATAAAAATTTAACCTGTGAGATTAATTCTGAGAAAAAGTTAAAGAATCCAGTGCAATGACACTACTCAGGTCAGAAACCCACATGGCAACTGCAAGAAACCATTGTATAGCTCTTTTGAGTAAATCTGACTCATTAACTCTTTGCTGTGATAGTAATTTTTCAGGCATCTTCGGGTGCTATGACACCACCTTTAGGTGGGATTACTTATTCAGAAATTTGCTGGTTTTTGGTTTTTTTTAATCCCCCATAAAACCAAGCTGCCTGAATACATGTCTGAGAAACATTGTGGTGGCCTTATCAGCCTACAAGGAGTAAGACCTGAGCCCCAACACAGACAACTGGAGGCTTACATCAACTTCATCAAAGTGAAGATGTTTTGCTAAGAACCAAGCTCTCCCTTCCTGGTGCTGGCAGGAGTAGGCCAGATTATGAAACCATAAAAAAAAACATTAAAGTTAAACCCTAGAGCTTTTCCCACTCAGTGCAGTCTCATGAGCTGGTAACAAGAGTGCTCCAATGTTTTGGCTCCTTTGGAAAGCACCATGCAAATTGCCTTTCTGATGTTTCTTTATAAAATCACACTACAGTTACAAAAAAACACAAAAAAAAACCCCACCAGGTTTTATTCTATCTACATTTCAAGTCTCCCCTGACATATTCCAAAAACACATAATTGCCACTTGAAATGTAGCTGGAAGTTTGCTACAGTAAAGTCTGTAGAATTCAGCTCCAAAGTATAAATATTCATTTCCAGAATTCATTTGCAAAACCAGAAATTGCAGGTGATAATCCAAGCTCCCAGTGGGAGATGATATTATGAATTACTTTGACAATAAACATTGCTAACTAGTAATTTACACTTAGTAAACATTACTAACATTAGTAATAAAAACCTCAAATTCGTTGACAAAATCTCAGTTAAGGAAATATAAGTCTCATGATGGAAAGATGCCAGAATCTTTGTAGGTCTGTAGACAACACCAGTAAAGCACCAGAGTATTTAGAATTAGTTGGAGACTTAAATTTTTGTACAGCAAATGAATCATTCGTTTCCTGCAAGGAAAGATTTAGAGAACCTCCGGATTAAGCTAAAGCAGAGGATCAGCCTGAGCTCTGTAACCACTGATTTCTACATGTCTGAAACAAGTTATTTCTCAGTCTCGCACTGACACCTAGTCAGATATCAACAAACAGAAGAAAAAGGAAGAAAAGCAAGTATTTAGGAAACAGGTAAGAAATATAAGTCAGTGTAACAGGACAGCCTGGGCAGAGCTCAGCAGAATCTCTCTCACTACCAAATGATGTGCATGCAGGACAGGGCAGCAGACTCCTGTTTGGTACCCATTAGTACCAGGATCACATTTTAATTTCTAAAAGGACAAAGAAGGCATAAAACCTCTCTGAATATTCTGTATGACAGAGACATAAACTTACCATGATTTTAAGTTTCAAAGTTAAAATGACAAATACCACATTTAGGTGGCCTTTGCAGTAATGTATATCATGTATACTGTATATGAAAAAACAGGGAAATTTAGCCACCAAACAGAAGAAAAGGGCAGACAAATTCCTGGAAAAAATAGCTTTTGACCAATGGTGGAGCAGTTACTCTCTGTAAACTCTAAACACCTTGATAGTCCTGGGTAAGGGTTTTAGAGGCAAAGGAAGGATTTTCAGAGAATGAGGACAGGATGAGAGAAAGAATGAGGATTTCAGAGAAAGAGGATTTTCAGAGAGTGTTGTTTGGTAGCATACATCCCATCTGCATCTTTTCTTTAGAAAAGAGTAGTAATGTATCAAAATTTATTGAGGGAATGCACCATTAAATTGTGAAGGCCCATTCTCTCAAGCACCTCACTATTTTTACACAAATATGGACAGGGCATATGGTGAAAATCCGAGTTTCCTCAAATTCAGAAAGGCTTAGCAGTAAACTACAAAGTCTATAGAAACACAGAATATTCTGGGTATATGAACACTTACTTTGCTGTTTAATGGAGATAATAGAAGTGTTGAAAGCAACAGGATCAAGGGAATTAGAGGAAATGCTCATTAAAACAAATTTAAAAGGTCTAATGATTAAAATATTGATTAATTAGCCAAACATTGATTAACAGTCACACTTTATCAACTACAAAGGTTCTAATTACCGCACCATTATTCCATAGATTGACCTGTTCTCTCTTGTCACTTGCAATGAAGAACAATTTTTATTAAGTGGGTTTTGGATTTTTGACCTGTAAAATTTTAATAGGGAGTGCAAAGCGGGTGTTGTGTGTGGTTTGGCATTTTAGTCACTTAGGGACTCATAGTTACTGTCTCTACTTAACCAAAGGCACAGAAGTGCAAGAGGGATGTGAATACTCAGGGATTAAAGACCCCTCCCCCTCAATTTTCCAGTCACAAGAGAGAGATGCATTTGAAACTGCTCTGAGTCTGCTTCAGTGAAAGAAACTCTGTGATGCTAAACAGTACTGATGAAAAACAACAAAATGGTTAAATAGGGCACCAGGATACTGACCACCCAAGTCCTCTTTGCTAATATGCCCAATAATTTAATGGGCACAAAATGAGAGTCTGTTCTTAATTTATTTTGTACCTGCTCCAAAGCAGCCTGTCCTACCCTGGAGATGTACCCATTTCACCACTAAAAAAAAAAAAAAAAAAATTAAAAAAATGTGAAGACCAAATAGTAGTTAGAGTAGTTCATCTACCAAGTATTTCCCACTACAGCAACCTAGGTTGAAAACTGCCTCACACTTGAAAACTATTCTCCAGAAAATTTATGGATGTCTCACATAAGAGTATCTTGCTGATTTCAATAACTGTCCATTTAAATCTGTTGATGTAGCGTTTAAACCTTGCTTCACAAAAGAAAGAGGCTAATACACACACGGGGTTACACTCTCAATATAACTGTCTGAAAGTGATGGTCTGGATTTACTCCTGATGAGATCAGCTCTAAGGCCAGAAAGCAGATTTATAGTGTGAACATAAATGAGCATGGAGGAGGGGGGGACCTTTTTGATCATACATATGCTTGTCAGGCAAAATGTGCCCAAGACCTCATTGACAAATAAGCAACAAAAAGTAAGTACCTCGCAGGCGGTGGAAAATGACATCACAGCAGTTCTGAAGAGATGCACCATGCTGATGGGTTCAATACCCAAACTCTGGAAAACAGACAGGAAAAAAACTGGCACTCAGGTGTTGACACAGAGGCTGGGATACAATTCCTTCAAGATAAATTTGTGGATGACAAATTTAGAAACAGGGAGGCAACAGCTTAGAAATAGCAGTATCATTCTTCAGCAGCTTAAAGGAAAAAGATAAGCCAGTGCCATGCCAAGGTCTGAAATACCTTACTACCTCAGCTTCTGCTTATTGAGGAAATAACTGTTTCACACAAATAGTGGTACTCAACAACAACTGAAGGAATTAACACTGTAGTAAACAGGTAGATGTCCTTGGCCTTTACACTCCATCCTTCTGTTACAGACTATTTTAACCAAAACAATTCTTTTACTTCTATTCTGAACATCAGAAGAATAAAAACTTTTTCATTTCCATTATATACCATATGGCCTACTGATCTGCTTTTTTGTTTTTTTTTCCCCCAGAAAAGCTGTTATATTTATAATATAATTATATCTTAAATCCACAAAGACAGTTTACAGCATAATCAGACAAGTCTTCCTATGTGTTATCCTGCTGTGCCAAGGTTTATGGGTTTTCTCAGGTTACTTGATGAGAGGGAAAAAAAAAACAAAACCAAAAGAAAAATTAAAAAAACCACCACTTTCTTTAGAGCCCTCCTCCCTCCCTGTGTTTGTATATACTGAAGCTTGCATCAGTACAGTAACAAATTCCATGGAAGACCAGATAAAGGGTGTTTCAGGGTCAAAGTCAGAATCAAGGTACTTGTATTTATGCTAAGTTACAGTGCTCCTCAGTCCTCAAACCCTTTCAAACCATGCTCAGGATAGTGGCAGCCTGTGAGGCAAATCTTTGTGAGGTTCACAGCACTGCACAACTACTCCCTTCTCCCTCCAGGGTACCATTTCCCAAGGTTAACATTACTTTATATTACATGTAATGGACGGGGGGTTTGCGTATTGTATTAATTGCTTTTATACTTGAAGAAGGCAGCAGAACGATTTGCCCTGGAAGAGATGCAGCTCTTCATCATATAAAGAACACAAGAATATGATCCTAACTGGAAAGAGACACAATAAAACAAGGGTTTAACAAAGACTCCCTTTGCCATCATGACAGGATTTGCAGCCTATAAAGTTGATTTTATTGTATCAACACAGGGCAACTGTTGCTTCAGTGTCACAGCAAATATCCAGTCACGTGTGTGCAATACTAAAATCCCACATTTAATGAAATATTACCTACTGCTTACAGGCAGCTCAAATATACAAGCCTTTACAGAGTTTTTGCAGCCTATAGTATACTGAATGCGTGGCATATTTAAGATACTACTAATAGATCAGTATAGCACAGAAAAATTGTGGTGAACAATCAACAAGACAACCTATCTGCCTAAGGGTTCTTCCAAAGCAGAAGTATTACTTACAGTTTCTGAAGGTAATAGAGAAGACTGTTAAAAACCTCCTTGATAAGAAGGAACATTTTATCTGCATGGAGATTGAGAAAATATTTACAAGATTACATTTTATTATTTGTTTTAGAGATTCTTGACTTTGTACTCCATTATGACCTTTACTGCTTACTGCTGAAATTTTGCTTCACAGAATCATAGAAAGTTAGGGCTTGGAAGGGACTTCAGAAGATCATGTAGTCCAAACCGCTTGCCAGAGCAAGGTCACCTCTGGCAGTTCACACAGGAACGTGTCCAAGTGGGTTTTGAACATCTATAGGGAAGGAGACTCCACAACCTCCCTGGGCAGCCTGTTCAGTGCCCTGTCACCCTCACAGTGAAAAAAAGTCTTTGCGATATTCATACAGAATTATCTATACTCCACTCTATAACCATTGCCCCTTATCCTATTGTTAGTCATTCCTGAGCTTGTCTCTGTCCTCTTGGCGTTCACTTTTTATGTATTTATAAACATTAATGAGGTTGCCCCTCATTCTCCTCTTCTCCAAGATGAAGAGACCTACCTCCCTAAGTCTTTCCTCATAAGGGAAATGTTCCACTCCCTCACTCATCTTGGTCACTCTGTGCTGGACTCTTTCAAGCAGTTCCCGGTCCTTCTGGAACTGAGGGGCCCAGAACTGGACACAATATTCCAGATGCAGCTTCACCAGGGCAGAGTAGAGGGGGAGGAGAACCTCTCTTGACCTACTAACCACCCCCCTTCTACTGCACCCCAGGATGCCATTGGCCTTCTTGGCCACAAGAACACATTGTTGGCTCATGGTCATCCTTCCATCCACCAGCACCCTGAAGTCCCTTTCCCCTTCACTACTCTCCAATAGTTCGTTCCCCAGCCTGTACTGGTACCTGGGGTTGTTCTTTCCCAGATGCAAGACTGCACTTGCCCTTGTAATTAATTATTTTTTTCTCTGTCTAGGCCCCCAAAAATGGCAACACAGCCTTCTGGGATGTCAACCACTCCTCGCTGTTTTTTGTCATCACAAAACTTGCTGGCAGTACATTCTGTTCCCTCATCCAGGTCATATATTCTTTGCATTCTTTACTTCACAATTTTTCAAAATCATCTGTTCTCCTGCTCTCCCTTTAGCTAGTGCCTTCCTAATTAAATATATTCTTCTCCTCCCCTCCACCCCTAAAAACGTATTTACAATGAAATGCTGAATAATGTGAACAATAAGTACTTTAAGGTAAAACTTAGATTATATTTGAGTGTTAGTAGAAAAAATCACATGCTTAAGTGATGCTTAAAAATCATTGCTAAACATGACCTTAACATTAGTGATGCTTCTACAAATATATGTTAACTTTCTCTATTAAGATGTATTTCCCTGTCAAAAAATCACTCAACTGTATCCCATTATGAACATTATCAATGTCATTTTAGAAAAAAATACAAGTGATACTGATTTAGACTAGATTTTATCAGATAATAAAAATGCTGTAAGTATGTATTCTTGGCCATATTTTCCAAGTAATCAGAGTGATTTCAGATAAATTTTGTTTAAAATGTAGATCTACTGGTTTAATCCACAGTAATTATTTTACAAGTAAACAACAGAAACAGTGAATTGTTCAGTTGGAGTTAGCAAATGCCTTGTAAATTGATGCTTGCATTTCAACCAGTAATATTTCCCATCTTCCCTTCAAAAGAGCTGCTAAATGAAAACCTATAGATGGAGGCAATGTAAGTATGCATTCTGTACCTTGAAATTAGTACAGGGTCTAGAACTTCCTGTTTAGCCAGGACTGAAAATTCCATTTCCTGTTCATAGGGTAAGCAGGTCAGGCATCATCTGGCTTTCAGCTCAGGATAATATATACACATATACAAACACACACACATATATTTTTTTTTATGTAAATACATATATGTGTATAAATTTTCCATCCAATCCAGAAATTCTGGCTCTTTTGCCACCTCCCAAAAATTGCTCTGAAGGGGTTACTGTTGCTTGAGGTAACAGCTGCCCAGTAGATAGTCGGAGCAGACTATCTCCAATTCCTTTTCACGTGTTCTTTATCTAACTACTTCTTCTACTAGTCACTATACAGAAATGAAAAACTGAGTGGGCACATTTGAGATCGCCTGAATATAAAAATAGCAATTCATTTTCCTGTGTACAGATGTACTGTTATAGATTTAAAATACTTATGTAGAAAAGCAAGTTTCTGTTTCACATTCTAATTATTTAAGAATTTATGGCTTTGTTTCTGTGACATTTGGTTCAAGTAGTCTCTTCTTAAAATCAATTTTCTTGAACATTCTAGAATTTTTTTGTTTTAGTAAATGGTTTGTATCTCACATATGATTAGGGAGATTTAGTTGCTGTAAGGAAATAGTTCAAGCCCCTCTTTTTAAAAATAGGCACATGCAAAAGCAGCATTATCACTCATCTCTTCAAGCAGACCATGGTGAAATATAATCACAGAGAATGAAGTTGATCCCTGTGTGTAGTGAGAACACAAAGCTTATGCCCCACTTCAGTCTTTAAAATAGGGTTTAAGTTGGAGCTAAGCATATTTTTTTCAGGCGCTCTTCATGGGGTAAAATTTACCAACAGAAGGTTTGTATAATGTGAGCAGAGGGCAGTAGGGGCCACACAAAAGGAAGGAGTAGGGAATCATGCTTCAACATGGTAACTCTTGGTAAAGGTCAGCTTCCTACTGACAATAAAGTGTAGTTGCTGTATTTATCCGGCAGATCCCTGTGACAATGCCTGGTAATCTCTGCACAGGTTTTTAGAAGGGTTTGAGCAAAGGCCTTTACTACTAACCTCTAAAACTACCCTCTAAAAAGTTTCTGTATGCAGTGTTCATTTGCACTAAACAGTACAGTAAAGAAGGAACACTAGGAGCCCACATAATGATATGCAGTAAAAATATAAGATTCAAAATAAGATCTTAATAAAATACAAATTTTAATTTTTAAGTTGTGTGGCTGATGTTGCCTAAAATCAAATTTCCTCCATTGTCAGTGGGGCATTTTCCCTTGATAAAAAAATTATAAACACTGAGAAAAGATGTTGCAACCATCTGCCAAAAAATATTTGGAGGAACCAATGGAAAACAAAAACCAAAATGATCTAAAAAACCACAAACTGATAAAATTGTATTCTAATTTAGACACAAATGGGCAATAGTCAGCTTATTTGCCACCGTGAGCTAAATGGCATGCCTCCTTTGACTTATGCCATGGGCCTTATGCTTTTTTGCTCATGGTCGACTTAAGTCATCTTTAACTTTGAACCCTCTAGCTTTTATCACTTTGCATCATAACCTTAGTATTATTCCAGTTTATTCTTTTTGCTTGTACATGCACCCACCCACATACACACATCCCAGAACAGAAAAAGAAGGAAATTTTTATCATTATAGTATTTTGGCAGCATAATGGGAATAGACAGCAACTACTTTGTGTTACAAATTTGAATGTGAAATTTCAGAAAACCTCCTTGCATTAAAAATGAATTAACTGTGTGATTATTAATTGTGCATATTCCAATCCCTTTGTGCTGTACTGCATGTTTCTTGAATCTCATTTGAATCCTTTGGCTAAGTAATGTGTCAAGGGGGGTACTAGCCTGAATGCCTGAGTTATTTAAAAAGCAGGATAGCACTTCCAGATTAGAATACCAATGAGTGGGGTTAAAAAGGCTCTACTGTAGTTGGAGGGCAGCTCTCAGTCTGAGTAGTACCTGAAAAGGACCTCTATGGACTAATTTTCAGAATCACATTGTAATGTGGGCTCATGTCAATCATCAGAACAGACAGCTTCATCCCATGATATAAACTAGTTATACATTCAAGAGCTGCCAGAGGATCTTCATTAAAAAGGGACTTAGCATTAAAAGAAGAAGGTTGTTTTATTATAATACTTCAAACACAGTTTTTTGTTTTATATGTTCTCAGAAATCTTTTTTGTTCTTCTTCACAGTATCAAAAAAGTGCCTCAGAAGAAGCCAAAACATTAAATATTCCAATTTTTAATGGGAATCAAGGTAGCTTCCCGGTTTAAGGCATTAAAAATCATATACATTTTTCTAAATATATTCATGTCTTTGAATAACAAAAAGAAGTCTCCAGATGTAATAGGAGGATGTTTTTAATCTTTTGTGAGAGGGGATTTGCAGAGCTGACTACTCAAGGTACAATATCTACTGGCGAAGTATATCAGCGAGAGCTTTATACATATAAATTTGTATAAAACCTTTGGGCTATCCACAAGCTTCCAGATACCAGTTAGATATTACAATCTATGTCATTAAAATTTAATATGATTGCATTAAGAAGAAAACATTAACAATATCCATTTAAGTAAATCATTGACACAGTAATCTCATATTTCAAGAAACCTTAACAGGGGTTTATTAAAAAATAAATAGATAAATGTATCTATTTACCTATATTGGTCTCATTTCAAAGAACCTGATTTAAATACAATTTCACAAGTCGTGCAACTTGTTCAAAGTAGCTGAGAGTATTTTGATCTAATAGTGCTGTTGCTACCTACTTCATATCAGGATAAATAGTTTATAGGAATCTGATTCAAATAAGAAGCTGTTCCTTTATGACGAGAACACAGCACCCATTCTAATATGCTTTCTGCTGTATCTTTTTAAACTATACTTCTTATATTCTGCATTATTTTTCATCCTGAGAAAATATCAGCATTGGTAGCTTTTTTCCTTTTTCTTAATCAGCTTGATAATCATAAAAAATAACACATTCTTACATAGTAGCAATACCAAGTATTTCATTGTACAGAGCTTTTCATTTTCTATTATTACTTTCACAATTATTAGCTAATTAATTATTAACAAGTTAATGAGTTTTCCTATTGCACTCATTATGATAATATTTAACAGCTCTCAAACATTTGAAATTTCCACTTCTGAGCTGCCTGAGAATCAGGAAATATTGTCACTCCCATTCTAGAGATGGGAAACTGAACCACTATGGTTCTCATTCCTGTACTCACATTTTCTAATGATGGTAGTATTAAAAGGTAATGAGATTGGTTTTAAAACAAAGTTATTCTAGTCATCATTGGCAAGAAGATTAAGAAACCCAGCACAATTATACAAGTAAATTTAACAAAGTTACAGAAGTATCAAACTCTTAATTAAAACTAAGATGTTCTTCCCTCCTGTTTCTCTGGACAGACTACTAGACTTTCTGTATTTATTTTCCATGTAAATCACTCTTGACCGGTTATAACAGTACATAATAAGATACACGATAATGTATCATATTGAATTTTTCAGCTGTTCTCTCCAGACATTTCTCTGGAAGCAGTAACATTATAAATGAGTTTCAAGAGCTGAGAAAACCATCCCACTGAGTGAGCTCTACCAAACTCACATGAACCCAGGGAGATCTTAATTAAAGCCTTTCTGATGTTTAAAGATAAAACAGACTGAACAGTTCTTGCTCTTTTGAAGCCACCTTCTCTCCCCCTCTACCATGTTCAAACCCTGCATTACACATAAACAAGCACAAAACACCTACCTCAAAAACACTACAAAAATGAAAGCATGACAAAATCTTTGAAGTGCTAGCACCTTTGTTAGCCCCTGTCTTTAGAGTGGTTAGCAGTTCACTCTCTGTTTCGGTCCTTCTCACTAACAGGCAAATGGCATTCCAAGTCCGACGCATTTGGAGGACTTGTTCAGCATACATCAAATCTCTGGCACAGACCCCTTTACAGCACTATCAAAACCAAGAAATTAAGGCAACAATTAAGCCTGCATTGTTGCAACAGATTATATACAAATAAATACACAGCAGCAATAAATAGACTGTAAAAGACTCGCATACAAAAATACTCAGTGGGACTGCAATTACTGTAAACCATCTGCCAGGCATCAATGGCTCTCACTACACTTGTGGAATCTCCAAAGAATTTCTGTATCTCACAATATCAAGCCTTATATTAACAAAACCTTACACTGAGCATACATTATGTGTACCTTCCAAAATGGTGCGATAGCTAATTATATCAATCTTGCTTACATTATTTGGATCTTCAGAGAGTGCCCCAGGATGCCTCGTGTCTCAGAGTATGAAGAATTATTAAAGCAAGCTTCCTGCAGAGCTACGCAGTCCAACTTGCTATCTTTGGGTTTTGGAACGGTACTATGCGTTGTGTCACTTTATATTGCTCGCAGGGATTGCCTGGTTTGTTCTAGAAGATACTACTTATTTATTACAAATTGAATTTTTATTTTTGTTAAACCATGCAGATGCATGACAGATCCCCATCAAATTATACATCTGACTACCCTTGGCAACTGATTTGATGTGCAATATATTCTGTGCATTGTCTTTCTTTATGCTTGTCTTCTACGTCTTTCACCCATTTCCTATGTGCTGATTACACAAACTTGGAAGCTTCAGTGGTTTTTTAAATATGCAAGTAATTTTGCAGGTGACTTCTTAAGGGGAATTAGTAATTGTTCAAGATTAAAGACTATACTTTTTAATTTATTTGATTTACATTTACATTGTAAAAAGTTTATACAAAAAAATAAAATCACACTGCCATCCAATCTGTTATCCACAAACCATGAGATGTAGTCTCTTTACTCAGAGAAACAGGCAAAAAGCAGGTTAACAAGGTAACTGTTTTGGACACAGTGAACAATTCTAGAGACAAAGAAATTAGATAGCATATTTTATGTAACCAGATCATAAGAAACTTCTAATTTTAGCTGTCAGTGTCTTAATGTTTTCATAGTCATATTAAGCTGCATGTTAGCACCTGCAGTCAAAAGCATGTTGAAAAAAATCACATCCTTAAAATAAAAAAATATATAAATTAAGCAGTCCAAGTCTCAGAGTCCATGTAGAGTAAGCACTTAGTGAAATATGAATGAAAGAAGATTATTAGAATCATTTCAAAGGGGAATATTGACCTGCTCAGAGCACAACACTGGAAAAGGTATAGATGTTAATAAAATGGCAAAATACTCCACTGTTCCTCTGTGTAATACTAATTTATCTAAGATTTGACTAAGTTGATGAGTTTCACAGACTCTAATATGCAGCTACAAACTTCAAGCTCCCTAGAGTGTGCTGATGCCCAGTAAGGAATGCTTTGCTACAGAGACGAAAGGCTTATTTGAGGGAAATGAAGGCAAAAAATGAATCCAACAACCAAAAGAGTAACAGAAAACAGCTTAAGGTCAAAAAAGATCTGGGGGGCTTGTTAGGCTTAGCCAGCAATTTGTGCTGCCCAAAACCTATTAAGGAGAAAGACAATATAACATCCATGCTATACTAGCAGACATTAATAAATTTTGCCAGGGCACCCGTAGCAGCATAAGTAAACTCAGACACTTTTCACTGCTTATTGCAAATAAAAGCAGCTTTTGTCAAAGATGCATCAAGGAAAGTGGCAATTTGACCTATTTCAAGTTCCAGTTTTCAAGTAGCTGAGAATTCTTAAGACTCTTTAAGAGCAATGAAAAACATACATATGATGGTACACAACTACTACTTAACCAATACTTTCTATTGTAGAATATAGAACATTTCCTATTTCATATTTGAGATGGAAAGACTGCACTTAGAATTATCCTCACACAAAAGCAAATTAGCAGAAATTAATAAATATGACTAACAAAGTTATATCTGGTTATACAAAAAGTTCCAAAATAAAATACTGATGAAGAATTGGACTTCAAAACTTATGTGTGAGTTATTTTTTTATTAGGGAAACACAACCTCAAATCATTCATCTTCTCAGAAACTCCACTAAATCTTCCAAAGATATATTTTTTTAAACAGTGACAGATACTTCAGTAGCTGAAATTAATTTTGGTGTTAAGTAAGGAGTATGATTTGTGTACAAATGTTTTTTTGAGAAAAAAAAGTTTTTTGGGCAATATCAGAAAATTAATCAGCTGAATGAAGTTGATTTAAGAAAAACAAATTAGGAAAAAAACCCCAACATTGACATGTATTTTACATTATTGTTCCACTTCACACTATTTCGCATTTTTTGAGTTTCCCCATACATCCTCATTTATTCAAATTTAATATATTTTAAACTTCTTGATGCTATGCTTTACTTTGAGCTTATTGATGCTTTTCCACCAAATCCTCCTCTGTGTCCTCTTTTTAAAAATCTTTAGAAAAGCTGTGACAGTGAAAGAGGGAGAAAAAAAGGAAAAAAGAAAGAAAATCCAGTCTTGCACATCTGAGTTTCAAGACTATTTTTTTCAAAGGCCTGTAGCCATCACCACACCAGAGAACCTCACACAGATTTTTATTTTTTTCAGAAAATGTTTTAACACTAGGATTTGATGTCTAGTCTCTGCTTCACAGGCATATTCCTTTAAAGAAGACTTTCCTCTCTATCATTAATGTGTAAGTCAGTCAGTCAGACCTTTTTAATAAGCAGTTGAAGAGCCACTGTCTTTAGCACACGAAACTAACA
Organism: Phaethornis superciliosus; assembly: GCA_023637945.1. NCBI lineage: Eukaryota > Metazoa > Chordata > Aves > Apodiformes > Trochilidae > Phaethornis > Phaethornis superciliosus. The sequence continues at coordinate 20,584,838 of JAJQWJ010000007.1, read as the reverse complement.
AAAGCCTCATTAGTCAAATGAACAAAGAATAGTTTGAATATCAATTTATTATTGTAGAGGAAAGCCTCCCCCAAGAGAATGTCATTGCAATCCTTTTTATAGGAGTTTCTTATATCCAAATTTTAATGCTCTGGACCCTACTTATGAAAAATTGATGAGCAAAGAAAGCTGTTAAAAGATGACATCCATTGCATGTCACTTTTGCAAAGTGCCACTGAATTCAACAATAGTTCGAGAGGTAGAGAACAGGCTTTCTTTTCTTTTCTTTAAATTTGTCCAACAACTTTTTTTGTTCTGCTGTGTCAGGGATCTGTTGCATAAATTATCTTGCATCAATTAAGAATATTGTTTAAATGACCTCTGAGCAGCAGAAGAGGGGATCAAACCTATACAAAATTCCATAACAATCTCCTGTTCATAAGTATAGAGTAAAATCTCTATTTGGAATGTCCATAAGCAACTTGGAAATGAGTCACAAATGTTCTCTGTAAAGATTTAATGAAATTAAATTCAGATAGAACAGCAAGAGAGGTCCTTAATTATTTAAAGAAAGGATAAAAACCTGAACAATTATTCCACAGAGATAGTGTACAATGTGTTTTGTTTAAACACTAGAAGGTATAATTTATCCACTTTTCTCAATAAATGCTCACAAAACACACTGGAAGTACTTTACAGCATAAACATAGAGAAGGTTCTCACAGAAACAGACTATTTTGATACTACACATCTTCCATTTCATGCTTTCTAGGATTACCATGAAAATTCAGATAATAATTATAATACATTATTTTTTATTGGAATGGCATAATTAAAAAATCTACATGGATCCATCTGCTTCCAGCCAGAGATGCTACATTAATTGATCCTTAGACAATCTTGCAGGAAATCACAGACATGTGGTACCTGGCATACCTATCTATTAAAATCCTGCAAAAGGTAATCAGCATGCTTCTCTCAAACAACAGCAGTATTCTCCAGATACTATCCTGTACCAAAACAGCACTGTGAATAACTTCATACTGAAAGCGAGGACAAAAAGCTGCAAATAGACATAAAATGTAAGGCTGGATAATAATTATAATTAAAAAGTTAAGACACTCAGGGGAACGAATGTATAATAATGATCCATCTAGATGTGTTAGGCACTAAAATTACAAGTGCTTTCAAACTCCAAAGTGTGCCTTTAAGGCATATTAGCAAAGGTTGAAGAGTTTTGTCTTGATACTGTGACATGGAATAGCAAGGATTAGTAGGAAATCTTGCTGGTAGAGGACCAACCTAAATGAAGTTTATATCTGACTACTACAGCAAGTTCATAGCAAGATGCAGACACAAAGAACAAGGAAAAAATCTAAAATTATTCTAAAAGCAAATGCTAAGAATAGGAAATTACAGTTCTTTTGTTAAACTAACTTTTGTTTCTTTTGTTAAAGTGTTGACTAGAGAACTTTCAGGCAAAACACATTGGAATTAAGCAATGCTTCTGATACAGGATTGCAGAAATGCCTGCCCTGTAAAGGTCAAGAAAATATAGCACTAGAGGCTGCTAGAAAACTGGTTTGGATATCTGATACAAATGTTACTTGTGGGGAAACAGGGAGTTGATAAGTGGGATGATGCCGTGAGCATTAGAATTTACACTGTTGGAGTTTTTTTGTTGGTTGTTTCTTTTTTCTTTGTCTTTCTTTTTTTTTTTCCCTCTTTCTGCATTGATGACCTAGTAGAAGAAATGTGAAGAAAGGTGAGACTGTTTCTGCTGACACAAAAATGGGGTGGGGAAGTCAGTCGATACAGAAGTGAAAAGGAATATAGGTCAGAAAGTCTTATGACAAGGTAGGAGTCTGAATGGATAAAAATTAGTTCTAAAGTAATGATAAAAATCATAAAATAATGAAGGAAGAGATAAGAAACATGAGATGAAAATTAATCTCCTTCACACAGAATGCAAATTGTATGATAAAATACAATGCACCTCCTTTCATAGTATAAATGCATTATTGGTCATATTGCAGTGATTTATCATGAGGAAAACAAATTCTGAACTGGATAAGCAGCAGAAGTCAGTCAAAGGAAAACACCCCATAATAAGCAAGTGCTTCAGCTGGTCTGGGATAACACCAGCAAGTCATCACCTCAGTAAAGACAATAATTTAGAGTTGCTGTGCATACAGCAAAGAAGAGCAACTTTATATGGTAAGATTGGGATATGGAAAGTTTGATTATTTATAAAGCTAAGGGAATTTTTGTGGCTTTTTTTCAGAAGTGAATGCGATTAAGAGAAAACTCTATTAAGGTACACACAATCCTGAAGGGAACAGAAAGGAGAGATGCTGCAGGCTATCTGAGCTGGTGTTAAATAGAAGTACAAGGGGTTATGAACTTAAGCTGGGGGGAGAATTGGACACTAAAAGAATTTAGGTAGTTTTCTTGCACTGCTGCCCTTAGTGGAAAAACCTACCAAGGCCAGACATTGTAATAAGCAGTATACAAAAGGAAATGTTGGGAAAGTAGGAAATAAAGTATATTGTGGTGTGACTGTCCATTTAAAGCACTAGGGCAGCTCCATAAGGGATTTTTGCCATCAGTCTGTCAGAAACTTTCCAAACTTTCCAAAAGTTTTGAGGCACTTAGCTCCCTTTAGAGAAAAAAAATAATTAAATGGTCAAAAATACCTGAATTCCTAGCACACAATTCAAAATACAAGCTTAGGACACCAACATTGCCATGTACAATGTAATACAATCACAGATTAAATCACTAAATGCATTAATTTTACTGCTGGTGGTAAGTGTCAGGACAGAAAGTACTGCAGACAAGGAACTCCTTCTTAGAACAGGCAGAGCTAAGGGATTAACAGGTTAAAAATAAATAAATAAACAGTGCTATGTTCATATTCCTTGGAGAGAGCTTTGAGGTTATGAATTCAGCCTCAGTTTCCTTACCCAAACTTTCCTCCCAAAACTACTAGTACAGTCTCAAGATCATGTCAGTGCTGCTGAATTTAGGACAAAAAGAAGGAATTCACAAAGCAAAACAAAAGAGAACACCAAAACAATCAAATAGGGCATAGAACCTTTTGATTACTACCAACACATAATTAATTTAAACATAAGGGAGATTAGTAAATGTTCCAAAGGCAAATATTAGATCCTTCTCTAAGTTTCCTCCCTCCCAAAGACAAGTATCTTTGGGATCTTTTTAACATCTCAGTTTTAGCCAAAGTTACTTCTGAAAAGTTTTGTATTTTTGTGTTTTCACAAAGACTCTGAAGGCCATGCCTCCCTACTCCTTCCTAGCACACTTTATCTAATAAAAAGTAGTGTATTTGAACTGAAACTATCGGATACACCACTCAAAATCAAAATATCAATCCTAAACAAACTCGTGTTGTTCTACATTTTTCAACTTTTTTTTTTTCCCCCCCCCTTTTTTTTCTCACTAGTTTCCCTTGTATACCCTTGCTTTGTGTGGCAGCACAGTTAACCTGCTTTTCTTTGTCCAGTCTGGTTACAAAAATTTTGTTTGCTTCCCCTGACATACAAATAGTCAGAGCATCCTCTTACATTTGCATCTGGGCAATAATGTGGACTTCCCACTTCTCTCCTGCTCGTGTTTGTGATATCTGCTTGTCTAAATATCTTCACATATAGCCAGTACTGGAGCCTGCAGTTGAGGTAAACAGATCTTTGGGCTAATATAGGACAGGTTCTCTTATTTTTTCACATATACCAGGAAATTCCTTTTATTTCACTACAATATTTCAGAAATAAAATCAAATTATTATACAAAAGAATTTGTAACATTGCACTTCACTGACTTATGACAACGTTATAGAAGGGCTGAATTTAATGTGGGTGGATCTGAAAATTAGACAGCTTGATATATTCACACAGAGCCTTTTGAAAACAGGACAATTCAGAAACTTTTTCATTACAGAGCAAAATCCAGGTGAACAAGAAAGCACCCATCCTTTATGGACTATCTTTAAAATGGGAGTGTTTTATCCCAGAGGACCACTGCCAGAGAAACATCTACCATACACACTTTTTATGCTACTTTTAAAAATAAAACTACTATAAAATGAACTTTGTGCCCATATTAAGACACATAAGCATTCAAATATAAACTAAAGCTTTTTTACTGACTTAAGCAAAACTGTGGTGTGTTACAGGTAAAATTCTGCTAAATACATCATCTCAGGGCCACCCAAGAAATCATGCATTTAGAGATGTTTAGGATCATTCTTAACTGAGTTAAGCCTGAATTTTATAATTCAGATGCTTCAACTAAATATCAGAAGTCTGAGTTCTTACAGAGGGTCAAATGTCATTATTATTACAGTAATGCATTAATTCTTTACTCCTAAAGAATGACAAATGCAGGTTTTACACAGTGCAATGCTGAAAAGCACAAGTGACTATATTTTTCTTAACCACCAATAACAAAAAAAAAATATCTTACCAAGTTCTCAAGAGGAAAATGCACTCTATAAACATTTCAAAGCAAGAAAATCATTCTTTTGAACAGCAAGACTGCCATGAGACCACTTGAAGAACCTTCTTCAACATTTCTAGCAATTTGCCCACATGATCACAAAGAACTTTCATTTTCAAAGTTAATTTGGTTAAAAACTCCCTTTGCTAACAAGTCATTTGGACAGATCTTCTTTTGAAAGAAATGTTTAAAAATACACTATTAAGACAGCATATATTAAGTAATTAAAAAGCATTCCACCACACCTCATTCGTTTCAGTATAGTTTTTTTTTAAATACTTAGAACAATTTTAATGAATGTCTCACAATGTTCAATTTTTAATACACTTACCAAACTACTCTTCCAATAACTTTTAACTCCCTCCCCTTGAGAAGATATTGCCTGCTTCATGTTTCTTTGCACACTCAATTTCAGACTACCAACAAGACCTTGCTCAAGGAAGAATGTCTTTTAAAAAAGAGACATTCATTAGAAGCTGAACTAAGATCTCACATTCATTTCACACAGACCACAGCATGGATCTACTTAATGGTTACTTTAGCTCTCTACAGACAGATTCAAACCTATTCAAAAGGATTTCATAGCTCATTATCATTTATCTAAGTACTCCATTACCATCAAATTTACCTTCACCATATCAACTGGAGCTCAGAATTAAGAAGGTTTAGTTCCAAAACTGCAAAAGCAGAAACCTGACACATGCTTTGTATCTTATAACGAATGACCTACTTTAAAACATGCCTATATGTTAGTTCCCGCACTATTTTACTGGCTATTTTCCACAGAAATTTTTGAGTACTAAATAAGAAAATAGGAAGCCAAAGGCATGGGTTCATTTGCAAGGAAGCTGTAGATGGATGGTCAGTGTGTGTTTCTATAAAAGGGAAAAGGAGAGTAGTATATGATGTACTGAGGCAAATGGAAGAAAGCTTATCTTAAAACAATGGTCTATATTGCTGAATCACAGCATTTGTATATGCATAAATGACAGGTACAGTCTTTTTTTTCACAGATGAAAACCAAAAAAACCTACCAAAGACTCCCTATACCAAATGTACTTGAATTTCAGAAATTAAATAAAAATTGCTTAAAAATTGCATAAGTTTTGGGGGATGTTTTACTGTCCAATATATCTTCCAACAAACTGATCACTGGGTTTCTGAGTTTTCATTAATATCATATTTTTAAATAGGTATCATCTAAACTATTAAATTTAAAAATTAAGTAGCAACAAAAACAGCTTATAGCTTTTTGAGATGTTTTTTCAGACTAATGGGACCATTATGCAATTATGCATCTTGGTGGCTTCTGCCAGGATGAACTTCCAAAAGCAGATACAGTTTAAAACTTTACTTACAAATTTATTTCATAGTTTAGCTTAGAGAAGAAGTGCTTTTCTCTGTATGAATTCTCAGACAGCTATTCTGAGCAAACTAGGTGCTTCTTCCTTTCAAGTTAAACCCTTTAGATTACTTTAACACAGTTCTTTGTGGTTTAATTTATCATATGTTCTGGCACCATTTATCACTAAATGCAGAATGATGAAGAAATGGCTCTATTAAAATGGAATAACTACTGAATTAAAAAGCTGTTAAATGAGTCGGAGTGCAGACTCCTGTTAACAATATGTGGGAAGGGTGTTTGGCTGAAATAAATTACTTTCACAGTAATAATTTGAGAAGTGCACCTTTGGAGAAACATGTTCAAAAATTCACATCTTGATTTCCTGACTAAAATCACATTCACCACTAATAATATTTTTAAATTAGCTTCACAGCTAAGGTGAGGAAAAATTTAGTCTCAAATACTTTGGTTCAAAACCAAAATACTCTTTATTTAAAAAAAAAAAAAACTATGAATGGCAGTTTTAAAAATATACATGGAAAAATAAAATAGTTGATTCCAATTAAGATATATTTCTCATGCTCACCTGTAATTTTCTGAAAATACTTTTACAATCTTTCAATGTAGTCTGCCATATAAACTCGTAAATAATATATAGCTATGTAATTCAGAGTATTCTTCATTGTAACTGTCTAAAAACAGTAAACAGTGAAATACCTGATTTGTCAAGATAAACTTTCATTGTTTTGATTGCAATGGAAAATACAGGTAAGAAAAAGTACTGAACAGATTTCAGAGGGACCTACACAGGCTAGAGAGTTGGGCAGTGAAAAAATTAATTAATTACAACAATTATTAGAGTCTTGCATCTGGGAAAGAACAACCCCAGGTACCAGTACAAGTTGAGGACTGAGCTGTTGGAGAGTAGTGAAGGGGAAAGGGACCTCAGGGTGCTGGTGGATGGAAGGATGACCATGAGCCAACAATGTGTCCTTGTGGCCAAGAAGGCCAATGGCATCCTGGGGTGCATTAGAAGGGGGGTGGTTAGTAGGTCAAGAGAGGTTCTCCTCCCCCTCTACTCTGCCCTGGTGAGGCCGCATCTGGAATATTGTGTCCAGTTCTGGGCCCCTGAGTGCCAGAAGAGCCAAGAACTGCTTGAAAGAGTCCAGCACAGAGTGACCAAGATGGTTAAGGGAGTGGAAAATCTCCCTCATAAGGAAAGGCTGAGGGAGCTGGGTCTCTTCATCCTGAAGAAGAGGAGAATGAGGGGTGACCTAATTAATGTTTATAAATATATAAAGGGAGAGATCCAGGAGCATGGTGCCAGGCTCTTCTCAGTTGTGCCCAATGACAGGACAAGAGGCAACGGATATAGGCTTGAGCATAGGAGGTTCCATATAAACACGAGGAGAAATTTTTTCACTGTGAGAGTGACAGGGCACTGAAGCAGGTTGTGGAGTCTCCTTCCCTGGAGACATTCAAAACCCACCTGGATACATTCCTACATGATCTTCTGTAGGTGACCCTGCTCTGGCAGGGGTGTTAGACTCAACCTTTTGAGGTCCCTTTCAACCCCTAATTGTAATTCTGTGATTGTCAGTAAGTCCACATTAATTGACATTAAATGTTTCACTTATAGTAGTATATTTTTTTTTTATTCTAAAAGAAATTCAGGACAACTTTTAACATCTGTTAATAACAATGTATTTGAAACATCCCAGTTTCACACATGAATATATCACTATATTCGTATTCCTATGCTTAGTCAATACATTTCTTGTGGCTAACAACAGCATTTATTCAACCCTTATTAGGAAATTATTTTGCTCAATAAAAAAAGTGTCTACCCATCAGTCAGGGCCCTCTCATGAACTGATTGATTTCACTGGCAACAAAAATAATTATGCATAATTCACAGGCATTATTTTGCTTTCTTTGAAATTATCTCCTAAGAGGCTATCTTATAGTCACAAAGTGGCACCTTTGTGGCTTTAATAGCTGATTTGATTTTGTTTCTATGACTCATTACTAAATAGCTGCATTCTGATTCAGTTTATTTTCAGGCTTTACTGCGGTGCAGAATACAGAAATGGTTACAACGCACATCTTTCTGTCCACACACAGTATTGGCAAAGTTGACAATGATCACACACACAATGAGAAACCAGAGACATGTCATGATGACTCACTCCCGGACATTTCGAAAAAGCTAACCTTCCCACACAAATCAACATTTAACAAAAAAGTACGGTAAAGGCCAAAATGACCACTGTATTTAATACAAGGCAATATAATTATAGTAAAAGGGGAAGTTATGGTACCTGAATACTAGACAGTCTTATACAACTGACAATAATATAGTGATTGCAAGAACCACTCAATACTCCTAAAGAAAACCCAAATCATAGAATCACAGAATGGTTTTGGTTGGAAGGGACACTAAAGATCATCTTGTTTCTCGCCCCCTGCATGGGCAGAGACACCTCCCACTTTACCAGGCTGCTCAAAGCCCTATCCAATCTGGTGTGGAACTCTTCCCAGGAGGGGGCATCTACAGCTTCCCTGGGCAACTTGTGACAGTGTTTCACCACCTCCACAGGAAAGAATTTCTAATATGAAATCCAAACCTATCCTTTCATCTTGAAAAAACTTCCCCTCATCCCATCAGTCTGACTTGATGATCTTGGAGATCTTCTCCAGCTTTTATCATTTTATGATCACTCTATGCCCCTGTAAAAAGTCCCTTCCCAGCTGTCCTGTAGGCCCCCTACAGGTACTGGAAGGCTGATGTAAAATCTCTGCAGGGCCTTCTCTTGTCCAGGCTGAACAACCCCAACTCTCTCTGCCTCTCTTCACAGGAGAGGTGCTCCAGCACTCTTATCATCTTCTTGGTCCTATCCTTTGGACTCAATCCAACAGTTTCATATCCTTCTTATATTGGGTGTCTCAGACCAAGTAGAGAGATTTTTTACTTCTCAAAAAATGAAAATGATTGTTAATTTAACTCAAATCATTGTGTACTTTATGTATCAGAACTGCATGGGCCACAAAGATTGTTATTTGGTTTTAGGCTTGGTTAACAGGAAAACTCATTTTTTACCTCTACAGGATGTGTGATTGCCAAGCCTGTTGTGAAATCCAGGGCAGAACTATATACATTAACCTTTACACTCACCCTGCATAGTCATCTGCATATATACCATCTTGCTTCTTTTTGCATGCACAAGAACAGAAGGCGTAAGAATAGTAGTGCAGTGACCCACTTTCATACATCCTTCGTTAGATTTGATATAATATACTGCTTTTTTTTTTTCCCCCCCCCACACTAACCACGTTCTTAAATATTCATCTTGTACTGTCCTTCATACTCACATTACCATGCACTTGGTCATCTGGTCCAGCACAGTAGCTAAGTTTGCCCACCCTTGTTCCTTTACTGGCTAACTCTCCGTTTGTCTGCTTAGGCTGGGATCAATACAGATGAAAAAAGACCATAATTTCTTTCCAAAGTACCAGTGAAGTTAAAAGGCGTTTTTGGGTTTTTTGTGTATTTTCTGGAAATTATAAAGCCAGCAGGTTAAGAACAAGTGAATGCTGCCTTTAGTCAGAAGCTCCATTTAGGAACAAAAGGTATATCTGTCACAGTATTTTCTAAAATGTTGTCATGGATAAACTGATGTATGAATTTAATCTCAAGTGTTTGGGTTTTTTTAACTGATTATCTGTAGATAATTTAGCTTAATTCCCCTTATACCTCGTAAACTGTTGTTGTATATTGTATTATAAAATATATCTGATTTAAAAGTTTTACCTGAATATTTCATGCATTTTTCTCCCTTCATAATCTCCCTCTCTCTAAACTTTGACAGGTACCTTTCAGTGTAAACTAAAACATAACCCATAACCCTCAGACTTTTTAAAGTCAAAATCACATATTCTAATTTGAAGTAAAATTTTTTTATTGCTGCTCATTGCACACTATGAAGCATGGCTGGTTCCCAAAATACATAGAAAATCAGAGGGTTTATTATGTGGAAGGATATTTTAAGGAAACACTGGTGAGTCCATCTGTCCCACCTGTAACTTCAGAAGTTTTCAATTGATTGCCAACAAATTTAATTCACAGCTAGAGAGATTGAGAGGAATTTAGTTTCCTATTTGTATGGAAGAAAAGGTGGCCAGGTAGGGAGTAGACATCTCTCTCAGAGCACAGATGAGAACAAAGCTGCAGGAGGAGTCCAGATGCCTGTCAGCTCCCAGTGCTCCAAGAGAGATTTGTCATCAGCTGCACGGCAGCAGGAGCTCATGGACAGCCCTGCAATACAGACCGGGTCCCTTACGTTCCAGTGCTTACACAGCCACACGGGAAGCTCTGATGTCCTTTGCTTTAAATAAATAATTAAATAAAATAGAATAAAATTGCTGTTCTACCTGTTCTATTTGGCTCTGGAGATTCCCGCAGATTCAAAATTAATTTGGGGAATAATTATAGAAATTCAAATGGCTATCATTCATCAACACTGAAACCAGAACTCTACAATCCTAAACACCATTTAGCACAAATCCTTAGAATGATGGAGCTTTTGCAAACGCTCTACTGGGCATAATCAAACATTTTAAGCAGGAGTAAACAGAGCAAGCACTGAAATGAAAGAATGTCCAGTTTCACAGCAGGTAGCTGTTTTAAATAAAATTCTTCGAAGAGTGTATTTTCATTTTTAAAAAAAATCTTCTACCAACATTTTCTTTGAAGTCCCTTATAAATGCCCTATTTCTTTCAAAATTCATTTCTTTTCACTTAAACAAGTAATTGGTATTTCTTTTTTCTCAGTTTTCCATTTTTAATTTTGGTTACTTTTTTCACAGATTTAACTATTTTGTAATGTTTGGGAAAAGCAAAAAAAATCAAATCCCAAAGAAAGAAACAGTTTGCTACCTAGATATCCAAAAGACCTTAACAGCTTTGAATGAATGCAGCTTTTTAATAGTTAATATTTGATTCATTTAATATATCTAATTATTTTCCCTCTACAGCTTTGATGGGTAGCTATAGCCTGGAATAAAAACACTGTGGTAAGGACAACCGCACAGCAAGGTTAAGTGCCTTCTTGTCTTCAGTACCAATAATTACCTTTAAACAAAAAATGCTGTTTTCAGGTTTGACAGTTAATTTACTAATGAGTATGTGGATCAAATTTATAATAAAGTAATATTGACTAGAAATAATCCTTCATTGGTACTCATTTGAATTACTTTATTGTTCATGTCTCCTATTAAATAAATCGGAAAGGATTAATTTTGCAATATGGGATTGTCAGAGACTCCTGCATAAACTAGATGCATGTCAGCACTAAATTTAATTATTGATCACAATACAATAGTGCTGAGTATTCCAATCCCCAAAACAGCTTCCAGTAGCTATCAGCAAATTCCAAATATAGTAACTGAAAGAAAAAAATTTGATTGCAGATGACTACATGTTAAAATAAATAAATAATTCATTAGCACCCAATAAAATTTTAAAGTACAACTCCGATCACTCACTAGAACATATAATAAGTAATCAGAAAATGAAAGTATCTCCCTTCAAGTGACTCTAATGAAGTAGTGTAATGTTCTTTTGATTGGGGTTTACCTATGACTCCCCAGTTCTGGACATGAAATGCAGGCTGTTTGGAGCAGGGTCCTCCCTTGTTGCAAAACAAATGGAAATTTTGCACAATATACACTAGAACATTATACTTATAGATATCACAGGAAAGAAATGAGTATTTATCTTTGGAAAGAAACCCACTTTTCAGCTGTGCAGTTTAACAGAACAAGCATAATCTTTTCTCAAAGTACCTCATCGTTTTTCTTTTTGTATTTGAAAGTTCAGAAGATATACATAAGAAATATCTAGCTATTTGATTTTGCATCTAGTCCCTAAAATGTCTCATTAAAAAAAATTGAGATATAGCATAATGAAACAGTTTTGGTTTACTATGTAGAAAATTCTAATTCCAGAGTAATAAGTAATAACCAGAGCAATCATAAATAGAGGAAAAAACAATCCTGAAAGCGGGAAAGAAGGCAAGAGCATACAGTTATTTATTTTAAGCACAATGTCAGATAGTAATATCTGTGTGGTCATTTAAAAGCAATTTTACCAATTTATTCTACTGTTTAAATTGATAGGCTTTATTAATTTTTATATAAATAATAGTAATGAAGTCAAAATTTTTCTACTGAATTAACATTCATCCTGAAACATGTCAATTTCCTCTGACCTTTTAAAAAATTCTTTTCTTTACTTTTAAAAAATTCTCTTAGCTTACACCAAAATCAGTTTTCCAAGGCTGTATCTAATATCACATTGTACAGGTAGTCTGAAACCATTTCAACATTATCATCATAAACATAATAGAAACAACTTCAAGCTGTCAAGTTAATTTGAAGATTATTCAAAAAATAAACAAGCCTTTCCAAGATTTTTTTTTTTTAACTAGCTACAAAGTTTTAACTTTTCCTCACTGAAACAGATCAGTGTTAACTCATAAATCTGGGCTTCATCCAGCACCTATTGAAGTCAATAAAATTGCCCCCTTGACTTAACCATGTGCTGGATCATGTCCTTGGTGACAATTATAACACACTTGCCAAATGTTACATCCCCAGACCAGGAGTGTTTTAAATTGAGCATTAAAACTTTTCATTAAACTGCTATAATCCAAAAGCCCAAACAGCTTGCCACTAAGCCCTGTTCCTGGAGAGTCTCCCAGGAGCACTAAACTCTTCTGATGAGCATGAAAAAGCTCTTGGCACACTCACTGCTTCTAACAAGGTCTGTGACTGGCTGCCTTTGGCAGCCATTGAGCACCTCTCAGCATAACCTGCTTATGCTAGTTTAAGAGTATTTCACTAACTCAGAGACATTAACTCCCTTCAAAAAACTTGTCAATTTTTTACAAACTTCCTTAATACATGTCCTAAAGTTAATTTGAAGCTCAAAAGCAACACAGTACAAGTCTTTACACATGCAGACACTTTAATCTGGGGAAAAAGGTGGGTTCTCAACCACTCCTTATGACATTGAAGCTTGGATATAGGATAGACCAAGTCTTTTCAATTTTGGGTTACTACTAACAGAAAAGAGTCCAGTCCACTCAGTTCCCTTCCTCAACAATATCAAATTGTAGACACGCTGGCGTCTAAACCAATGCTGGTGTTCTCAGAACTACCCAAATCACATGAAAAAAAGCCTCCTACCACATCAAAAATGGTGGATTTACACAAGATGGAGGATAGAGAATTAAGATAATCTTTTACTTATGTCTAGGCATTCAGGATAAATATTTTATGTTATAAATTAAATAAATTTCACATACAGAAGGCATTTATTTTTAAATTCTCTTCTCCAGAAAGCATGATTTCTCAGTTGGTTTTGGAGTCAGCTGAAACAGGTTAGAGCATTTTTCCTGTCATCTCACCCCTATCACTCCTTCAAAGACCTAAACCCTTATTCCATTTTAAGCATATATGCAGTCCAGTGAGGAAAAAAAAAAAAAAAAGACTATGACTTGCTTAAAGACAGAGTATGAATCTTGGTTATTTTTTTTTTTTAAAAAGTCTTTCCAAGTCTCAGTAGCATTTTCCAAACACTGTGAAACACTTCTTAGAGGGACAGTTTTCATCTTAACTTAGTTCACTTAGCACACATGCGAAGGAAATCTGTTTATATCCCAAGAGATTCACAACACACAGAATAATTATTCACTGGCAAGACTGTAATTTAAACCTAACAGATTAAGGCAAAACCAATGGTAGATATTTTCAGCAGGAACTATATGGAAAAAAACCAGTCCTCAATCAATATTATTATTTCCTTATGCTATTGCAATAATGCCTAGAGGCTGAAAAATGTAAGGGAATTGTCGTGACAGGTCTGTGTTTGCATTTTCCTGAGTCCACCCGGGATGCTGTCCTTGAAAATCTCTACAGCAGTTGTGCCACCCAGCTTCTCATTCCTCTACCTGTCTCCTTCTGATTGAATAGATACCTCTAACACTGAAAATCTCTGTGGCTTTTCTCCACACTAGTCCCATCATGGGTGAAAAACATTTTTATTTTTCATCATTCCAGTAGCTCCTGTGAGATCTGAGACAACAGATTAAGGAGCTTTGCCTCAGACACTTACTGCCTGCCCACTGGTCTACAGCATCAGAAGGCTGTTGAGCTTTGGCCAGATGGACAAATATTTCTGTTATAGATAAAAACTGGACTACTGCTGCCCTCCACAAGCCTTTTTGCCACACCCAGAAAGCAAATGGTGCCCCAGGCTGAAGGGTTACAGCGGTATCTTTAACTTCCTGCACTAGGATTGCAGGAAAAAAATGTGTGAGATACAACCCAAGTGATAAGTGTTTAGCAGTTGTTGGACAACAACCTACTAATAAAGATTTTCCATCTCTCCAGAAATGGGACTTTAATGCTTGCAGAGGTTCAGAACCTAGTCACTGGTTTAGGGGCACATGGAAAGGACTGCACCACTAAACATGGAAGCAGACACAGTGGAAACAAGAAAAGAGAGCCCTGCAGTCTGTCCCACAGTGAGGGATGGCGTCCCCAACCTGCCTCAGGCAGTGCTGGTGAGGCAGACATATCACTGCCTATTATGAATTGCTAATATGGAAAGTTATCAACCCTTTCCTCCCCCAATAAATAGAGATTTGAATCCACAACTAATATAAATCATAAATCAGTGTGTACAAGCAATTTCATGAGGTTTATTCAACTTGGCATGGAATAGTTAGTTCTGATTACTAAAAAAAACCCCACAAAACAATGAAGTATGTATATGAAAAGCTTTACTTCACAAATATCGGATGGGAGATAATATTTATAATGCTTTAATTTGTAAATATCAAGTCTAAATTTGAGATTTTTAATTGTAAAAGGTGTAAGGTAGCAGTAGTTGTATAGATTAGATAAAAACAGGAAAGCACTTAATATAGTAATATACTTATGTTGTTCAAAATTGTGTTCACATTATGAGAATTTACTTTTACTTTAGATTCAAGTCTTATTTTCAACTCAAAAAGGAATTTCCAGATTTAAACTGTCTTTTTCCTAAAGCCACGCAGAAATGTATACTACTAAAGTTTTGGAAAAAATACTCATAGCTTTTAAATATCCTGTAAACATTTTGGTCTGTCCAACAGTGAAAAGCATAAACTTCAAATACTGTCACATAAAATTAAATGTTCAAAATTTCAGCCCATACAGCTCAAACCTGAAAGTCAGTGTTGACTTTTATGATTGCTCTTAATCAAAAGAAAGCACCTTTAAGGAAAAAAGAAAGTAAGCGGTAACTCACATTTACCATGATCAAGGACATCAAATGAAGGGCTACTCAGTGGCTCCAAATTTGTGAAAATTAGCCTTAGCCCGTTTTTATGCTCTGTACCTCTATTTTTCTCTTCAACTATGAACAAACTAAAAATCCTACATGGAGGAAAATGATGAAATCCACCCTGAGTCATGGAGAGCAGCTTACAGTTAAATAATGGAACAGCTTTGTGGTTACCATTCACACAGCTCTCAGAGTCGGGGCTATCAGGCAATGAAGTAGAATAATGAAGCTACTCCTTCAGATAAGAGATCAGCTTTATAAATATGATCTTTTGTACAGCAGCTGTAGGAGAACTGTACACTTGAAAATAAGCTTGTCATATCTCTGAGAGTAGGTGAAGTGGTTCGGGTTTGTGTATGCTTATGAGTTTCTGGGAACATTAGTAATTTCATAGAAATAAAAACAGAACAAAGAAATTCTTTAGGAGAAAAAGCTTTCCAGTGTATACAAGCTGGTGGCTGAATACATACATACATACGTGGTTAGGAGCTCGCTATATGCATGCACCTTGGAGAACAGGGCTCACAATGTTCATTTCCAAAAGCACAGGGCATCTTTTCGCTTACGTGGTAGAAATATTCCTTCTATAACAACAGCATAGGGGTATATCCTCTTTCCAAGCTAGCACTAGGCTAACAGGGCAATACCTAATGAAATACATAAATAGATCGGACAACCTGTCCACAAGGGACCACTGGGCAGTAGAAAACACACAAAATATCACATTATGTGCTCAAACACTTTTGTGTATATGCAACATGAAGACATTTGCCAAGAGGTAATACTAGAATGTTATTTGCACACATATTGAACACTACATTTTTATTTCTGGTTGTGCTTTATAAATGCATTCTATTTCTGCTTGTGCTATATAAATAAATTCCTAAAAAAACAGTGAGAACCAGTTTGTGAAATTTTTGATGTGAACTAATGCATAACTCTTTAACAATCTTTTCACATGAAGTCTACTTCATGGCTGAGGTTTTTTTGGGGGGTTGTTTTGTTTTTTTCAGGGCAAATAATACTTCTTTTCTGGTTTAGTTGGCTATTTTTCTAGTTAAAAAAAAAAAAAAATTACTCTCCATTCCTCCAGTTTCTGACATATATTTTGCTTTTCTTATAAGACTACTCCACAGTTCCTTTATCACTATTAGTCACAAAAAACGCCACAGAACCCAGCTTCTACAATATTAAGATAAAATGTTTCTTTTCTGTCAGTTCTAATTCTGCTTCACAATGATGGGGAGAGCAGACACTGAAGGATCAAAAAGCAATGTCACTATGAATGCTTGGCCGCCATAAGCCAGTTATCCCTGTGGTAAGTATTCTGAGATCTCCTGGTTAAAACCCAGAAAGCCAGGAAGATCATGAAGCCCCATTTTCATGGTCTACTTGTACTGAAAATCAAGATCAAGTAAGCTTTAGCTCTTCTGCTCCACAGGAAGATTCAGTCCTCTCTGACTTCACCTTAGGACTACCTGCATTATGTTTTGACAAGTGCCAGCCCAAGTCTGGTTCTGAAAGTGGATGAAGCCAGGTGAATAGCAAAGCCACAAGCACTGACTATGTGTAGACAAGGAGTGGCAAGGAGGCTAGCAGGGGCATCAACAGGAGAAGTATGTGATATGGCTAAGAGTCTCTAAAAAATTAAATATAATAATCAATTGTTAATACAAAAAGAGGAGAATTTTATGGATCAAGTGTAAAAATCATGATGCTTTTAGAGATGGAAAAATAACTGTCATTTGGAAAAGTTACTGCATTGAAAGTATAGAATCATAGAATCACAATCACCACAGCTGCAAAGGACCTTTAAGACCATCAAGTCTAATCGCCTGTCCTATATCACTATGACCAATAAATCATCTCCTGGAGTGCCACATCTACCTGTTTTTTGAATAACCCAAGAGATGGCAACTCCATCACCTCCTTGGGTAATCTGTTCCTATGCTTCAGCAGTCTTCTGGTGAAGAAATTTTTCCTAATATCCAATCTAAACTTTCCCTGGGGCAACTTGAACCCATTTCCTCTTGTAAGAGATGTAGTCCAAAGGGCTGCAGTGATTCTACTCTACGCTGACTTACCCACTGATATTAGAAGAAAGAGTCCATTCTTATGTGTGTTCATTTCTTTCTCTCGCTCACCTCACTTACTTGGATAATAAATTCTCCAAGACGAAGATTGCCTTTTCCTGAGTATTTGTGCAAAACCTAGCAACTTGAGATTTCAGTGTCTTCACAGATAATCTGAAGCAGAACTAGAATATAAATAATAAAAAATAATACAAACAACAGAAAAGTTACATTTCCTATTATCTTTTTTTGTTCCTAAGAGCCATGAAATGTTGTGACCAAATGAATTTTAGATTTTAATGCAATAAATAAGATGTACTCCACTGCATAAATTTTAATTTCTGTAACAAAAGACAGAGTATATTTTATACATATAAGAAACAATTTCAAAGGCTTCCTTTGACTTTCAGTGAAAGACCAGTGTGCATCTCTGTGTTTCTAAAAATGTTCAGTATCCAGTTTTGAAGAGAGAGAGAGAAACTATGGCTGAAGAAAAAAAACTGTAAAAATACCTCTAGAATACTGCTGCCTTTTCTGTTATTGTAGTGCTTCACCACAGTCTCCAACATTTTCATCATGTACTTCACAATATTTTAAATAAATTGATACAAAGCAACAAAACTGCAGAAGTAACTATAGTCACTGAATAATTATGAGATCAATGCACCATTCAGCAATTTCTGAGAACAGAGTCAAATGACCTTGCAGAACAGATCTCCACTAGCACAGAACAAGTACAGTGCCAGGAAATAAAAGACAAATAAATAAATATTAAGAGGAGGGAAAAAAAGCCAGCCAAAACCACCATATTAAATCTGAGCAAATGGCACGCACAAGCTCCCCACCCCAAGGCTCTGAGTTATTGCTAAGCAGGGGAAGCAGAGAAAAAGAGAAACTGTGTCGTAGGATCCACAACCCCTATCTTTTCTACCTTACTTTCTACCAGAAGATTTCATCAAATTGGATTAATTCAGTCTGCCACCCTTTTCTTCTTCTCCTCATTATCACCTCTTTCTTCTGTCTAGTCACTCTGGATTTCCTCCCTTTATTCATTCTCCTCGTGGCCACCCTTTTTTTTTCCCAGCCATCTTAGGACACTTAACCCATAATCTTTTTCCTTAGTTTTCTATGCTTTTTCATGGTTCCTTTCAAAGTGAGCTGAATCTGCAGCATTGCTGATGAACCGGTTTTTGGTGAGGCTCTTTTCTCACAGTATTAAGGGGGAAAGAGGCAAAAAACCCCAAACAAACAAAAAAAAACTAACCAAAAACCTAACTCGAAACTATGCAGAGACGAGAACAGCTTCAACAAGTGAAACTGGTATGTGGAGGCTAGAGGGAAATTAGAAGAGGTAGATAAGACAGAACTCAAAAGAGAAGGAATTTAAGACAGGACAAAGAGATTTAGATAAAAGATCAAACAAAGAGAAATAGAAGCAAGGGCAATAGCTCAAAAGCATCCCCTTAATCACATTTATGTTAGAAGAAAATCATAGGAATGGCTAAGGTTAGAAGGGACCTTAAAGATTATAGAGTTTCAATACCCCTGTAGGGGAAGGGGCACCTTCCACTAGACCAGGTTGCTCAACGTCCCATCCAACCCATCCTTGAACACTTCCAGGGAGAGGGCAGCCACAACTTCCCCTGGCAACTTGTGTCTCACCACCCTCACAAGAAAGAATTTCTTCCTAATGTGTAACCTAAATCTCCCCTCTTCAAGTTTGAAATCATTTTGCCTTGCCCTCTCAATGAATAGGAATTGCCTACTCTCACTTTCATCAGCTAATGAAAGAAAAAAAAGTAAGGAAAAACTAGCCCGATGACCAGAGTCTTAAAGAACAGTGAGAAGAAAGAAAAAAAAAAAAAAAAAAAAAGAGAGAACATCCTGTGTGTGTAAAAAGAGACATTATTAAACAATTGAGCAACAACAGTAAATAAACAGTAAATAAACAGTAAATAAACAGTAAATAAAAGCAATAAAGACTACTATTTAAAAACTAAGAGATATAAATACTCTTTTCCCACCCCTGACTCCCTATTATTTTTTCTATCTTCGAAACCAAAGGAGGAAAAAGGAAACAGTGCAACGAGGAACCCAGGAAGAGTTGTGGGAGCAGTCTTCTCTCACATCTGTGTTCTCAACCCTGATTGTAGCAAAGACTTTTTCTCTGTTAATGACCCCTATGGTCACAGCATGGGCAAGGTTGAAGGGGCACAGATGGATTGGAAGGACAAGCCCCTGAATGTTGTGATAAGCTCATCCTGCAAACAAGGCAGTTTACCTATCTGCTAAAGGAGAGAGTTTGTAGATCATCTCCTGCACTTAGATGCCTGCAAAACACCCACATTCCTTACATACCACAAAAATGTGTTCCCAAAGGCTGTAGTGATGCAATCCTGACAGTAACTTAGCCTATGTCTATCTTAAATACAGAAGAGTTCAGTATATTTCAACTCTACAGAATAATTTCAACAAATTCATAATCCATCATTCATGTTCTGCTGTGGAGACTGTATTCTCTAGTCTGTTTTTTATATTCTGTTCACTCATGCTCACTGCATTCCATTCCTGCAGTATATCTTTTTTTTTTTTTTTTTTTTTTTTTGAGAAATATTGTGAGAAATATTCAAACAAAGGAAAAATAAAGAGACTTTTAGCAAAGGTTTCTATTCTTTACATAATGTTCTGAAAGGTTCCACATGACAATGCTGGCAGATGTTGATGCATGCAATGTTTTAGCTAAGCCAATGATTGACAGGTACACCATTATTCCTGCAATCTGGACTGACTGTTACATAGAGCAAATGCTAATCCTTACCCATTCAGTTATTTCTTCACATTATTCATTTTTTTTCCCTCCAGTATAGGAATGACTTGTTTGTTGCACTCCTAATCCTGTGCCTTTGTGCCAATGGATATCAGATTGCAATGAACACACCTGGACAGCTATTCTCTGATGAGACCATGGAAATGATAGCCATTGTAGCAAATACCTGCTAGTAAAAGCCATGATATCTGACTCATGGGGAGCTAAAGCACAATTCTCCTAGCTTCAATTAATTGATTTATACCTAGAGATTTAGCGTGCTTATGTATGTATCTCATTTTATCAAGACTACTTTGCATGCAGAAAAGATGCCTCACAATATAAACCTATACTCTAGCCTGTTTAAAATTAGGTTCTCTACGATATGTGTGCTCAGGAGATGGAAGACTTTTTCTGAGTTTAATTGGATGTTAGCTTCGGAGTGTTCCAAGAAGTGAATTGAGGTGGGGGGGTGGGAGCTTTGGAGCCATGGCACATCAGGTCTGTTTAACAATAAGAGAGCATATTCTGAGTGGGTTACTCAAGAAATGCATTTGCAGTGGGAAAATTATTTTGGAACAGCCAAAAGAAATCTGGAAGGGTTTTGACTTGAGAATGGTTTTCATCTTAAATTCTGCCCTGAACAAGTCAGTTTTTTGTATAACAATAGAAAGAAAGCTAAATTTAACAAGTTGTATAAGACTAAGTTACAGAGGTAAAAGGCACAGCAAGAAATTCCTACACTAAATGTTCGGATCTTCATGCAGAAGTCAGAGACACACATTGCAACCCATGCCAAACAAACAAAAAAATGGTGAGTAGATGAGGATCTCATTTCATTCTTTGTTTCTAGATTTCAGCGATACAGAAAAGGGAGAGATGGACTGACAACAAGTCATGGACTTTTGCAGTTTTCACCTTCCCCTGTTACTTGAGTTTCTTGTGTGTGGTAAAGAAGTAATATATTCAACAGACTGGAAACAATGAAGACATTTCTTGTGGTAGTCTGGTCCAATGGTTGTAGCTGCAGCTTTAAGGAAAATCTACCATGTAGAGAGCAAAAATTTTCATTTATTTTAATAAATCCAGCGTAGTATGCTTTCACTATTACAGTTCTCCATCCTACAGAATGTTATATTACAATGGCCAAAAGTCAAACACATTGCACCTTGGTGGGTTCTCATCTGCTTAAAGGAAATACAGGCTAATCCAACTTCTGTCAGACTGGATACAAATACATATTGTCTCTGAGATTAAGAGATATTGCAAAAGGAAATCCATGTCAGATTGCCAAATATAAAGTTAATTTAATCACTAAACCAAAAAAAAAATATCAGTATGTGTTTCTGAAGGAAAATATTTTCAGTAAAAATGTTGGTGAGTTATTCTGTGAAATTTCTTCAAAGATTCTGATATTGCAGTTTGTTCAAAAAACATGTTATTTGCACACTAAAAAAGTAAGGTTTGAGGTTTAGGTTAGTATACTAGTTACCAGGCTACAAAATGAGATAAACTTTATCAGCTCTTTTGATATTTTTGAAGTGCCTCTTCGAAACGGAATTCTTGGCTATTTCTAGAAATAGTTAATACAATAAAATGAACAAGTTTGCAGGGGGTATATTTAACATGTATATTTTCTTCCAGAGCATGTATCTGGTGAACTGTAAATTCAGCATGTAAAATTGAGACTAATTCAGAAAAAATAATTTCCAGTATAATGTGTACAAAAATCATGTAAACCTCAGATGAGAGATTGTCTTCAAAATGAGATGATCTAAGCAGTATTCCAGAGCATAAGTATAGTGCTGTGAACATGAAGTGGCCCTGAATAGATTCTTTGACCAGCAGTTAAATCTGTAGCAAAACTTTGAGAAACTTTGATTTGGTGGGGTAAGAAAAGAGAGCAGCCACCTGGCAGATGGCAATTTGAGATGACTGAAAAATCAAATTTCTACTGATACTGAATGACAACATACTTTCAGATTTAAAAGTTAAAGGTTCTTTGTAATCAAAACCTGCATTGTAAACATCTGCCAGGTGTTATAGGGTTTGATACTTTGCTTCATTAGAGTAGGTATTATCAGTCCAGAAGCTGGATTAGAAGCTGAGACCAAAATTCACAGCACTCCAAAGTGTGCTGTTGGCTGGCCCTTGCAACCCATAAAATTGTTACAGTTCTTGTTTCTTCTGTCTTTAAAAGTAATCCTGACAGTAAGCAAAGTGTTGGTTAAAGATGAGTGTCCTTCAGTAGCTATGTCCTCTAAAAGAAATCTAGCAAAGCTCTCTGAAATAGAAATAAAGGCAACTCTGATCACTGACCATCTGGAGCTACCAAGGAATTAAGCAATTCATGACTACTATGAATTGCCACCACAGTTATCTTGGTAGCACCATGCTCCAAGCAAAGGGATGCCTATATATTTGTGAAATGCATTGCTAAGATCTAAGCCATCAATATTTGAAATAAATGGTTACTTTGAAAGCTTTCAGACATTCTTAATGAGGAGGCTCATCTGCTCTGGAATGATGTCTCCTGAGCTTTTAAGTAAGCTAATACATACTAAATATTTCATTGTCAAATCTCTGTTAAAGGAGGATCCAAAACAGTACCTTCTTACCATGTTTCTGAATTTCTCAGGTGTTGGTTCAAGGCTGTGAACTGGATTCCACTAGAAACCACAGAATATTAGAAGCTATGTAATCCTCTTCTCCAAGGGAAAGCCCCATTTCCTCACCTTTGTTTTTAACATAAAAGCATAGCAACATGTGCAGCTTGTGACAAACTGCCTTTGCTACTACTGTTCTTAATAGTTTCCTAACTAGTAACAGTGATTTAGACAACTATGCAAAAGGGTTGTGTTCCAGTTCTTGAAATGCACCATCTTTATTGAACAACAATCTGTATGTTAGTTTGTGCACTAAGTAAAACAAGGAACCACAGGTAATATATATAAACCTTTTCATCAACACAAGAGTCACCATCCAATTTCCATGTAAATGGGAGAGAGTAGCCAGTGTCTGCCATAGGCCTTCACCATAAAAAAGTGGTATTTACCAGGTATTTCCAGAATGTGTGAACACTGAGACCATGTGATGCCAGTTGAACACTTCTGCCTCTCAGTGCTTCTGGCTGTCACTAACAACCAGTCACTAGAACAACCCCATGGCACATTTGGTGTTACTTGTCCTTGGATTCTGAGTCCAGGGAAGGAAATTGGATTTCAAATTAAGTTTAAAGTATGTTGTGGAAAAAATAGAGTCCCGAGCTTGAACCTCAGAGTGCATACTGACAGACCCCTTAATTCCTCACAGCTCTTAACCTTTTAGTACCCTGCTTAGAATTCCTGTAAAACTAGGATGCTGACCCGCTTCGTGGGTGGGTGATTATAACACTGAATTAATATTTGTAAATTACTGTGATACATTTGAATGAAAAATGTAGAACTGTAAGGGATGATAATTATGATGAACCTTCAATTCTTTTTTAAGTTGGTCCATCTGTCATCCTAAACCATTTTAAAGTAGGTTATTATTCAAAAAAACTTAAAATTCATTGTGCAATACCAGCTACCAAGACAGACCACTGCTTTAACTTAGCAAGTAGCTAAAGGGGAAAAAAAAATAAATCTTTACTTATACTTTACAGTCCTTTTCTATTTATATAGCTTTCATACCACGGTAAATGGTACAGCTGTTCTATAAGATACTCCTGTATTGTTATATAGGACAACTCCAGATTTAACCTGACCTACTCAGAATGGATATCTACACTACAGTATGTTACGAGACCTTTGTGATACTACTTTGATAATTTTTCCCAGACCTCCGTTAGATACATGGAAAAGCTACTTCAACAGTGCACACTTACAGCTTACTGTTTACCTATACACTCATAAGATCAAAACCCCTGGTCTTACTGTTTTTGTTAACAAGGAGCACTAAAAGTCTTCCCACATACTGAGTTTTGGTTTCCATTTTACAATCTGAGATGACAGACGGCACAAAAATGATGAGAAAACTGTGGGGAGGCTTCCAGAAGATTGATTCTCTCATCAGCTGATTCTTTTCTAGTTAGTCTTTTATTGACTACAAAGGTATAGCCAATGCAGAAAAGGAAAACCATAGTGCCCTGTTTAATCCTGAGGGCATTGGCAAAAGGTGATCACTTTTTCAGAAAACAGAGGCCTACAAGGAAATCAGCACGCTATATGAGCCGTTAAGCTGATTTAAACACACAGGGGATGCCTGGGGTTGAGCTCAAGATCTCTGAGGTGTGAGATGAGAATGAAACCGCTGCACAGACTAATATTACTGAGCTTTAGTAGCAGGTGGTATAGTTGATCAGTCAGGAACCTGCCATTTGGAGAACAGGCCAATAGATCTGAGAGACATTAAAAAATCCTTCAGTTTTTCCCCCTTCACCCTCACCAAGAATAAAAATATTGCAACTGGAAACTTTCACAATTACCAGTTAAAACTTATCACACTTTATGCAATTGTAATTAACAGAGCAGAAGCAAAATACATTTACAGAGCACATACCATCAGCGTATAGAAAAAAAATTAAAATAACATTGTGTAAGTATTTGCATCCATGATTGCAATAACCCTGTCTGCAATTCTGACTCCTGGGATTCCAAGAGAAACCACATTCTGATGACAGAAAAATAAATGCCTGCAGGAATACATGATACCCCAAGCCCAGTGACACTTATTAAAATACTTTTTTATTAAAATTTGTACTTTATCACCTGTAACACATACCATGGCACCATGTGCATGTTTGGAGCTGTTCTGGTATGTGCTTCCCCAGCAAACAAGAGCCATCATTAAACTAATGAAGTTAATGCCTTCATGTTTCTGACATCAACAGACCCTGCCTATTGCAGTATTCATTTTTTTGTGTTCAGTATTGCATTATTCAATTTGCCTAACCTTTTCCCCATTTTGTCTTAAATCTCCCCCAAATTTTTAGATAAACACCTACTACTGCTAATTGGTAAGCAAAATAAGTGTCATACACTTCTACATTAAATAGGCCCAAATTTCAGTTGTCTGCTTGAATAAACACATCTGTATATGTACTTCTGATATGTTAGCAAATTCATAAAATTTTAGAAAACAAGTGTAAATCATTGGTGTATCTTAACAACAGGCTGACATTAATAACCGTAGTTGCAAGTTCTTTAAGATCATATTTTAGAGTCCTATAGATATTAGGAGGACTTGTATAACTTTTTACTAACTAATCTTGATATTCAAAGGCACACCACCACAAACTAAACAGGTAATAAGTGCACAAAGTCTGAGGCTAAATAATAAAATAAATGCAGATGCCATACAGACATCGGGTACACCAGGTAAAAATGTGTGATAATTTCAGACTAATTTTTAACTCAGTGAGTTGTGGCTGCAATAAACTGCATGCAAGGCAAATTACCCCATGAGAGAAAGCTGCCCTCTAGACTTCATTTAACAGAGCACATCAATGAGTAACTTCCAAAGTTGTCAAAAATTTTGAAAAATATAGCACAGCTTTCCTGGAATATTGTAATCCTATGTGACAGAGGTCACCATAGAGCAGTGGCCAACAGCCCTTGCTTTCTTCTGGGTACTATCCCTAATCAATTAAATAAGCAGCCTTACAGAACTTTTCATGTAAGTTTCCTCACTAGATAATTTTTTCTATGGTCAGATTTCTCTTGCTGCTCTTGAATGTTATATGTTGTCTAATTTCCCAGCCAAACATGAAAAGTAGAATCACTTACCATAACCTTAGTTAGCTTATTCAATTTCCTACTGCTTTTTGAACTAAAAATACACACCTTTTACTCTGAACTGGATTTTGACCACATACATAATGAGCCTTAGCTTAAGGTTGTCATACAGGGACAGCCATATCTTCAACCTTTCTCATAAATAAAGTGCCAAGCACATCACCAAGCTGAAAGAAATATCTTTATCACCTTCAAAATAAACACCATTCACCATAAGTCCACAAAACTTTTGGCTTGATAGGAAATAGATTAAAACTCACAAACTGAGACAGCAAGAGCTGTCAGAGGGAACATCCATGCTCCGAACCTAGCACTAAAGTTGATGATTTTTTGGTTCTTAGAGTCAGCAGTGAAGCGCACTTTTGAGATAATTCTTACAGAATCACTGATTTTTGGGAGAATGTTACGGAAGAACCCTAACTGGATGATATTTTGCACTTACTATATCAGTGCATCACCCTACCAAGTGTTTCAAATAAACTGAAAACCAGAACACATGTCACACAATATGCCATTCCCAAATTCCGATAAGAAGGATTCAGAGGAAACTACATGTCATCAATATGTTGTTTCTCCAAAGTAGAAGCTTTTTGGGTACATTTTTTAAAGAAGGACTCAAGATTTCTCTTTTAATACATTTAAATGTGCAGAAATATATACTGACAAAGGGATTGTAATGTTTTTTGTCCCATTGCTTCAAAATTGGCTCTAATGACCATATATTTGGAATCTGTATATGATGCAATACTCAGTTCTGTGCCAAACAGCCAAAATAGCTCTCTAGACATGCCAGCTTCTTTTGTTATTGTGCATGTCTTTTGCATTTGTTACAGCCAGTAATTGTAGAACTCCAGGTTTTATCTCACATCTTCACTGCTAAACATCCCAGTTCAGTCACTGATATGCAGCACAGAATAGCATCCCCCTGAGTAGAATCGTAGAATAAGCTATACAAGAAGTAGGTCTACGATTCTAAAACTCCCATTTCAGAAGTAGAAAGTGCTCCTTCAGTTTCAGACCAGGAGACGCCCACCCCCTTCCTTTAAGGAACCTTCCTTAACCACCAGCTGTTTTCTAACTTCCTCCCCATAAAGATTAATTTGCAGCAATTCTGTTTGCAGATTCTGACATGAGATAATAACTTGTGCTTCTATATCTGATAACAAACCTTTATCTACACAAACTCAGTTTAAATTGAAATTGTAGGGTTGCTTTTGTTCCTACTGCCACATTTTGTGCTTCCTACTCACCCATTCCCTAGCACATAATGCCCTTTTTTTGAAATATTAATAAAAATCCTTCCTGACCATTGCTCAGTCCTCAGAACAGAGGTGTCAAAACAAACTTCTCCACTCCCTAAGCTTGATCACAGTGTATGTTTTATCCTACCCCTTCATGACAATGACACCAACATTAAAAGAGAAAAAGGAGCAACACTGAAGAACTTAACGGTATCAAGATTGTTAAAAAAGAAAAAACACATTTTTGTTTTTTCCTCTGGAAAATGGGAGCTATTTCAGCAGGCTTAAGATGTTAATTTCATTTTATAACATTACAGATGATGACAAAATAAACACATCTTCAACACCAATAGCAATACAGTACACATGTAAAGCAAGATTTACTCCTAAAACAGTAAATTCCCTGTTAACTTTTGTAGTTCTCTCAACGCAAACTCGTGAAGAGCCACATCCTTTTCTTGTCTTTCTGCAGGAACAATATGTCAATTTTGAGGCCTAGAATAACCTGTAATTTTTTTTATTTTTTTTTTATCCTTCAAGATATTCCATGCTTCGGCTGGTCACTGATGACCCCTACTTGCCACAGCACAAGTTGCTGAGACTGTGAAAGTCCGCAGGAGTAACCAGCCAATGATAGTATAGAACAATGAGAAGGTCAAAGTTGCATTGCATATTGCTGTCCTTCCTCAAGCACTGCACACACATCATCCAAAGGGGAAAAATTAACCCTTTACTCACGTTCCCTATTCATATTTCTTATAACCCAAGTAAAATAGAGCAGGATGTCCTGCTAAGCCATAGCAAGAAAATAGGATAAAATTCTCAGGAAAAGAGGTTATAATTAAGGGTATTGCTTGCCCCCTCATTCTGCCTTTTGTGTCAAAAAAGAAAAAAAAAAAAAAAAAAAAAAAAAAAAAAAGTTGCTAGTGAGGAGGACATGGAAGTGTCCTTTGTTATCCAAAGAAACGAACTATAGTTTTCATCCCACTAGGGGTTTCCACAGTAAATGGAGCTTTTCTTTCTTTCAGCCTTATTTTAACAGTTCTCAGACTGACAAGCTGTTACAAGCATCAAGTTATCTTCTACTGGAACCACATCAAGGGAAAAAGTCCTATCTTTATCTCTCAAGACAAAAAATTAATTTTAATGTAAAAGCAAAAGAAAAAAAATGCATGTAGAAAAACCATCAAATAATTATTTTTGCTACAGTCACAGTAAGAGCTTATAAAAATGCAATACTTAATATATTTTCATAGTTTCACGTGCATATAGATATTCATAAATAAATCGTGTATCATATATGCATATACTTGTGTATGCTTCATCAGCTCAACTAAATGATTGCTGTTCTTTTCCACTTAAATTCCAGGCATCTAATATCAGTTTCTTAAGTTGATGAGCCTGCACCTTATCTTACTGCCCATATTGTATATGTTTTGCAGGCTGCCAGCTGTGCATTAGAGTTGTCTCATGATGCTCATGTTTGCTTATAGACAAAAAAATTGAACAAATATTTCTCAAGATTCCTGAAATTCACAAAGTCATGCAAGAAATGCCCCTTATTTTCTTACTTAGCCTATTTTAGTTAGGGATTATTTTTTTGTTTGCTTAAGAAAAACGGCTAGAATTATTTATACTTCATCGGAAGAAAAGAGAATAAATTTCAGATCTACAGATTCATGAGACTGACGCAAATGCCTTCTCCCATGACATAAGCACAAATGATTTAGGCAAGCAGATACTGGCTAGTAGGGAACTAGAGCCAAGGAGATAATTTCAACTGAATGCTCCCGAACTGAATGGAGAATCCAACCAAGCACAGTGTGATCCAGAAAGTGAGGAATGAAAACATAAAAAACCTCCAAAATGAATGTTTTGTGTTGATTTTCCTTAGGCTTAGCTCTTATTTTTCCCCACTGTCAAGATCAGCACAACTTCATTTTTTTTTTCTCCCATCAGTTACAGCAATTTGAGGAAGAAAGCAAACAAAGCAGCTAATTGCATAGCTTTAAAATTATACCATCCTTCTTACTGTTAACAGCATTTAAGCATCCAGAGGTTCTCACCAATCTAAATGGAAACTTTTGCTTCATTTCATATTTGAGTGAACAAGAGTTCTCAATTTCCATCCAGATTTCTATTTGAGAGAGAATTCAATAATCACTGCCACTTCTCAAAATCTGAGTTGCCTGGGGAGTAATATACTTCAATTTTGATAAAAAATAAAATATCACAAGTGTTCCATTATTACAAATTGTCATGGCACAGAATGAGAAATTGCATTTTATCTGCAGTCTATACCTTTTAGTAATAGCTTTATATGTGAAATGTTTATTCAAATTTGGATAGGTTAAATAGACAATTGAAAGAAATCACTAAGCACTTACAGAAGATATTAGTAATAGAGTCAAATGCTCTGAGATAGAGCCATTTCTGAACCACTTTCAAAGAAAAAAAAAAGAGAGAGAGAGCTAATTAGTATTTATAATAAATAAATACAATCATTCATAAATTCCAGTAACTCATCTGGAAGAATGCTACCACTGCTCCAACTACAGAAAAGTCTTTATGTTAGGTTTGCTTTAGTTGTACTGGTGGGGAGGAAAAAGCCATTAGAAACAAAGGCAAGAGGATAATTAGGTAAAGAAAAAAATTACTTGCCCTTTGTCTCCTAACTTTGTTTCCTAGTCACATATCAGCCACTAATTTCCAGGAAGGAGAAAATTGATAACTCTATCTTTTCCTGTTTTCATTGCTCTGAATGTACCAAGGATCAGAAGACCCACCACTGATTTTAGTGTTCAGATTGGGCGATGAGAGCAGCATTTACTTTCTCATAGATTGAGCTGTGACATGCAGAATAAGAAAGAGCTAATGGGATCCACTTGGTTTTGCATTAAGTCTCCCTTGGTGCCTGCAATTTCATGAGTAAGCTGATTGTCCTTTATATATTACAATTATTGGAGAAAAGAAGAAAATATATATTAATTACACTGGTGCCTATTGGATAAGCCTTTCTGAATAAGCATCCGTGCTCCCTGCTGAGGGATGCAATCTAGACAGATTAGAAAGAGGCAGTAATCAGCATGTGTTGGCCCAGTTCCAGAGCTAGGTGACATGGTCAAAACAAAATTACTAAGTTAACCTCACAGTACTTTTAGCAACATTAGAGAGTCTTCAGCAGAGGTCCATTGACATTAAGTGGAGGTGACTGAATTTTAATTTCTTTCTTTAATCAAATGTATCTAAATTCATCATCCCTGAGTTGCAAAACATATCAATAGTCAACTAGATCAAGCACGAAAGACAAAAGATCACACTCCTCGAAGTCTGAGAGGCCTTATGCATGCTTGTGCCACATTCTTCAATCTTCAAAGGAGGTCATTCATATAAATTCAGTAAAGACAGTAATGTGTGAATCTGATGCTACCCTGACCCCTCTTCCACCTTCGAAAGCAACTCTAAAAGCTTAAACAGTAAAATTCAAGCAAAAAGGCACCTCCACTGCTGCCAAACAGATAGATAGCCTATGCCTGAACTCAATTTACAAAACAGAGACATCACCGTATGTTAGCCGCTTTAATAGATTCAAGTTTATTTTCAGAATATACATCTACCTTCAGCAAACTGCAAATCCCAAACAGAATAAAAATGCTGACAAAGACAGTGACCTACAAGTACAACATACAACTCAAAGACCAAATTTAAAAATCATAATAATCTTATTTTTATAGGAAATGAGGAGGTTTTCCCTAAGAATTAGCCACAGCAGGAGCAATTATACCTGTAAATCTACTAATCCAGAAGTAGAAAAATATATTGGACCTGTCTATATACGTTATATTGCAGAAACTTTTCAGGAGCTCTGGTACAGTGACCCTCTGTTCTAATCCTATTATATCAGATGAAATACTACAAGTATTCATAAAAGACTAACCTTAACCAAGAAACACAAAGAAAATCCTGTAGTACTGTAGGTGCCTGGCCTTAAATGTTGCTAGAACAGTAACAAGCTGTAAGCAATCTATGGATCTAGAAATGGTAGTAAATATGATTGCTTTTATTTTATGAGCTGGTAAGCCTGTTTCACAGAGCTGTTCACAGTGACTGACAGTTAAAACATTGGATCATCTAGCAGTGACACATGCCAAGAGTCAAGGAGCCATGAAGACTGGTGAAACTAAAACACACACCAAAAAAGAGACAAATGTTCTACAAATGTAGCCACCTGCCACCTTTAGAGAGGATGAGCAAGAGCTGGAGAGTAAGTTCTAAGACATAAGAGTGGAAAAATTAGGAACAAATCCTGTTGGTACTAAGCAACCCACTCTCCCCCTCAAAAATATTTCAGAAGTCTCAGGCTGCTCTTTTTGCTGCTTTCTTGGAATTGATTTTTCTTCTCTTTCCTTAGAATTAATAGTAAGTTAAATCCAAGGTACAGAATCTTTACAGAGAAAACCTTTTTCATGCTATAGAAGATTTTGTTCAATACACTCTAAAGTGCTTCATTTTGAAGATAGGCACTTAATATTTTGTGGCCAATTAAGAAGTGGAATAACGAAATGAACTCGAAGGGAATTTAGAAACATCATTTCTATTCTCCCTGCTGACTGCAACAAGCAAGGTGCAAAAGGATAGAATGGTAAGTTATGTTTTCTTTCCATTCACTCAATAAATCAAATGCAGAGACAAAACCACAAAAGATATTAAGACTAAACTTGAAGGAACTGTTGACAAAAGTATCTCCAGGAAACAAAGAAGCAAGTACTTTGCATTATCGTAAATGGATACTAACAGCAAAGTCATCCAGGAATATTTTTATCAGTGCTACGTATAAATTGTACTGAAGCAAGATAGAATAAAAAATGGAACACTGAAAATAACACAGGATCAGTATATGGCTTAATTATTTTATTTCCTGTTATACCCAGTATTCCAAAGAAATTCAAGGGTGAATTACTCTGAATTGAGTTTATATTCTCTGACTTGAAACCGATTACCAGTTTGGTGTTGGTACGTTATGATTTTAAGATTACTTAATCCACAATAAAATTTTAAAGGATGACATATCCCAGTGGCCTGCATATTCTTTAAGGGTATTAACAGCTACAAAAAGGTCTGATGAAAGTTTTATTTCCCATTTTTGTCCATCAAGTCAGGCATAAATACCGAACAAACTTCATGCAGACTTGCTGCACAGATACCATTTTCCCCCATAGAATATATATCTAGCATTTACTTAAACATCATCTCTTTTTCATTTTTCTTACTTACACAAATTAGAAGAAATTGCTTTAGAAAAAGCTTGGAAGAGGCAAAAAAAGATTATTGGTAAGAGAAAATTCCAGTCTGATGTGCTGAATCAAGTTCAACTAAATTAGAATGAGCTCTAAGGCACAAGAGGTGAAACAGTTTATTCCACTAAATCCAGGATGACAGGAAAAGAGTCATGAGGATAGACAAGATGAGTAGAATCATTTTTCTGTTGGAGCACAGCACAGATGAAATGATGTCTTTAAAGGACTTTTTTTTTTAAAAAAAAAAAAACATTTTAATTTTCTTCTTCAAAATGCTGGTTTTGCTTGGAAATGTATCCTCTAGATTACTCAAGTTTCTCTAAATTAAGCCTTCAATGTACCAATATACTGGAGGGCGGGTGGGGGGGTGGGTGGGAAAGCTTTTTTATATTCCCCACCATCAATAGAAAATAAGCCACAATATCATCTTTCTGTACCAAGTCCTCTACTTTTTCTTTGAATTGTCAAGCTGTTTTCCTTACTTGTAACATGAGCATTCAAATCCTTGAACAGCAATACCTCATGATTACAGAATATATAAATTTTGGCATTTGATTTGGAACGTGCCTTCAGGAAAGATGAAGCTGCCACTATTACATTAGGTTCACTCATGCTCTTGCAGGTAGAAGACAAAAGATGACTGATTTAGAACAAACCCTTTGTTGCTATACAGTATCACAGAAAAAAATAGCATATTTTTGTCCCAACCTATACCTATATCTTACTTTTTAGGAAAAACCAAAGAATTTCCTTCCCAAAATTAGATTTCATTATTTCTTTAAAAATTTATACCGTACAAGTTAGCTTGTTCACATAAAGTACTGTAAGAGATATTAACTTAATAACTACCAGTTATTTACATTTTTGCACAGGTATAGTTATGCATGAAGTGAACAGCGTTGCACTGCAGTCAAGATTATTGGAAAATTCCAGCCTAATGTGCTGAATCAAGTTCAAATAAACTAGAATGAGCTCTAAGGCACGAGAGGTGAAACAGTTTATTCCACTAAATCCAGGATGGGTCCAGGA
Source organism: Phaethornis superciliosus (assembly GCA_023637945.1). Taxonomy (NCBI): domain Eukaryota; kingdom Metazoa; phylum Chordata; class Aves; order Apodiformes; family Trochilidae; genus Phaethornis; species Phaethornis superciliosus. Next base: position 20,551,383 of record JAJQWJ010000007.1, on the reverse strand, counting down.
TGGATCCAGGATCCCTAGCATTTAACTTTCTTGTAATCTAAACCAACAGGAAAGCCAGCTACATGCAGCTCAGAAGCAATACTGCAGCAGAAGTGGAAATATTTTGCATCTCTCTCAAAAAAAAAAAGCTTATACTTATCTCTACACATAATGCAGTTAATATAGTATACTGTAAAGGATCAGCCATATATTGATAACAAGTCCAGATTTTTACAGAAAGTCTAGATTTTTTAAAATAGAGCCTTATTTGCCCTAAACAAAAGCAAACATCTTGTGAAATTCAACAACTCAATTTTCACTTGTTTCGACTGAAATGAATCCAAACACATATAGACAGGCACATGCATACCCAGGTAGTCTATATGCATGAATTAATGCCTAGGATTGCTTCTTTCACAATGTAGACTAGAATTTTTCTGTGGTGTGTTGCACATTACTGAAATCCAAGAGAAATATTGTTTTAAATAACACTTCAATAACACTTTCATCTGTTAGAGATGAAAATATTAGTTACAGAAGGATGACAATTGCTCAACTCTTCCTAAAACTCTTCTCTGAGAGAGGAAGAGGAAGGGAAAAAAGGTGGATAATTTTTCTTTTTTCATGAAAATCCATTATTTTTGTTTTATCCTAATATTTCCAGTAATGGATCACATCAGCAGTCCAGTACTATTTCTACAATACGAGAGAGCAAGTATCATTTTCTGCTCTTGACAAGCTCCCCCTTAAATGTGCCTCCTAGATGTGATGCCCTATGTCACTGCCTAGCTCTGTGTAGCCTCTGTTTCCATGGCTGCTTGTAAAGGTTTTAAAGCCTCCTTTTCACCTAGAAATGTAAATTGAGAAACTCTATCAGGAGGATTGCCTAATAAGTATTTTTAATCAAAACCAAAATTTTAGGGGATACATTTATAGCAAGCTTCCCTTAATAAAACAAAAACGTTGCAAGCACATCAGTTTTGCACACATTAAAACTGCATTTATGTGAATAAACAGGGCAATCTGCAAACGTTAACTTGACCAGTCATCTAGTTTGTCTGTACAAATGCAGATTTGTGCTGGTATGTAATGCCTGAGCTGGTAAATTTCTACCTGGAAGCATAGAAACATCAGTATTTCTGCAGTCAGACTGTTGACTAAAAGAAAAGACATTTTAAAACAATTTTTTAACATCAAAGAACAAAAAATTCCCACTAAAAATGACATTAGGTTCAGTGGGATTATTCAATCTAATAATACCTTATTTTGAACCATAATTTCCAGAACTGTCATCTCTAGCGAGACTTGAAATGAGCACATTCTAAAGTAGAAAAAAAATTAAAATAAATAATGCTGTACAAGACTGTCTATACTGTTGGCTGAAAAACATCACTGATCTCTGACATGTTTAATGGATAATCAGCTTGTGGCCCAGGGTATAGCATAAATTTACAGATTATGGTATGAAACCAAGCCTAAAATCATTATGCTTATAGAATACTGAAGTAGAAGAAAACAAGAGTTTGTTTCCAGCCCTGAGATTAAATGAAGAGGATTTATGATCCAGAAGTGCTATTTGCAAGTGGTTTTCTGGATAGCTTGTAGTGGGCTGGATAGACCTACCAGGCCCTGTATAGCTTGTGACACAACTACATCCTGAAGATTCCAAGCTTAAGCAGCTGCACTAAATACACCACTGAAAACACAGTGCTGATAAACAACTTATCACATGCTGGCTTCCACCATGCCTTCAAGCACCTACCTTCCAGCCTGAGCTCCTTTAAACATCTAAAACAAACTCGACAAGGCCAGAAGACCACAGCAGTTCTCATCCTTCAGTAGTAATATGTGCATCCCACATACATTCAGTGCACACGTGTTGATGCATAAACAGGTGCCCACAAAACAAAAACAATCAAAAAACCAAACCAACCAAACAAAAAAACACCACAAAAAACCCCAAAAATCCAAACATAACCTGCCATGTAAGAGTGAGGTACAATCACTTTAATAAATTTTCTTTAAGTCTCCAAAGAATCTCTGAACATACACCAAAATGTATCATCTTCTGGCCCTAATTGTCATAGTGATAAACTACTCAGGCAATAGCAGGAGCTTCAGTTTGTCCCAGATCATACAGCATCAGTTGGAGGGATCATGTCTGGAGGAGATCTGCAGCTTAAAAAGCTGATGGAGCTTTTCAAGCACTAACCAAGCACTGACTGTTCAATTGCCCTCAAAGGATGTGCTCCTGAGTCTCATGGCATTTGGCCAAAAGCAGCAGGGTTCTCAATCAGCAGCAATGAGAGAGCGAGCAAACTTTTCTTCAACATGGGCACTGATGTCAAAAAACAGCCAGTCCTCAAGGATAAGACAGATAATTTCAGTGGCATATGTCTCGGCTAATTCTGATCTTTCAAACACTGGCTGAAATTATGGGGCAATATCTGTGGAAATCTAACCTCTCAAGGACACATGCATAGGGAAACAGATGGCTTGCAACAGACTGTTTAATCCCAAATCAAATAACAGAATCAGCACTTCAGAATGACTGCTTATATAGACACTTCTGTTAGAGAGTGTGGCCTGCAGACAGGCAGCTTATGCAACAAGACCCTCAGAAAAGCTTAAATGATAAATTAACAAAATCTAAAACTTCATAACTTGAAAAAGCAATTTTCCAAGAGTATGCCATAGCTTTAGACAAATCATCTGGTCTTTCCTGGGACAAATTACTTCCTTTTATAAATTAAATATTGTTATGTTAATTATTGTTAAATAACGTTTTAAAATTAGTGTCATTTAAGCTTTTCGCTTATTCCTACCACCCCTATAAAGAGCCAATAATCTTGTCATTATTAACATCTTCAGAAACTAGAAAAACTCATCTGATGGAAAGTGATCAAAGCACAAACAAAAATGAAAAAATGGGTTTTCTTAACATTTCCAAGAATTTCATGTCACAACAAGGCACACGAGGGAGTCCAGAAAGCACAGAGCATAAGAATAGCTCAAGAAGTGATGTACTCTTGGGAACCTAATCTTGAGAAAAACAGTTTTGCTACCACATGAAACTCAGAATCTTTGACATTCCTGAATGTAAACCTAGAAACACACCAAGAGAATTATCTGCTTAATCACGTAAGTACCAGAGGGAGGAAAGAAGTGTACATTTTTCATTCTAATATTTTATATTTGTGATGAAATGTTTAATCCTGTATTTGACTACTGATGATGAAACTCTCAACTCAGGTCATCTGAATGGATTTGTCCAGCTGCAGTGAGTCCATAATGACAACAAGCTATTGTAATACACCATATCTAAAACAGGCAACCATTCTCAATTTTTTCAGATTGCACCATTACTGCCAAGAAGGTCTAATTCCTGAATTGTGAAAACATTTCATTGATCAAAAACTCCCCTTTCAAGGGTTACATTTTCTTTTTCCAGTTCCTTCCTGAAAAATGTTGCATGGTGTTACTGTGTCATCTCAGAAGCAGGAACACTTCAGCAGTGAGCAAGTCATATATAAATAATGTAGATCAATAATTTTCAACATGTGGTCTGCAGACTCTGGGTTCACACAACCTTGCTATGAAAAGGAAGCCTACTGCAGTAAGTTAACCTTTGCTGCACAGAGATACATCCCTCTCCTGAAAAGTACTTCAGGATCCACAAATCAAAAAGGTTATAAGCCATTAAAGTAAGTAATCTGCAACCAGTTTTAGTGCTTTGTAGATTATAAATGCCATCTTTATTTACTATTCAAAGAAAATTTAGAGATCTAGGGCCTTACTAATTTATGCAACGCAAATATAAAGAAAATTAGAGTATGATTATGCCAAACTGTGAACTGAGGAAACACCAAGTATTTTCACCAAATAATGTTTTGGTGAAGTAAAACCCTAAAATTTTGCACTTTGTCTTGTCCCTTGATATATTGCTTCTTCATTGTTGTTACTGGCAAACAAAAGTAGCAAAGCACAAAAAGATAGTTTAGCACAGCTAGGAAAAAGAGATTATCCTTGAAGAAATCAGTGGAATTAAACTCTGACAAAAAGCACATGGAATCAGGGAGCCTGTTAAATATAGAGGACACTAACAGATAAACAGTCTATATTTGTTTGAAGAGCTTATGGGTTCCCTCCTCCCCCTAGAACTGTTGAAATGACATACTTATCTCAAGTACATTTCACATATCAGGGAAGTGGTAAATTTCACAAAGCCTGCACTAATGTTTTACATTTCCATTCCAAGTGAAATGCACTTCAGTAAGTAAACAAGAGTATTCAATAAAACTGTTGCTAGAGACAAAGGAAAAGAAAAATCTGTTTCAAAATACACTGATAGGTAAATTATTCTAAAAGCAATAGATAATACTGTGAAACACGGAGGAGCTGAGTCACCCAAAACTGAGAACAGGGATAGTAAAATTTTTAGTACTCAGGTTTGGGGGCTGGTTTTGTTGCTGTCTTCTCAAATCCTCATTGTGCTTTACAAATATAAACCAAGTTGTTCATACTATAATATTTTATAATTCTGTAAATACTTACATGCATCAGATGAGAATAATCACGACCCTCTTCAGGACTGAGAGCATACCAAACAGCACACATATTCCCTTTCAAGTATTTCACACAGTCGGGTATGTGGGGGCAGGGGAATGGACAACTTGCTTAGAAAATGTTTTGCATGATTTTGCAACCCTGAAACTCATAGCAGGTTTGCTTTGAGCACCTCATGATTTTTATTTTTGGAACTTATTAGACATTCATAGACAAAGTAACTTTTCTTACTGGAGTTATGCATAGGGTGCCACCATCAAGAGCCATGGCCTCCGTATTCTAGTCACTAATTTAAAAATATGTCATGACTTCACAAATGGTGTATGCACATGCTACCAGATAGTCTCACTGGATTCAGCAAGGCCATCTACAGCAATTTAATAGCAAGTTTTTAAGGCTTGATACTGTAAAGACTTACATATTCTCTAAGATGACGTAAATTAAGAAACAAACGAGGTGAAGTGTTAATTCATTCATTACAATCTTAATTTCTCTCCTAACCTATTTCTCTGATTTCTTCACCAAGACTTATTTGCCAAATCTGCATAAAATCTTACACAATAAGCATTTTTAAATTAAATTGGAAAAGCTTTGCATAATCTTTCCATACCAATGTAATTCATGTAAATTTTTTGAGATAGCAATTTCTTTACATAAAAGTTTAAAAAAATGAAAGGAGATTTGTGACAGTGGAGAGAGAACTTCTGATGGCAGAGTGTCTCACCAGGGAGTAAGAACAATAGGGGTTGGTTTGGTTTTGGTGTGCTGTTTTTTGGAAAAAGCATTTAGATACAGGTCTCTTTCTAATCCATGCCTCTGAATGGGACTGTCATTCTTAACCTTTTCACTGTAAAATTCATGATAAATTATACATGGTGGGTAAGGGTAGTCAGGAAAGAAGAAAAAACCAAAAAATTTATCAGCCAAGGAGGTAACAAAGTTTGCTGAGCATTAACCCATGTTGTTCTCAGTCACGTTCCACAATACACTTGTTTACTGCACCAGCTACTGCTTCTTAGATGCCACCATATTTATCCCTTGGCAAACTAATGCATAGCAGTGCTCTATATTTGTATGTCAGTAGCAAGGCCCTCAACTATAAAAATCCTGGTTAATCAAAGATAATAAAAACAAGTTGTAATGTGTGTCCTAGGGTACAGAGAAGTCTAGCAGGATGATGTTCCACCTTATCTTAAAAACTAGTAGTCAGATTCCCTTAATCAAGGTAAAGGTCAGTCTTTCAGCAGGCTTAAATTTTTAGATAGTCTCAAATTCTTCAGTTCTCCTGTGTCCTTGATGTAAAGTTTGAGACAGTTGTTTTTCGTCCTTTGAACTATTTCTTCCAGATAATCTACATTTTGACAGAGTAACGTATTGAGTATAATCAGTAAGATGTTTATAAAACGAAACCTTCTAAATACACCACCCAGTAATTTACACTGTGATCTGCCAGTCAGATAGTCTCAAAAATAACCTTAGTGAGATCTTCCCATTTGTCTTCAGTGCTCCCATCAAGCTATACTTGAATGGCCTCTGCAGGTCATACAGACTAAGTTGAGTCATATGTAAGGATTAAGAAAGAGATTGATAATTTGACTATTACAGCACTTCCAGCCAAAAGGGTTTAGACTTACAAACTGACTGCTGTATACTCTACTCAGGTGACAAGAACTATGGGTGCTGTAGAATTTCAGCTTCCTGATAAATTACATTCTCATTCTTCAGCCCCTGCCATAGCAACATCTTTTTACTTTTTTTTTAACTGTTAAAAATAATAACGAAAATTTTGTCATAGAGCTCTGGTTACTGGTCTTAAAAAAGAAGGATAAAAAAATATGTTTTGGCTTTCCTTATCGTTTTAGATAGTAACGTATTTTAGGGGGCAAAAAGATAATAGGAATAACAGGAATGTGTGGCATTCACGTTGCTTGTTTTTCTGAAACTGTTTACTTAATGCTTCTCCCCCACCCCTTGGGTATAATTCTTGCCAAGACACATAGATTTATATCCACTTTGTTTTCCAGTGCAACTTTTGGAAAACTAAAACATACGGTATGCACTAAGAACAACTTCTAAGCTGCAGTCAGAATAAAACAAATCCAAAAAGTAAATGTATCTTTGCAGAAAATTGTTGAGTGGATGTAAGTTCCAACAATAAACAATAAATAATAGTCTTCCTGAAAGCTAGAGAAGCACATGTGTCCTCTTCATTGATTTTATCACTTCATCACACACAACAAATCTGTGTCAACATGAGTGGCAAGTCTCTGAGGTAAAAAAAATGTACAAGTCAAGGCCATAAAAGCAGACCACATGCTTAGGAATTTTTCTATTGTAACCATAATGAGGTGGCCTGCTGTCTCTAAGGAGACAATTCATGATACAGCATATGCCCAGAGAGAAGTGAAAGACTATTTTATGAATCTGATATAGTCATCTGTAAGTCAATGAAGATTCCATTTCTTAAAGAGACAGAGGAAGAAAGCACTCTTGTAAAGAGTGAATTTGTGAATAACCTGTTTATATGTAACAAGACACTGCTGTGCAACAATACTATAACCTACTGGAATCGGCACAGCTACTCATGTAAGTAAATATTAATCGTGTAGACCTTCAAAGAGGCCTTTGATGCATAACATGATCTACCTTATTTACACAAATAGCATTTTTGACAGTAATTCAGAGAGGGTGCTTCTGTTAAAACCCATTTTCTGGAACATACTGAGAAATAAAAAGGCAAAGAAATGTCTTCATGTTTATTCTCTACCTGACTACTGTCCTACAATACAAAACTCACATTTGGTAACCACATATGACTACTGTATAAAGCATATACCATTAAAATGTAAAAGGAACCTGCATCCCCAAAACCCATGAAAATAGGGGTATCTGGGACTGCTGCCCAAAAGTCTGATTTACAGAAGTCTGCTCAGAGAGGTGTAAGCTGCCCCATTTCACTGTAATGATCCCTCACAATGAAAAAAAAAAATTCTTTATGGACAATTGCCAGTCATCTGAACACATTTCATGTGTTCATGAGGTAGGAGAGGGACAGAGAACTGAATGCAGTGTTTTAACAAACCCTTTGCTTTGCAAACCAGAGACCAGAAGGGGAAAAAGAACTGATACAAGAAAAATGAGGACTTCAGGACAAGAATGAATCTTCAACAAACAAAAGAGACTCCCTTTTTAAAAAGACAATTCTGAGAGGGTATTTAATAGTTATATTTCCTACAGGAAGTTATGCAGTAATGAAATGCGCTTTGGGTGCACATTTGGAGATTTTTCAAATTCTGTGAATAATTTTTATGGGTACAGAGAACTCTTCCAGAGGTTTACATAAAGTATCCAGTATCTTTATTTAGCCCCCTTTTCTCACTTTTGGTAGAGGACTACATGAAAAAGAACTTCAGATTCTTCAGTAGTCATTCACATAAGCACATTTAGTTATAAAGGTTATTTCCAAATTCTTTTTGTCATACATACAGTTGAAAGAAGTAATACCAATTTCAGCTGAGTAGTTACTTATGGATTTGCAGCCTATAAATCTGAGGGCATATGGTGAGATTCCAAAATGTATATCAAATGTTCACACAGCCTCACACAGATCATGAAGCGAAGTGTAAAATAGGACACAAGTGACTTCAATACAGTCATTTAGCATCTGCTCCAGCTGTATCAATTCAGGTTGGGCATTACACAGTAGCATGACACAGACACAGAAAAGCAACCACACATATAAGACAGCTTGCTTACGTCCTAGCTAGAAACAAACTATCATGCAGGAGACCTGAGTTACCACACAGACATTATCTCTACATTATGCTAGTATTAGGAGGAACAAAACTGTCTTTTAGTCCTATTGCTCATGAATGTTCTCTCTACTCCTCTATCTTTACTTCCTAACAAGTAGAAGAAAAGCTGATTTCAAGGCACAGCACTCAGTGTAATACATGCCTCAAGACACTTGCTGTTGAGAGCAATAGTTGATCATAAAATGTAAAGCAAAGCAAAGCCAAGAGGAGCTATCTTAAACCCCTGAAGTTTACTTCTCCCAGCCAACGAAGCTGTGTCTGACAAGCATGCTCACTTTCCTGGGAAAGGACGCATTGATAGCATAACCCATTTAAAGTTCTAGAGCCTTTGCATCAGAGACAATCACTCAAAATATAAAGGGAAGAGGAGAGAGATGCTGCTTTCTGACGCAGTTTTACCTTAAGACTCACTACAAACAAAGCAGAAGCAAAGAATTGATCAGATGAAGTAAAGGTAGCATCACCAGTGCTGTTCTTGGCAGAGAATGGACAGCAATCATTAACATAATTTACATAAACTGTCTGGGGGTAAGTCAGAATATCTGTGGCTTACAAAACTGGATGGAACACAATAATGCTAAATAGAAGTGTTAGTTCTTGAGGGGTTATGAGGAGCATTTAGTATGCTACATGTTAGTTCATATTAGTCTCTGTAGTCCAGGCAGATGGATGTCAGGCTGTCTCTCTCACGCACCCCCGCATTAGCAAGGCAGAAAAAAGAATATTTTAATTTAGTGCTGCAAGCTTACTCTTGCCACCTGTTTTTACTGTTACCAATTAAATTTGATAGTTTTCATAGCACAGGTAGTTAATAAATTCATTGTTTTGGATCTACTCTCTCAAATCATCTAAACTTAGTGACTGAGGTATTCATCAAGCCAAAACAAGCACCAATAAAATGCAAAAGGCAGGGATTCAAACATAGGGCCAGTACTGCTAGGCTTGAATAGAAAAAAATCCTCTTTGCCTTGTGATAGCTAGCTTTTAGCTTTTCCTCAGCCTTTTTTCATCTCTTGCTTGCTTGTTTCACTTTCTCTCTTTTTCTCCTTTTTGGTTCTATTCTCTTTTTTTTGTTTTTTAATAGCTGTGATTTTCACTTAGTAATTCCCACTTCTGTTTCTACATCCAGCATGAGTTAAACAGATCCATTTTTCAGCACTAAATGAGCTGATGCAAAGTCAGTTCGGGGCGTTGTCACAATTTAAGGGATTAGTAACCAAGCAAACAAGAGAAGGCTGGTAAGGAGTACAGCTGCCTAGCCCCAGTGGATATGTGATGGCCCCTTGTGAACATAACAGTCAGCTTTAAAAACCAAAGACCCATTATTAATCTAAATCACTAGAACACATTTCCAGTGTTGAAAGAAATGCTCTCTTCTTCGCTTATTTTGGTCCATCTGCTCTCCATATTCTTGTTGTTAATATTGGCCAAATTGCAGATACAGAAAATACCATTTTCTGCAGAATCCAAATATAAATAACTGATTCATAATTCTTTTCTTATGACCTAATATGTAGAACTCAATCCTCAGCTGCCTTAAAACCCTTTAACAGTGGTTTTTAAAAGTGCCATCAGAAGGAAATAACTGAAGTTTAGGCCTGAAGGACCAATACAAACAGGTTTTCATTAAATACTAATGAAAATATTAAATACTTTTCAAATGAGAACTGGCAATATCAGTAGATTTTCTAGTATCTTACAGGTTGCTCTTTAATATTTGTGCAAATGAAGGATATTAATGACAAGCTTTGAATAGCAGAAAATAATGACTTACCAGAAATAAAATTTTATTCTATTAGATAGTGTAATTTGCTATTATGTTATACTGGTGTTCAAACATTTCAAATTAGCCAATTACAGATCTGAACAGGTACCACATTACTTCAACAAACAATAGTGCAAAATGAAAAAAGAGCATACATGAGATGTGAACAATTAACAAAAAATTTGTTCAAACCTGTCACTTTTTTCCTACGCTCTAGTTCATCTGTAATTACTGTATTAATTCATTTAGTGCATACTTTTAGGATACTTCTATTACACTTCCGTAAACTTAAGGATCTCGGTTAGTGGATTTAACTGTCCAAAGAAATTTTTTCCCTCCATACAGAAATTTTATTTTAAAAAAAAGTTGGAGCTTCATGGATTTTACATTACAAAATTATGAAGTATAAGGCTTCGATTTTGATTGCTTAGAGGCTCATCTTCATTACATTCAATATTGTTAAGAGCAAGTTCTGCTCTAATTAAGCTTCATCCTTGGTTGTCCAATTGCTTTTTCTCATGGATGAGTACCAATTTTTATATTACAAAAAATCTTCTATTGATTCTATAAAGCTGACAATTTGCCTAATGGATGGCAAGAGTAATTTGTGACTGTGACTTTACTTCCTTCCCAAAGAGGGCCTCTACAGAAGTTGCAGATGACGTATGATCAGTGCACATTAGGTTCAGAATGAAAACATTTGTCAGCCAGATATCTAATGGCCCATTTTGCAGTGAATAGATGATGCTTGAAATCTGCCAATTTTCATGGGTCTTTTAATTACAGCTTTGATGAGTATGGTTTAGTTTATCTCATATATTTACCTATTAGGCACAAAAGGCCTGAAAAGTCTTTTTTACTCTCATGTTCACCTTGCAAAGCTTAAATGTGTCGAAGCTAATCAAATGTATTTCCTTTCCAATGAGGCTGAGAACTAGAGGTCGGAGGTAGGACTTCAATACCTAAACCATGAAATACTATGCTAAATTGAATACCTAAAACCTGAAGGACAGGATTGAACACAAAGAAAAGATGGTTTATCAACTTTTCTTCTACTTGCTCAGAAAGGTAAACTTGCTCATTAGTCAAATGAAGTAGGTATAAGACTGCACTCACACTACTAAGTACTCTATTAAAAGAACCACAATGCTTTAATTTTTGTGAGCTTTTCACCCTATTTTGTCATTCATGAAGATGACCTAAAATGCATTCAAAACTAGAGTAGAACTTTCTGGTTTGTATGCTATTTATTAATATCTGAAAACAATGCTGAAAAAAGTTCTTTTTAGAGAGTAAGAAGGCAATTCACAGGCCTCACTACATCTTTTAATTGAGCACAATTAAGCTGCTGCATTGCTTAAACAAATTTAAAATCCCAGCATTTAATTTGTTTAATTACCTATGAAGTATCTTCACAAAGAGTCAACCATTTGTGTTTCTGTGTTTCTCTGCCTTACAGAAAATGTTTCAAAAATGGAAACACAGAGGCTGAGATCTCATGTTGAGTTACATGCTGTCAAAGGTCTCTTTTTCTCTCCCTTCTTCTGTTGTTTCCATCCATCGTTCTCTTCATTTGCCTTTGTTTGCTAAAGTAGCTTACGAACTGTAATAAAGGGAGCCCAAGTGTCAGCCTGACACTGCCATGAAAACTAGCATTCACATAAACCATTTTTTCCACTTTTGTTAAGCTTCTTATCAAAAGAACTCTCCCTCTCTCTCTCTCATACTCTCTCGTCTTCTGTCCTTTTTAGGATATCTTTCTAATTTTATTGAGACTCCTCTGTTAAGGTACAGCACTATAGTTCAGTAACTAGAGGAAAGTGAACCCAAAAGAGCCAGCTTGAGACTACTGCAAACCATTTTCACTTCTTATGTTAACATTTCATCTCAAAGGACTCTTTTCTCTCTCTGTCAGTCGCAAGGCATCTCTGTCTCTATTGTGCTTACTGGGCTAAGGTGTCTCATTCACTGGAGTGAAGTGAACTCAAGCATGCCAACTTGAGGCTGGCACACATTTTTTAATTTGGTTGAAGTTGACACCCTCAGGGACTCAGTGTCTGAGCAGCAATGCTCCTCTTCCCCCACCCCATACCCACTCCACAAAGGTAACTCCAAGATGCATTTGCTATAATAATGTTTTCAGTATTATACATTTAATTTGACAGAATTTAACTGTTCATAACCTTGCAGGTCATTCAAGGGTATTTCTTTTATTCCTCACCACCTTTCAGTGCACCTGGGATACTGAAGAGAATACCAAATTGCCAAACACACACATGGCTCCATACCTGCAAAATAGCTTAAGAAACCCTAACAGTAAGGCCTACTTTAAAGAGAAATGCCCATGAATATGAGACCCAAAACTTTTTCCTTTTTTCCTGGGAAAAACCCCGCTTTAGACTGTGAAGTTGCAGGTAAACTGAAATAATCTGTACACATTTCTAAGCTAAGTCCTAATCACTTTGGTTTGACCTTTTTATAGTATCCCTCATTCCCTTGAGGATTTGCTTTGGTGACAATCTTATGATTAAATATAAAACAACTAAGATAAAATTAATTATGCTGACCAAACTCTTATCCCTGAGTGGAAAGATGAAAGTCTAAAGACCAAAACTGACTAGACAACAAATTCCCAGGACAGAGTTTAAGTCTGCTGCTGTCAACATTTAACACTAGAAATCCTTAGAAACTAAAAGTTTCATTGGAATAACAGCAAAAGGAACTCCAGCATATAATATTTTCCACCTCTTTTCTTTGTTTTCAGTGGTGTTCTTAACCTCCTATGTCTCTCAATTTCTGACGAGTCAGCCCACCCACAATTTAACATTATTCTTTCCCTTTTGTACTGATAAAATTAGTCATTCAGTTTTGAATTGGAAAACAAGAAAGAACGTTTTTGATAATACTGGGTGCAACCTTTCAGTTTGCTGTAGTCAAAACCCCACACACTGATGGCAAGAAAGATGTGCTCCAAAATGTAGGAAAAAACTTATTATTTTTGCACAAGTCTGAGATTAGCAATGAAGTTGCTCTATTACAAAATTGAGCTTCAATGTTAAAAATCAATACTACTACACAGAAAAAAAAATGTGCTATTTCTTTTTTTTTCTTTTCATTGTTTCTAGATCACACTAGAATTTCAGGAACATGGATAGTTGGGAATAGCCACTGCAAGTAATAAATGATTGCAGAAATACACCACATAGTTGTGAACACAGCAGAAATTTTGCATATACTTTTTACAGGTTTTCATACACTGTTTGTCTCAAAAATAAAATAATAAAGATTATACTAAAAAAACCCTTAGATTTTAGAGAAAATATTATGATTTCAGGGCACACAAAGTTAATACTGCTTCCTTTCCACTACACCCAAAAGCAGCACTGAGTACAGCAGTTATTTCATTTTTAAGTCATTACCAGTGCAACCCCTAATCCTTGTTGTTATACTAGGGATGTTTGCTTATATCCTGCTCCTGAATATACCACTGTAATGGTACTAGATTCACTGAACACCAGCCCAAGAGAGCAGCATTAAAAAGGTAGGTCCTTCCATATCAAAAGCACTTTGTTTTTCCATAGCACATTTAGGATTTATTATATTTGTCTTCTAGTTTCTGAAGTTTTAGCATTGAGTAAAATGCACATTACGTTTTACCTTGCTACCACTAAAAAAAAAAAAAAAACAACAAGCAAACAAAACCAAAACCTACATAGTATATGCATAATTCCTATAAAATATGAAGCTTTCAGGAAGAAAAAAAATCAACCTCTAATTTTTTCCTGGCCTCCCTCCACCTCCCAGCTGCACCCCCAAAAAACCCAAACCTAAATATAAGGAGATCTATCAAAGACCATAGGGAAGGATGGAGTCAGACACATTTTCTATGATCAATATAGCAGTGCATTTCTATATATAACATGCCGTAAAGAAAATGAATCAGGATAAAAGTTTAAGTTTAGAGCACTGAATCTAAATGTTAATAAAGGAAGAGTAAATATGCTTTGTAAACTTTTGGAACGTTCATTTTTCTCCTCATGCTATACTTTAAAATGTCCTTTGCTACATCAGTGCTTATTAACTAAACTGAGAACTAAAACTTCCTGACTAATCAAGGCCAGGGACACAAAAAAGGCAAAAGAAATGCAGGCAGAAAACCTATACTCAGCTATGACCACCAAGCAGTGAAAAGCAAGAGGGTTGGTGATGATTTTCTAGAAAACATAACATGATCAAATAGAAGCATAGCACAAAGTTTCAAGAAGCTAGCTAATGTTGACAACAACCACTTGTGAGTAGTAAATGCACTGCAAAAAACCCCTATCACCTGACTGCAATCAAATAGTCATTTTATACAGATATTTCTTGAACTTTAATTCATATGACAAAAACAGTATTCAAAGTCACTAGCCTTCAGGAAATTCTTAAGGAAAAAAAAAAAAGAAAAAAGCATCACAATTCCTGTTAACTCCATGGTTATCCTGCCTTTTTTCTTGGTAGAATTAATTTTTCATTAGTATTTTGAGAGATTCATAGAAGCATCTTAGTGTGCTGTTCAAGTAATACCTCATATAGATTTATAGGACAAATAAGCTTTCTGAGAACTTTTTGAGCCCCCTTCAGTCTTAAAATTAGATACTAATAATTTACTATTTCCCTGGTGGAAACTCAATAAAATGTTAAAATCTAAGCTTCCAAACCTGTATCTGGCATAGAGCAAAACAAATAGAATTGGCCAATTTCAATCAGATTTGGCAATTTTTCAAAGACAGGAAGAAGCTTGACCCAAGCTCTCTGCCAGGCCTCTGTGATTATTCTGTATCCCAAAAGTCCACATCCTGAAAGTCATACCAGCTGTTGTTCTTTCTGCACTTTTTCTTTGCAGTGAAAGGGAAGATAAAAATCATATCACCTGGACAAGACAAGAAAAAAACAAACAAACAAAACAAAGCAAAACAACAGACATGAGGGAAAGTGATATGAAGGGCTTTTTCAAGAAAGAAAAATTTGCTTTTCATCAGGCTTTTGATACCCTCATAAAGAAGGGCCATGATGATGATGATGGTGCCATAAAAAAGAACTGTATCAAGCAAGGACTTTCATTTCCTTTCGACTCATGTAGTTTTACCAGATTTGTGTTGGTAAAAGTGCTTCAAGAAACAACCGAAAGACACATTAACTCTGCAGTAGTTCATAGAAATTTTGAGATAGGAAATGTATTCATGTTGAAAATATTGAGCCACTAAGCCCTCAGACTGCATTCTAAAAGTCTACCAGAAGCATTTCAATCAAGAGTCCGAGTATGTGACAGCCAGGCCATTTGGACTAAAAAGCATTGTGTAGAATTATGTTGGTGAATCTAGTGCCCTTTAAATGACCTCATATTATGGCCATAGTATTAAGTCATGGGGAAACCTGTAAGATATTTTTTTTCTTTAAAAAAAAAAAAAAAAAAAAAGAAAGAAAAGAAAAAAAAGGGAAAACTCTCAAGTTCCGAGTAAGAATGTTAAATTACCCCCTCTCCCAATGGAATGCTTCACTTTCATTTCCAAGTAGCAGTAAGCCTATTGACCCCCATGGTGTTATCCTTTTCACTGCTCTTGCAGTACTTTCTTTAATCTCTTGGATCAAAGATTGGTCAATAAAAATCATCTCTGCTTTTGTGGGGAGCAAACAAACTGCACTGAGTCTTATGATAATTGTAAATCTTCAATAAAATACCTAAGGGAAAAAATAAAACCACATATATGTTAACATTAATTTTGCAACTGGAAATGTTTATGTACTTTTTGTTATACATTCAGAATGTGGCATTATTTTGAATATTATTATTGTTTTATACTCATTCATACTCATTGAATTCTGTAAAATAATTTTAGGCCTTAAAAATCTAAAATTAAATTTCATTTAAATTCTATTATGCAATATGTCTAATCAATTGGTTTGAGTCCTAATTATAGCAAAAGCCAGGGGTCCTCCTCAAAGGTCAAAAGACTGGACAGTATTTTAACAACAGAAATATTTGTTGAGACAATTTTCAACAGCCCCCAGACCCTATGGCATCCAAGGGCTTTGTGTTACACATAAGGTATCAAATCTAATGAGAATTTGAGATGGAAAAAGGAGGGGAAAAAAAAAAAAAAAAAAAAGACCCCAGTAGAATTTTTTGCTGGAAAACATAACCCAGAGGTATTATGTGTCTGTGCCTGCTATGTTACCTTTTACCCAAATAATTTTTTTTTTATTCTATTTCGACTTGAACCTATGCCTCCTATGTGCAGCATCCGTTTTACTGACATTATTATTCCAGAGTATTTCTAGTATACAGCAGCTTCCTTGTCATCTAAACAGAAAGCAAGCGATTTCCATTTAGCAGAAGCTCCTTGAAGTAATTTGCAATCAGTGATGACTGCATCTTATCTGCTCTGGACTCCCTTATGTATGCAGAGCATTTCTCTCTTCCTGAGTTTCAAGAAAAACACAGACTGCGGATGGTGTTTGTGATCTAGCAGTGACACAAACACAACTTTGAACATTTCCACCCTGTGTCCCATCCCAAGACATAGTGCTATGAAGTCTTGATATTACCTACATCAGGTCTTATAGACAAGTTGTTGCTATCAGATATGTATTATTACCTCCAAACTGTCCTCTTTACTTCACCTGGGAGCTATTCAAACCCACATTGCTACCCCCCATTGCTACCCCATTTCACTCACTGTATTCACCTGGCCCTCAGTCAGGTTGTCTGCAAAGCTGCTAACAGATTCTCAGACAAGCACTTCTCATTAGTAATTCTAGTACAGAACAACATGTGAATGCACCCAGAACATTTCAGTCATAATAAGAGAGAAATACCAGTGTGCTGGGCTACATCTTGTCAGAGCAAAAATCCCAGACTTGGACCCTGATTTCAGGGAGACTTAAGTCAGGTTTTAACTGTGCTATAAAGTCACATCCTTGCATAGCAGCAATTTCCTGCTTTATTTTAGAACTCTATGCCAATTTTTAACTCACATTGAAAATAGATCAGATTACTCACTTGTGGAGGGGAATATTTTGTTTGTACTATATGATGCCTTGTATGCGCTCTGGAGTGACATAAAATAACACCAAGCTAAATACTGCCCATAAATACTGAACTGCAATTATTTTCTCACATGTTTATTGCAAGGTCAAAAGTTACTCTATTAGGTTCAATCATCTGAAAAAAACAGAATTTCACTTCCAAATCCAGATCCCTCACAATTCAAGATGTCAAGGCTGCAAGGAAAGCTTGTGTCCACACATCATACCCCTGCCTTAAGGATCAGGCAGACACATTCTGCAAATATGTTTGGCCCTTCAGTTTCCAGGGAGAGCAAAAGGTGTTCAGAGGACAGAGAGAGCTTAGATGAATTCATATTAGCTTCAGACATACAGGGCAGTCTTGGATTTGTTGCACGAGCAAATTCCCAATGATTTTATTTAAAACACTGAGCATGCAGGCAGTATGTAACAAGATTTCTTGCCCAAATTCTGAAAAAATTTTTACCCCCTTATCAAGGGAAAATGCTTTGTTACTCGGAAAATAGATGAAAAAAAGTAATCTTTAAGCACCAAGGAATTAGTAGGTTGCTATTGAAGAAAATTTTTTTTGTTTTAAGTTGTAAAAGGAGAGCCTGCTGGACATCCACAGTAGTTTCAGTGATATTAGTGCACAGAGAAGCTAACAAAAGGCAGCCATGCTGTCTGCTGCAGCAGTAGAAATGAAGCAAAATACAATAAGGTGGGGAGTTACACATGACACAAAAGCAAATTTCAAGATCAATTTCAAAACCAGATTTAAAAATATGAAAATAGAAATTCCTACTTTTATGATGGGCTGAGATGGCACTGATTCAATTATATTGCTACAGTAACCACAGAAAGAAATGAAAGAAATATTTCTTTGTTTAGAGGGAGTTTATGATTCAAAAATAGTACATAATTCATATTTCTTCCCAAATCTCAATGCATCTGACACATGTATCACACACAACACAAAGCATAGGCAAACACACATCTATCAATATATTCTGTTACACCATTTGCAAGATTTCCCATACATTATATTAGCAACTCATTTAAAGTATCATGGTTTGGTTTGTTTTTAAAATAAAGCACTCGGATACTAAAATTTAAATACTTCATATAGCAAATAGGTTGCTGTTCTCTAGAATTGCCTTTAATATTAGCTCAATATTAATAAAATCCATAAACCATTAGTACATTATAGTTGCTTTGTTCTGAATTACTTAGACCTTTTATGTTTATTCCTCAGTGAAAATGCATTAAAAAAAATTAAATCCTCTCTAATTGTGCTCTCTGAAGATAGCTGGTAAAATCATTTCTAGCAGCAATAAATCAATTGTAGTATTAAAATGACCTGCCAGGTGCATCTTCTGGGTATCAGACTAATTAAGGGAATGTATTAATTGCAACTATTCATCAACACCACCAGCGTTGTTAGGTAACCCTTACAATGCATCTTTTTATCATATTAGCCAGCAATGAAATTGTAGTTTGACCAAATAGAAAGGATTTAACAAAAAAAATAAAAAAATAAAAAAGAAATGTATGCACAGCTTTCTTCATTATATCACTTTGATCCTAATTGCTAGAAAATCAGTTAAATGCAAGAATATACAATTATATGTGCATGTGTAATTTATACACATATATATCTGTCTCAGTAAAGAGTTTTACAAGGTTCCAGAAATTGATGTGGGGTTTTTTGCCTCCCCCAAAATCTAATTCTGCTCACTGTGAGCCAAATGTGGCTCAATTTGGATCATACAGACCTTCAGTAAAAAGATAATTTACTTGTGAAATTATGGTCTATTGATATTTTCATTATTTTTCCACCAACACTTCTTTATAATTTTAATTTATTTCCTACAAATGAAGATAACATAATTCCAGTCTGTTATTTTGTATGGGTTGCTGGTTCTCTCAGTGCTATTTTCCCTGTTAAAAATAAAAGTTTGATACTTTTGATACATTCTTCTACAAGCAAAAATTCTGGATTGCACAATAACTTCATACATTCAAGACAAACTGCTGGAACCTGCAGGATACAGTAAAATTCCTACCATACCAGATTCTGTGCTTGTTAATTTAGAAGATTTGTACAGGGGTAGAACTTTAGGTTGACAGAGCAGAAAAAACATGCCCGAGTTCAATAAGCAAAATAGACAGAGAACAGTAAACACACAAACCAAATCTAAAAGACAGAAGGACAAAATTTGGCCTGTTGTATCAGAGTTCACATTGCTCTCCCCAGTCTGCTGTAAACACTTCCACCTAGGAGACAGGCTCTTGTTGACTCATTCTATCTACACCTTTTAGGTGTTTTGAAGTTACCCTGGTATCTAAGCACTATAAATAGTTAGACATAACTATGTTTTTTTCCATTACCCCTTCCATGACTACTACCACCATTCTCTGTCCCAGGTAAAACAGAGATTCAGTAGCACCCATAAGGTGCTTAGGAGATCATTCTCGTGCTCACAAACTTACCTTCCCTTCTGTCTGTATATTCATAAATGGGGACTGAAATAGTGAAAAACTGGTCATACTTCACAAATTTGGTCATATGGCTATAAGCATGTATACTAGAACAAGAATATCTTTGTTTTATTCAAAAAAGCAGGAGCGGCTTCTGCTAGTACTTTTGCAAAATTACTCAAGTTGTAACTTCTGCAGAACACCCAGAGAACTACATGCCATGCTCTAAAGGCCACAGTACTAGATACTGTGGTAAGCAAAGACAAAGCCAGAACCACAAACTTCAGCTATACTGTGCACGAGCCCTGGTGGCAACTTCCCAGATAACATTAACCCAAGTATCAGGTATAGAGTACACCAGGGGCTCACAACAGCCAGCCTGCTCAGCACACACAGACATGCACAGCACAGTCAGAATGCTCCTCTTCACACACATCACTGCAAACATGCCAGTCCTGACCTCCAACACTGATTATTGTGGTTTTAAATGTTTCTTGACCAGCTACTAGTAGAATTGTAAAAATGAATGAAATAATCAGAATAGACCCACAGTAAAAAAAAAACAACATTTAATTAATTTTTATTTAGGACTCAAAATAAGAATATACACCTTCTTACTTTTAAAGTCTATCAAATAAAGTAATTTTAAAATTATGTAGATGATTCACAATCAGTGATGAATTTGAAAGTGAACCACCTGTCTCCAGCTTGTGCCGATACATCTTAAGAAGTGCTCTCGACTTTGTATTCAAAGAATTAGAAATAGAAGTTCACAAGTACAATATTGTTCCTGTCTTTCCCTTCACTACCTAGACTGCTTTCTGATCTTCCTTTTGTCCTCAATCTGTTCCTTATCCCTTTCACCTCTCTTTCTCGCTCTCGCTCTGTCCCCTTGATCCATCAGACACAGCCAAGCTATCTGACACCTATGCCTTAAAGTAATTTTGGACAGAAGCAAAATGCCCTAGAATCCTTAGTAATCCTCCTCAGATCCATACTGAGCCCTGGTTTGGCTCTTTTATAGCCACAAACAGTCTTTCAGCTAGCTAGCCTGAAAGCTGAAAGCATTTCAGTAGCAGAGGAAGGACAGCAAGTCCTGAAAGAAAATGAGCCTGCATGGGAAGGAAAAAAACCAAAACAACATTCTTTAGTGTTGACATTAATATCAGCTAGAATAAGCAAACCAATTAACAAATGTAAGTTGAAGAACTCTCACTATAGAAGGTAAACGGGAAGATGAGTTCATGAGGGCAGGATCTGTCCTTTCCTTACAGTTGTACACACTTTATGTCCTGGTACAAGACAATGATTTATAAACACCGGTGGTTTTGTGAATTATTGAAACAGCTACAGCATTCTGTTTACCCATAAAAAAATGTCTTTCACTCCTTATCATTCCCAGTTGAATCAAAGTGTAGTTTTTGACATACCAGAGTGGGATTTTTCTTTGTCCTTTTCCAGTACAACTAAATCGAAAGCCATATGGAATTCAGAGAGGTAAATAAAAAATAAGACACAAAAATCAATAGACTACTGCCAAAACCCTGTGGATTGTACTAACAGAGTTAAATTACCTTTCATGACTAAGCAAGAATCTAGAAAAAACAAAAGGACTACTTGTACCACACTGAATTACAGAGCTGTGCTCCTCCAGGCTCAGGGTGTACCAGCACTTACACACTCCAATACCAAAGGGAGATTTTAGTGACAGGCTATAGGGTCCTAGAGCCATCTCAGCTTTGAGAAGGAAAAATTTTTTACATACTTATTCTTCACAGTGTAGGAACATAACAGATCCTTCTCTTTGCAGCCTGATACAAAAGGTTGTTGTCCCTCCACTTTGTAATCTTTTCATAGATTACTTAGATTGGAAAAGACCCTTCATGAGACAATCCTTCCCAGCAAAACAAAACATTTGGATACATCTAGGGAACAAAGTAAATAATGAAAAGCAATTAATTAATGCCTTTAGATTGGGAGTGTTTGTACTGAAAGATTGTGGAGATTTTTGGAAGGGGAAGCGAAGGAAAGAAAAGGAAGAGGAGGAAACCAAGATGCCAGAAGCTGCTTCTTTTACCAAGGCCCATCAGACTTTGGGAATTAACAGGACATGGAGATGGATACCATGTACAGACTACATCAGGGTAATGGCTTAAGTCTGCCTCAGCTCTACCATGTTGTTCCTGATGGATATCAGAAGACTCCCAACAGACATGCTCTAGTGTAAAGAGGAGCAGAACCTGATCTTGAGTTGTAGTCAGATGAATCAATTCCTGGCACATCTATCTGCTGAGTATTTTAAATTAAATCTTTGCAAGTTAAAAATAGGATCCCACCTTTCTCTGCAATTTAAGTGATCAGCCATTTCTCCATTTAATAAATGGTATTTCTACATATCAAAACAAAAGATACTGTACAAGACTTTTTAAGGAAAAAACAAACAAACACAGAAACACATATAGTACTGAAGGTAGTGGACCGTACCCATTACTAAGAGCTATGATACAGACACGGCCAGCCCCTCTTCTTTCCCCAAAGAAGCAATTTACAACAGTGAGAGAACGTAAGTCAGGGGATCAAACACAAGAGAAGTTTAAAAACAGGTATTGGCTGCAGTAGTGATGCAACCTAATGGGGGCAAGAGCAACTTAATGCCACATAAATCTATTTTTCTGGTAGGGCCATTAGGCTTTGAGGCATCCTGACAGCTGATTCCACCTCTCCTGGATGTCAGTAGGCAATGCTCTTTAGGAAAGCACAGCCCTGACTTAAGAAGCTTTACTCCCTCTTCCTTCCTCATGATGAGTTGCAGCATCTGCCCCATCAAGAAGCAGACTTTCAGCATTGCCGTGTCCAGTGCTCCTAGCATTAAGCTCTTGAAACAGACTTGTTTTTTTCTGAAAACCTCGCTTCTAAACTCCATTTTTGCTAACAAAAAGAAAAAGAAAACAAAGAAAAATACTGGGTACTATAAGCTTATCAAATTGAAGTTGAGTAAAAACACATTACCACATCACAAAAGTCACAAGATTAGACTAGTTCATGATCTTGAAAATAACTGTTTGTTTACTGCTCTAGTCTGGCAATAACAGCTATTTGAAAATTTAACATGAGGTAGATAATTTTCTATTCATATGATGTTTGTTCTACATAACTAATGTAAAAAAGTTTAGGAATAAGCATACATACAAGTTTGTTTTGCTTTATTTTGCAAAAATAGGCATTGTGAAGCATGAGCTTTAGTTCTCTTTTGTGGATAGCTAGCTTCAAAACATACTTGCTTAGTCTGCTTTACAATAGTCATTACCTCATTTCCCCAATACTACAGTACCGAGGTAAAATTTTTAGTGACAATCATTCCTATGCCTCTGCTAATATAAATGGCACAAACAAACTTCATTTCAAAGGGTCAGTGCTGTGCGATAAGGCAAAAATCAGGTTTCCTGTTTTAGTTCTTGCCTACAATCTACCCAGTCAAGATACATGTACAAAGTCATTAAAATATCCATAACATTTTGTACTACTATACTATTTTCTTTAAAAAGGCATTTGGCCTTATAGACTTTGTATACAAGAGCAGCAGATCCACTACAAAGCAACAAAATCCATACCTATGATCTGCATTTTCTCTGACTGTATTGGCACACCAGCTTCCCATCACGAGCAATAACATTTTTGAGTTTACTAGTATTTTTCTCTTCCTCTACCTTAGTTAGAAAGAAAAAAAAACCCTTCTCTTTCCCTCTAAAACCTATCTACTGATTCTAAAGGCATCTCCTCCTCACCATGTTTGTTACCTGTTGAAAATTACAAGGGCATTACCAGGGTGTGCAGAGATGCTGTTAGGAAAGCAAAAGCTTAGTTTGAACTGAAATTGGCCAGAGATATATCAAAAATTTCAAGAAAGCATTCTTTAGATATGTCAACAGCAAGCACAAATAGAAGGAGAATATTGGCCCACTATTAAATGAGAGGTGGACTAGTCACCAACATCACCAAAAAGGCTTAAATCCTTAACATCTTCTTTACCTCTGCCTTTACCTGCACTGTTAGGTCTTAGACCATGGGAACAAAAATACAGGCTGATACAGACACACCATCAGTGAAGGAAGAATTGGTGTGTTAACTCTTCCAAGAGCTTGACTCAAATAAATCCATGGATGTCATCCATCCAATGGTGTTAAGAGAGCTGGCTGATGGTGTTGCAAGGCCAGTGTCCATTATAAGAAGGCTAATATTACCCCCATCTACAAGAAGGGTTCCATGATGGAAATCATAGACCCATTACCCTCATTTCAGTTCCTGTGAAAGTTATGGAGCAAATCCCCCTGGCGACTGTCACAGGTCAGCTGAAGGGAGTCACTAGGAAAAGCCAGCATGGATTGACCAGGGCCAAATCACACTTGACAAACTTGATCTTCATCAACTGAGCCAGTTACTTTATTGTAGAAGGGCAAGCGGTAGACATTGTCCACCTGGACTTCTCCAAGGCTTTTGACACAGCTCCCCACAGCCTCTTCCTAGAGGACCTGACACCTTACAATCTAGACAAGTGGTCTGTGGGGGACAGACTGACAGGTCATACGCAGAGGCTGGTAGTACATATTTCTTTCTCAAACTTGCAACCAGTCACAAGTGGAGCCCCCTAAGGATCAATATCAGGCCCAAACCTGTGTAATATCTTTGTAAATGATCTGGATGTCAGGATTGAGATAAAGTTTGCAGATGACATCAAAATGAGTGATGAGGTTGACACTTGAGAAGGGTCACCCTCCAGGAAGATGTGGACACAGTGGAGAAGTGGGCTAGAAGGAACCTCATTAAGTTCAATGGGGACAAGTGTGAGGTCTTGCACCTGGGAATACATAAACCAGTAGTGGAATTCAGACTGGGATCCACTTGGCTGAAGAGCTGGGGGATCCTGGTGATCATCAAACACAACAGGAATGAACAGTGTGGTCATCGTGGTGTGAGCCAGAATAGAAGAAATTTTCTTATTGTTTGCTTTCACCTAAGTCTCGTCTAAGTAGCTGAACTTTATGAAATTAACAGCAAAGTTCAGTGTCTGCTTCTAATACTGATAACACTTGATTTTTAAAGTTACAGCTAGAGAATGGTGTGCAGAACCAAGGCCACTGCTTAGTTCTGAGGAACATCTTATGCTCTGGGAAGAGAAAGTGGGTAAAGGGGGCCACACCTGCAACCCTCCTTCAGTGAGGAGCAGACAAAACAAGTGACCAAACTTGACCAGAGTCTTCCATCCCATACGTATAAAAGTTGAGGGATAATGAAGGTAAAGCTTGCTACACCCTTCCCTTCAGCCCTTCTTTGCCTGTTCCAGTTTGCTTCATCATCCTGGAGGATTCAGTCTGTTTGTATGCCTATGGTCCCAATCCATGCCAGCCAGAATCCATGTGTTCCTTTCCAGCTTCCAACTGCTGCCGACTCCAAGAATCCAGCCTGGACTTTCCCAGGGCAGCCCTGCACCCTCAGAGGTGACATGAGCATTACTGGGGGAAAAGGGGAAGGAATGTGATACCGGTTTTCTGTATATTTGTATATATTTAATATTTTTTCTTTTTTTATTATTACTGTTGTATTAAGGTTGTATACTTTAGTTTCCAACTAATAACTCTCCCTTACACTCTTTCTTTATCAGGGAGTGGAAGGGAGCATTTGTCTTTCAGTTGATTGCCAGCCCAGCATTAAACCACAACAGTGCTGCAGCAGCAAAGAAAGCCAAGAGGATGCTGGGCTGCATCAATGAGTGCATCACCAGCAGAGATGAAGAAGTCATTATCACACTCTACTCAGCATTTGTCAGATCACACCTGGAGTACTGTGTTCAGTTTTGGTCCCTGCTATACAAAAAAAAGCTGAGAAAACTGTTTGTTCAGCCTTGAGAAGACAATGCTTAGTAGACACCTTAATACTATGTACCAATACTTAAAGGGTGGCTAACAAGAAGATGGAGAGTCCCTTTTTGCAAGGAGTCACACAGAAAAGAGAATGGGGGAATGAGTACAAATTACTCCTACGGAGATTCCTGTTGGACTCCAGAAGAAAATACTTTACCATGAGAATAATTAGACATTGGAATAATTTCCCAAAGTGGTGGATTGCCGATTGCCCCACATGGGATAGTTTATTTATTTACTGCAGGCATTTATCCTTAATACCACTGTACAGTACATTTTATCCTATTTTTCACATTTTGTAGCTATTCTTTTTTCCAAAAAAGATAATCCTAATAAACTAATGCATGAAATCTAACAAGGTTTTAATGCATTAACAAATGCAATTTGAAAGAATTCACACATAATGCAGGTGCAAGACAACTATCAATCAAAAAAAAAAAAAAAAAAGTCATTATTAATGAACCATTACTTAATGTTATTCAATAGCTGAAAAAAATATTTTGTTTAAGCAGATTTAAGATGTCTGGACTCTTACAGGAAAACAGCCATCTCTCTTCCACTGTGCATGTACCTATAAGAGACAAGGAGCCAGGACTTCAGTGGCCTTTCCTAGTTCGTGAGCCAAGATGATTTTTGCTGAATCAGGGTCTTAGTTCTAAATGATACCAATTTTTCTTTTCACACTTCAGATTTCCTCTCTTTAAAGAAAAAAAAGGGGGGAAGGGTGAAGGAGGAGAAGGCAATATGTTTACCTGTTCAGAAACATCAGAACAGTAGAATCTGTCAGTCAAATTAAAAAAAGAAATGAGATTTATTTTTATCAGAAACTTCCAGTAGATTTACTCTGGTTAAAAGTCATTAGTCTTAAAAAATAAAATGGAAATGTATAATTCCCATTATGAATAATAATAAACCAAGTATTAGACTAGCAGCATGGTTGCTTCTGTATACTAGAAAATATTTTCAGCATCAGTCTGTACTGCTAATTTTCTCTTATCATAGCAGCAAAGACTATCTGAGAGAGGCTTGCTATGAATTCATTAATATACTTTTTCACTTTGGAGAAAAGTATCAGAATGACAACTGTATAATGACAAATGTTTGGAAATATTCTGAGCCACAGAAGCTGAGAAACTATGGCAATTTTGAATGATCTTTATTTTCTTCATAAATTGAGAGACTTGTCTTAGTGTTTCCCAATTCCTAAAAAAATACGAATTTTTTAATGATAAGAGGTATCTTGCTAAAGGAAATATTTACAAAGTAATGATAGTAGTCTATTTTGGACACTTAACTGTACACAGTATGTTTTATTACTGAAACAATATAATGCCACTGAAGTAAATTACTATTCCTCTCAATTCTCACAACATTCCTCTCAATTGACACAACAGTGCCATTAGAAAAGTAGTTTCCACATTAATGCATCACTAGAGCTACAGATATTATTTCATGTAAGGTGTATGTACATTTATATCCATGCATTCTATTCAAACTACAACTAAAAAACCACATTCTTGCTTTTTCCCCTTTTCATCCTCACTTTTCCCAGTAGCCCAAACAATCAAGAATTGCACATTTCTTCTATTGCCACTGCTTCAACAATTATGATGGAGCTGTAAAGGAAATTATACACTCTGTGGATTATTAAATCATCCTAAACTTTCTACTCTCATGATTCATTGTGGCATAAATGAAGAAATGAAGATACCATGTTCTTAGCCTTATATTTGTCCTGCTAATTTTCCTTAGATTTTTTTTTTTTTTTTTTTGGTCTGGTATCTTTGACCCTTTTTTTGTTTCCCCCCATCATCTGTCTTTTTTTTCCTTCTAATTAGGCCACTTTTTTTTTTTTTTTTCTGTCCTTCTTGCTCCAGGTATACTTCTGTCCCTGCTCTCACCTCTTTTTCACGTTATCCGTTTCTAACCACAATACCAAAGCCACTTTTTTTTCCCCCCGCTTTCTGTTTTGTCAAAGTCTTCCTTTCCTCTCTTCCTTCCCAGGCTTCCTACCCCCTGCTTAAGCTTTTCCTTTCTCTTCTGCTAAGAGGTATGGTCCCTCTTATATTTCTATCTCTAAAGTTCACTGAGCTTTTGGGAAGAGAAAATCGCAGCTGTGGTGAAACAACACAGGTTTGCCCAAAACTACTGCTGGCAATTCAATTCACTTATAAGCTTTGTTTGTTTTGAAGTAGCAGTACAGTTGTCCTAATTACTAGAAATTTAAAAATTAGATAAAGTAAAAGCATTAAGAATCTGAAACTACCACGATAAATCTCTTGGGGAAATCCACTTACAGAAAACCTTTTGCCAGGAGTTTCACAGACAGCTTGCACTGTGTGCTTGCTTTTTAGAGGATTATAACACAGTAAAGCTCAACAGAAATTGCTAGACTCAAGTGATGTAGTTTAAAGCATCTCTACTAACAACAAAACTGCACCAACATAATCCACACGAAGAGCTAATAGTTAAACTACACGGTTGCGTGTGCATGTAACTCTCACATGTAATACACATCCTCTACATTTATTCAGTTTGGCTTTTCTGCTACCTAATATTTCATATCAAGGAGAAAATTATTTCATTTTCAGTTCTACATGAAGTGTAAGACTGAAGAAAGGAGGATCATATGGCAGTCATTTGCAAAGACCTCAGATTAAAGAATACCTATGAATAAATGCCATAACAGTCTATTCAATCTCATATTGAGTCTTGAAGTATACTGCATTAAGGCTGCTGTAACATCAACAGTACACACATACCTGTGTAAACTGAATCTACACATCTGCACAATGTTCCATACAGAACACCCTCCTTTCCAAAACAGCTTTTGAAACTAAACTTAGGCACTGCTATAAATCTTTCCCAACTGGGGTCCTAAACTTCTCATTGTAGCCTTTATATTTATACTTTGTACAGACATTTCTATTTCTACTCCCATGTTGAGAGTATAATCTACCTATTCACCCTTTCAACAGAAACACCGATTGCTACAATAACTTCTACTCCTTTATATCTTGCTACAAAACAAAAGGACAGGGAGATTCTTCTGGAAAATTAAGCAATCCTAAATTACTATCAATTAACAGTTTCTTATATATGTTGCCTTTAGCTTTCTTTTTGTTTTGCCTAAGAGAAGTCAGACACAGACCTTTACAGATTATTTTGCAAAATCAAATAGAGGGTTTTTTGTTTTTCAATTAATAGCTTCACAATTTAGTATCTTTTCTTTTCTTGACTAAAAATATTACTGGGCAATATTTCCAAAGCTGGGTACTCAAATACCCAAACAGAAGTGGCCAGATCTCAGAACTACAAAATAACCAAAGAAATCTTAATAATCACATGCAATACATTGGAAAGAGGCTAGCAGATCCTAAGGCATACAACATTTATTTGGGCATCTTAGTTTAGACATTCAGTATTAGAAGTTTTGAGGTCAGATGTGGTAAACTTTACAGGGAAAACAACTGTGTATAAATATATTAACAACTGCACAACCTTTGCAGTCAATTTATTGTCTGCCATTCCTCCTTTTCAGTGGAAACATACTTGCAAGCAATTTGAAACAGCTGAACTGCAAAATGTAAGAATTAAGAATCCAGCTAAATTTAACTAGAAAACAGCATAAACCAGCATAGCAGTAATGACGAAACAATATCTAACATACAAATTCTGTAAGAAATTTATTAAATACTGAGAAGCAAATATGTTTGACTGCTTTTGAATGCTATACCATGGATGAAGAATAACATTAATTTGAAATTAAAAGAAGAATTTGGAATCTTGCATTGCAGTAGTCTAGCTGATGAAATTCTACATCCCACTTGAATAAAGTGTTAGCACAAGCTCTAAAAAGTTATATTCCATTCATCACCCCTACATATTTTGAGTCATTTTAAGATACATAATGCTGTGATAAGTGAAATCAAAGCATTAGCACTCGTGTTTCGGCAAAAATATTTTATTCTGAGAAGTTCTGAAGAAATTAAACTATGTGAACAATATAAAATTGTAACAAAAATTAAACACCATTTACTTGACACAAAATTTGGATAGTATGTAAATTAAGTAAGTTTCAATTCATGTCTTCTTATTCACATCTGTTGGCAGTTTAAATAGTTTTAGTGTCATTAATTGTTACAAAAGTGCAAGATTTGCTGTATGCTTGCCACTTAGGACCAAAGGCACAAAAGTCTAATTGAACTAAGTAATTAGTAATTTGTCATTTCCTATTGTCAGCAATTACTTTCCATTAGAAATCCTCACTGAAAATTCTAATTTGAAGTGAGGTTTGCATTTTATTCCTGTCCATCCAAATTAGTTTAAAATTGACAGCTACATTTTCATTTCAAAATTTAAAGATATTAAAGATGCTTGAAGACACTGAGGCATATTCTACCCCATGTGTAGTTGTGATAATGTATCTGGACTCAAAAGAATGAGATGGAAAACCCAAAATACTTTTCTTCAATTATGAAGTATGTACCAGCATTACATAGCAGACCACATCACAGTCTTGGTCATGCGAATTGCCTTAATTGGCAATTTAAATGGGTAATGCAAACAGAGTATGACACAGAAAATTATATAAGGATTTATTGGATTTCTTATTCACTTTTACACAGGGACCAGAAATAGGTATTGAAAGTGCAGGTGTAAACGAAACAGAACTGTATTTTTATGCCTTATTCTAGAGGTTTTTCCTTGTGGTTTTTAATGAAGAAAAAAAAATGGTTTTTGTAGTATTTTCAGATTTGTTAAAGCAATCAGCACTGTCCAATTGCTAATGCTTGGTATGCAGCACAAGGCAGCACTTGGGAGGGCAGGAATGCTGCAGATTCCTCAGGAAAGCACACGGCTGATTAGCCACAAGGAGGAAGAGATTTATAATTAAGATGTGTCAAACTAGTATATACCATCTTTTCAGGAATCATAACATGAAACTGCCTGGCAAGCAGCAACTTAGTGCCTGGTAAAACGCTTCTGCTGCACAGTTCAGCACAGTCCTGCAACCAGGGGGAAGGTTGGATGTCCAAGGGACAAAGTGGTTCAACTTTACCCAGATGGCAAAAATGCCAAAATAATAATGGTGTTAATTCACCACTGTCCCAAAGCTGTTTTGCAAACAAGTTATAAATCTGAAAGGAAAGATCTTTTGCAACAGCAAAGCTAACAGTTCAGCAGAAGTCTGTACTAAATACATTCACAAGGCTCAAGTGGATATACAACAACTGATACCCTGGGAAGTAAGCCTCTCAAAAAAAAAAATGTATGGAAAATTAAAGGCATACAATAAGTTTTCACCATAAGATGGGGAGGAGGGAAATTGACACAGAAAGACATGGCCAAATGTGTAGTGATATTTTAATATATTAATTTACAAAACCAGAAACTGGTAAAACCAGAAGACAAAAGAATTGCACAGTTGTGTGCCTAATAATAGAACAGCTACTGGATGTTACTATCAAACACTTTGCACTACACTGCAGTTCTGTGGTGTACTGGCATCTTTAGTTTTCTTCATGTACATGACGTGATAATTAACCTTTAAATCTAGTAACAGTGATGAATTTCCCTTAAATAGTAATTCTACGTCCATATATCTTGAGAGCATGCATCTGCCACTGCAAGTCTCTCTGATAACTTGTTAATATACACCACAGATCACTAGCACTCTATATTAAGCACACATTAATTACTGTTAATTTAGAACATTAATTCCCATGAAAAAGACATATCCACATGCTTACAAAAAGCTCATAATTAATGCAATGAAAAAGAAAAGTGATAAATTCTAATGATTAATCACTAATAAGTATCAGGCATTGTCCACAATACCTCCATAGCTGAAGCAGACCAAGTAGACTGTACCAGGGAATGTCTCAAACATTATCATAGGCCTCTTTCCTTGAACTGATTTTAAGCCCTGCTAGGGGCTAAGAACAGATTTACTTTCCACTCAGACAAAAAAAAAAAAAAAAAAGAGTACAAGAGAAAACAAAATCAGAGAAGGTCATCTGGACTCTCAACCTAAGTCCACTAGACTGGCAAATAACCTCATCCCAGCCCCACTACCACCTTGCACTGCCATCAGTTTTACTTCATACTCTATTGGTAGGAGCTGATTTTAATTAGATGTTTGATATGTATTAAAGAAAAAGATGATCTCCAAATGCATAGACTGCTTCCTAATTACGTGTTTCTTATGTCCATGGGATGTACAAAGACAGGGTTTGGAGGTATTTTCAGAATAATAAAAATAGTATGTATGTTGTGAACAATTAGTCTGCCATTTCTGCAGCTGTGTTTAATTGCCAATAAGGTATTGAACAAAACAGAAAATTAAATTAAAAGTTCAATAAACACTGATCAATATTCTTGTAAATACCAAGTCTATAAAATGATCTTCTCTTTAAATGCAGTTATACTACAAGTACTGTGTAGATGATCCACATTTGAATTTCATGTTTTGCTTGAAAGTCTAGTTCAATTTGTTTCCAGTAAAAACATTTTTATTCTAGGAATGCTGAAAAAAAACCAAAACCAAACCAAACAAAAAACCCCCAAACTTACCTTTATCCTTAAACTGTTATCTTATGATTTTGCATTATCTCACAACCAGCTGAATAAAGAAGTCATATTCTGTCTAACATGTAAATAAATCATCACCTTCAGTTACTTTACCACTAGCTGTTTGTCATTCAGGAAAATAATGGTTAATCAATGACTAATCAATGAAGATGTGTAACGTATTAGTTTGCAGTCCTTCATCATCCTATTTTCCTCAATTGCCTGGGGGTTTGTGTTCAGTACTTACAGAATCGATTACAATTGTGAGTGATCATTCAGCTCATGTTGAGAGCTGTCAGCTGTGCTTTCTGCTAAGATTTTTACCCTCCTGTTTAATATGAGATGCTAATATTTAGCTGCATCTGACAAGCTAAATACCATAGTAGAAAATTTTATAAGAGCTTAAGTAACTAATTGCAACACTACATGTCACTTGATGAAACTAAACTTTTCCTGACTTCACAATAATCATAAGCATTACTGGCTTGCTGTGGAAAATTAAAGGAAAATAGCTGTCTGCTTGAGTTTGATCATGCCTGCAGGGAAGGTCTAAGAAAGGGAACTGACAACGATGCCTTTGTGCATAACTGCAGGGGGAAAACAGATAATTCTTCAATTTTCATATAAACTGACATTCTTCACCATATGACATTCTCATGTGTGCTCAATTTCCTAACAGAGCCACTAAAAAGTTGGACCCATGGACTTCTGATACAGAACATAGATGACTTACAAAGGATTCTATAACAGAAGTAGTGTTTCACTGCATGACAAGACTGCTTTGAAGCAGATTTAAGCTTGTCACCAACGTAAATAGAAAAGATTGGCTGTTGTTCCCACACCCCCCCCCCAAATATCTTACTACCCATGTATAGGTTTATTCACTTTAATTATTGCTTTCATATTTCGCTTAGAAAATGCATGTCAGTGGTAGTCATAGGGTGTGATGCGGAAACTAATAATTGTTAATGTGATTCATTAAATATTTAGAACTGAGCAGTATTGATTAAAACGGCAATGTGTGTCCATTTCTCGTAGTTTTAGTTCCAACAGCTCCCTCTTGTGATTGAAATGTCAAAGCTCCCTTGCTACATGTAGATGTCACACTAAGCTTACCAGCATCTTTCCGTAGCCTATACTACGAAAAAGTCAGTTATCTTACCAGAAAGCCTGGCAAATATATAAATTTTAACTTAAAAACACTGTTATATAATTCAATAATCAAGGCTACTATCCACATTTTATCAAGTAAAAAGGGTAATCTCTCCGTTATTTTAAGGAATATAACACACCTAAGAATTATTTTTAATATCATAGGCTTTTGTTCAGTTTCCTTATTTTTGCTGATTCAATAGACAGGGTAGATAGCACATTTCAGAAAACAAACACTCCCCCTACCACAGAGGCTAAAAGCTGCACTGATACCCATGGTACTGAGCACAGTCTGTTTTTTTTATAGAGTGCACAGAAACAGTCCAACTACATATAGTGACCCATTAAAAACAGCTACAAAGCATTATCTTGCTATAGAGAAGAGCATCCCCATCATTAAATCATTTTATTTCTATGGTTTTGTCCCTCATCTGTATTGGAAAGAAAATTACCTTTTGCAAAAGAACAGAAACTCAGAACCTTTTGGTTTTATATGCAGACAGTTGGAGAGAGACCACCAATTTCTAAGATGATCAGAGAAACTGCTAGTGTATTTAGTATTACTGCATAAAGCAAAAATAAAACCAATCAGCTATTAGTTACAAGACCAGCATGAGACAAAAGTACAAGTCCTACAAATTAAGTGTAGCAATAACAAAAAAGTACAGTCAAATAACAAGCAAATACTGCAAAGGAATAAAACTTCATGTAACTATGTAATCATAGTATCCACAACAGTTGCAGCATAGACAGGATGACAACAATGACTGTATTTAGCCTCCATTTTGGAAGACATTGGTGCATTAATGTAAGATTGCTTGGCTAAACTGCCCCCGAAGAAATGGACACAATTCCTCCAGGTAGTTTGCTTGTTTCCCCCCTAAAGCTTCCTATAGTATACAGCAATATTTAGAAATGGTCAATTCATCTTAACAACAACTTAAACACCCACCACAGCTCCCAGCCCTTCAGAATGACAACACAAATAATTGCTCTGAAATCACAAAGTAAAGGAAATAACGCTCTAAATCATGGATGGCATTTTTAGTGCAAACTCCTATTGTTTCTCATATCTGAAGTTCCTGCCAAAGACAACAAATAGGCAAAACAGATCCATTCCCTCTTATTTTTTTGATGTCTACAGAATATCTGTATTTTGTTGGACCTGTTAACAACAAAAATACTTGTCTGCTTGTAATACTCATACTCTGGATTACCTTGTTTTGCCAGGTGACACTTTCTTTTGGTCTGGAAGACCCTTGCCCATGCCAATATTTGTATTCAAAATGAAAAAACCATCAAAACATCGAAGCAATCACATTATATAATGACAAAAGCACTAATTCTATTCAAATAATAAGAACAGTCTTATGAATTATGATTCCTGATGCACAGACATTTTTTTTCCTTTTTAAAAAGATATAATCATCAAAACAATGACAAATGAAAGACTCAGAAAAGGTTATGACTTGACAAAGTAACATTTTTAAAACTTGGACACCAATCAAATTGATATAAGCATCAGTGATGCAACACTTTCTGACACTAAAGTCTTTACCACTGTCTAAAATATATAGAATAGCCCATTGTGATTGCTTAATGTCAACTTTTGTTCATAAGCCCTTTCATAAAAGTGAAACAAGGAAAAATGATTTAAAGCAGTTCAATTTGTCTATTTACCTTAATCTTTAACTATTCCCATATGTCTTAGCTACATGATGTATGACTCTCCATAAACCAATTTTTCAAAGATACACAAGACAGAAAAAAGTCAGGCTCCTAACCTTTTATGCACTGAACTTTCATAGACAGCTGGCAAAACAAAACACTTCTAGACTTCAGAAAAAGCTGAAAAATTTTGCTCCCCTGGTTTTAGAAAATATTTACACCTGTTAAATAGGATACAGTTGGAATATTTTATCATGGCAAATAATTTCAAGGAAGAAAGGTCTGTCTAAAAAATTAAACCCAAAATTTGATGGCTGCTACTCTAATAGAGCAATTATACTGCCAGCTGAGAAGCAAACACCAGAACTCTTTTCTAAACATATGAAGTTAAAAATTGCAAGTGGTGTAATCCCTCTTTATGGTCATATGCATAACAATGCACTTAGTCTATTGACTGTTTTTCAAAGTATTTAGTAGTAATGCTGACTTTTATATGCATCACTCTCTAGCACAGAACACACACTGACTTACCTAGAACAGTTTGTAGACAGGGGTAAGATGGAGATGTGTTAATTAGCATGAAGTTTTTGTTCTATCCAAGAAATCATAGCATAGGAACGATCTGAGCACTGGGAGAAAGCAGCTTGCCAGGTAGGATTAATCAACAATTACTCCCATTCTAAAAAAGAAAAACAAAAAAACAAAAAAACACCCCCACACAAAAATAATACAAAAAACAAAACAAACACAGGGAATAAAAATACATGTATCCGGAAATAAATTTAGTTTTATTTTCTAACATTAAAAAACATTTATAAGTCTGTGTACTGGGGTAAACCTATTAAGAAATGTAATCTTTGATTTATATTAAAAAGTGGCATTCATATTTTTGCTTCAATTTGAAATACTTAAATAAAATTCTACATTAAAGGTCAGAATTGGGAACTTAATATGTGAACCTGTCTTGATTATGAACAGGAGCTAAAGCTTTCCAGTAAGCCTAGCAACATTCCACATTGTAGTTTAGCATTGCTATGTATTTAAAAAATATTTAGTGTCAGTGATAGGCCAAACAGAGATATCTGACAATTGGGGTGAGTGGGGAGGGGCTGTATTTTCAGAGACATTACTAACATAAAGATTTCTTTGTGCTAAAAGAAAACAACAGGTTTGTACATACACATGAAAGAGGGAAAAAACACACACTTCAAACCTGTAACTTAAAAAAAAAGAAAAATAAATTTAATCCAGAATGTGTGTGTATATATATTTTTTTCTTTAATCCTAGAATTAAAATAACTGGGTTTTAAACTTCAAGTAAACTTGAGAAACTGACTGCAGATCATGTATACAATGTAGGGTCAATGCTGTATTGAATTTCTAGACCATTTTCAGACTACCTTCTGGCAATGGAAGCATTTTGACCACTGACACTCCCTATGGGTATATCTGACTATCCTGGTACAATGCACCATTCCCCGTTATTGAATCTACAACAAACTGCTGTAGGTTATTCATTGATTGAGTGTTTAAGTGTATTCTTTGGGAGCAAATGGAGAATGAAATCTGTAAACAATCACACACACAAAATCAGCAGAATTCTTCACTCAAGATACGGTTTTCAGTTTCAGCACTTAATTATCTGTATTTGATAACTTCATCACTTTAAATAAAGATGTACAGGAATTTTGCTTTTAAAAGACATACAGTGTGGAGCTGCACATTTTATCTCAAAGAAAAATTAAGCCATCATTGGCCAATATGACTACATTGGGACATAAGGTTTAAGCTCATCTGCCATACTTTATGCTAACATCTTTATCTAGATCAATTACAATACGCACTATCACTGCTAAATAACCAATATAGATGCAGACTGCAGCCCTATAATATTCCTAAGGAGGTTCGAACAGATATTAAGAGCTACATTTTTATAAGCTCAAGCAGTAATTGTGTGTGCTTGTATGCCTGTGCATATCTTCAATCAAGCTGTATTTTGATGTAACATGGAAATGCTGCTTTTTCCACTTTAACCAGTGAAAAAACCTATTTCTCATATATCTCACTCCAAGTTAATCTGTACAGTTTGTCTGTCACTATCTATTTGTAGCTATTGCCTGAATGAGTGGTTTATACAGTACTATGGAGTTATAAAATCCCAAATAAGATATTTGAAGCTTACTTCATGATAATTTCTACTTCTAACTTAAAAAAATAAGAAAAAAGGCCTTCCTGAGAACAAATACAAATCATTATTTCGCCTCGAGAAAACTATATTTGTATGTGTCACTGCAATACTAAAGCATAAAGTTTATATTTCTTAGTTAAATCATTAAGATTAATTTTACCATAAATAAGCAATACAATATTTACCATAAATAAGCTTTATATTTCCCTCCCATTCTTACTGAAAAAAAAATTATAACTATGATACCACTACTTTCTATTTCAAAGTAGCACCCAAACACTATGGATACAGGAGTCTTTCAAGTTAAGTCCTTTCTACACAGGAAGCAAAGACTGAAAAAAACCATCAGAAAGCTCAAAGTTGAGTAATTTAGAGCAAAATACACAAATTTTTGAATTTTCTTTTTTTTTCTCCATGAACTGAACTTCAAACTACAGTAGGATTCTGTTACATTAATGTATTGAAGAAGGAGAACCGACACGCTCTGTGCATGAAGACATTGTCATGCAGGTTGAGCATAGAATACATCAAAACAGAGCATCTGATTTGTCTAGAAACCATCCAGGAATGCATATTCAGAAACAAGAAAATATTAAGGTGCAGCAGGGCATGACTCCGTAGGTATCACAAGTTGAGCATTTTAGCCACAAAAGCATTCCAAGACATCTCTCCCGTGTACCTGCTGGCACAGAGACGTGTGGCTGTGTACAGACTGCAGGTTGAAGCGAGGTCTTCAGCAGGGTCCCCTCTGAGAGTTCCCCTCAGAGAGAACTGAACATTCACAGCCAGTCCAGAAGGCTTCACTTTAGACAGAGTTAGACTGCAAGTTGCACCATGAAAAGCATCTGTTCTGCAACCCAGGGACCCCCCAATAGGTGCTTTTGAGCAGAGACTCAAGTGTGTTGTTAAATTGTGGTATCAATTTCCTCTGCTGTCTGACAAGGTTCAAATCCATACCTCTTGCCTCCCCAGGGGGCAGCTCAGCCATCTGCCAGTAATCCCAGCCTATACTTCCCCTTCCACTTCAGTGGAATCATGCACACATAATTGATGGGCTCACATGGACTCGGCAGATTCCTGTTTGGAAAGACAACAGCTCCAACCTCTAGATGCTTGCTTAGCTCCACAGATACCCAAAGCTGTGCCCAGGAATGGGATTCAGTTGCATCCCATTACAAGAACTTCTGTAGGAATCCTGGAGTATTTTGTGTGGTCTCCAGCTGCTACTTAAGAAACACACGGGTTTTCATAGGACATCTTACATGCAGATACTTTGAATACTCCAAGGTTGTCTGAAAGAACACAAAGCATCTACATTTTGACACAGTTTACACTTAAGACAGCAGTAGCCCACAAGGTTTCCAGGGCACCTCAGATACCAGAAGCAGTCTAACCATATTAGTATTCTTGAGATGTGATGATTAGCACAGTCAGGGCAGCCACAGATAATAAAGTTTCATTTCTTTAGCCTGTAGTTCAGCTATCTCTTCACAACACTCACTGAACTATGGAGACTCTCTTGTTCTGCTTCTAACTACTCTCAGAGGATTATAAACTTCCAGGAAGTTGCTTGTGAGAAGGAGATTTAATGAATTTCATGTGAAACACTTAATGGGTAAAACAGTCAGTGGAGCAGGAAGCAAAGCACAGATTTCCTGCTCCTAGCAGAATGTCCCAGCCAGGGGTCCTGCCTGTTCCCTTCAGGTAAAGAGCAATCTAGATGTTGCATAAGATAGTGAGGCCTCTCACTGAAAAAGATGATACAGGTTCAAAACTGGTACGTTTTCAAGTCTCCACCAGTCTGACCATTGCTCCTGCTGAACACTCCATAGCAGTGGAGAGAAATTCCTTTCAGGAAAATAATATTCTGTTTCACTTTTGTAAAGAAACAGTTCCAGGGATCAAACATGAAGAGATAACTTAAGGTTGTTAATATCACAGAGGTAAATTTTCAAGCTCTGAAAAATTGATGCAGTGCTTCAATACCACCTGTAATCAGAATTTCTTATTGACTAATTTAGATGGTTATAAGTGTCTTCGCACAAAACAGGTCAGTAAATCTGAGGGTTTATGCTATCAGTAAATCTCTACCAGAGAAACCAAAGAAGAGATTTTATGTTGCAAATGAAACCCCAAGGTACTACATGCAGTGTAGTAACAGCTGTATTGTGAGCCTTTAAGGGCATGTATATCTGCAGGTCCAAACTGTAGGCTATACAGAGAACTTGGAAGCACTTTAAACCTCACCTTGAATCTCTTTTGGCTGACAAAATTCAATACTATATCATAGGGTTTCCATCAGAAACACTTGGAAATGAGGGCTTATTCACTATGACAATTGTCATAATGCTTCAAAACAAGGCATTCACAAAATGCCTAACAAAAAAAATAAAGCAACAAGACAAGTAAAAGATGAGGGGTTCTTTTGCTATTTTAATATAATCAATAAAGTACTACAGCACTGGTAACAATAACAGTATTCATTTAAAAACAAATAAAAAAAAAAAAAGGGTCACTGAAGTGACTTCTTATTTTAGATGGTAGGTGAAATTTCTTCCTCTGCATACTAAACACATCCAACAAAGGAAACTATCTTCATAAAGAATTTTTCCTTTGGGACAGTTTTCTGCACATACGTATCTTTAAATTATATTAACATGGAAAAACTAGGGCATTCAGCACTTCTCTGCTCAAAAATCTATGTTCTATTTCCCATCCTAAGGAAGACATCAAGACTGCATGTAATCACCTTGCAACTGTTCCAATTTAAGATTCAAATGCAGTCAGAACTTGAGATGTAAACTCCTAAAAGTGGGGCTCAGTCATTTGACAGCAGACATTTCACTTCCTAAGTGAAGTCTGTAGGTTTGTTGAAAGAAATTGACTCTAATGCAATATTCATTCCAAAGTTGGTTTGTTTTAAATGTAAGGATCATCTTATGAGTAATTAGATGAACAACTTCTACTCTGACAGGGATGCTGCACTGGGAAGAGCTCACAATGAGGAAGTGACAAGGCCTGGGTTTGCATATGCTACATTAGTTCTGCTCTCAGATGCAAGTCTATTACAATACAGTCTTGAAATATACAGTCACTTCCTTTTTCATTCATAACACATACTTTGTATAAACACATATAGCATCTTAGGTTATACATTCCAGGTAGAGAAAGTCACTTAGAACATCCAAAATACACATGTACAATATGGAATCCCATTTTAGAATACAGAAAACCAATTGCAAACAACTTTTATACTTTCCTTCTGTCAGGTACCCAGTTACCTGGCCCCAGCTTCTTTGTTGCACCCAAGGGAGTTCTTACAACTGAAAAGAAATTGATACCATAGTTGCTACTTAACTCCATAAACTTGCCACAGGACAGAAAGACCTACATCTCTAGGGTGCACCACTGCCACTGATGAAAATATATCAATTAGGATCATCCCAGCTTTTACCAAGCATGTGCCAGTGGGCACTCTTTTAATAAGTATGGGATAAAGGGAAAACAGATTAAGTTTAGTTTTCACAAATAATCATAGTCAAGCAGGAAAACAATTCTTACTTTCCTTTCCTTTCCTGAGAAGAGAAGAATGCTTGATACATAGAAAATTCTCTAAAGATTATTTAGGAGGGGGTCCAACTTGACTCCTTATTACTGGGAATTTATCTCCCACTTCTAGCTCATCAAGAAAAACTTCATCTCTTCCAGTTATCATGTGTCAGATTTTTATCTATTCTGTAAAAATCTGTAGAAAGGCTGAAGAAACATTTTTTTAAACATTGTGTTACTACTTCTACTATGAAACTTAGGGTGAAATGGCAGAAGCCAGCAGGGCAACTTGCAGAATCCTGGTGAACTACAGAATCATTTAGGCTGAAAAAATACCCTTGGGATCAAGTCCAGCTGTTAACCTAACACTACCAAGCCCACCACTGAAAATGGTGAAATGCAAATAGTCTGGCTCTCTGGAAAACTGTTAAAGTCTCACATTTGGGAGATAAGACCTGAGAATTAAGTAGAAGTAAGAAAACCAGGAAATCTAAAGAGCAAAACACCTCAGAAGCAGTCTTGTGAAAGGATTTCACTTCAATCCACCCCAACCCTAA
This sequence comes from Phaethornis superciliosus, assembly GCA_023637945.1. Classification (NCBI taxonomy): domain Eukaryota; kingdom Metazoa; phylum Chordata; class Aves; order Apodiformes; family Trochilidae; genus Phaethornis; species Phaethornis superciliosus. The sequence continues at coordinate 20,510,125 of JAJQWJ010000007.1, read as the reverse complement.
TAAGAACAACTTAGTAAACTATTTGGTGAGAAAAAAAAAGTGACAATTCAAAGGAAAAAATTTTGATAATTATTTGCAATTAGTAGATTTTCAAGGTACAAGATAGTCTCTCAATAATCTAATACCCTATTAAAAGGTTTTTTGGTCTTGCACCTTGACAAAATCAACAAGATCAAAATAGAAGCAACATTGACATACATCTTATACCTTTAACCATTATGTGTTACTAAAAAAGTCATTTTAGAAGCTAGACTATGACACCTGAATGCAATAGTGACTTCTGAATGTGCTACATTTTGTTTGTATAGAATATAAATGAAGTGAGGGCATTTTTTTTTTTACATCACATCTCAGAAAATAACTGCTGATCTAGAACAGCTGGAAGAAATTAGTTATTGACACATTGGTTTAGAAAATATGTAATACAGATGGACAAGGAAAGGGTTGCATATTTAACATTAGCATAACAGAGTGATGCCTAGTGCAAATTTAATTACCTAATATGCATATTTGAAAGTTGTCTGAAAATAATCACTGATGACTTATTGTAGTTCCTGAAAAATTAGCAGTTCTAACTGCAAGGAAGCTACAGCCTGGCAGAGGCAATCCTTGCTGCAGTCAGAACAAAGGGAAGCTGGTAGAAATGTAGGCTCATTTTGGTCAAAGGAGGATAGCAGCTAAAAACAGTATCTGGGAGACCCTGATAAACTTTTTCTTTTAATAATTTTGCTACTACCAAAAAAAACCAAAACAAAAAAAAAAAAAACAAAAAACAGTCAGACAAATGTGTCTAACATGGGGGGAGAGGGGGGGAGGGGATCCAGAAGAGAAATAAGGCTAACTGATTGCCATCCACAAAATTTACCCTTTATTAACCTACAAGAAAGTAATCAAAATAAACAAACTTTGCCCATAGCTAGAACAATGCACAAAGTGAGCAGGGATACTTGGCATTGATAAAACATACAACATGAGAAGCCCTAGAGCAGAAACACTAATCCATGAAATACAAACATGAAGAAAACAGGGGACAGAGGGAGGGGGAGTCTCCTAGACCAGACTGCAAGCTCCTCCCAAGGACAAGAGGTTAATAATTTTTATCCCATGCCTTTTCAGAAAATCAGCCAGGTTGGAAAGGACCTCTGAGATCATCAAGTCCAACCCTTGATCCACTACTACCATGGTTACCAGACCATGGCACTGAGTGTCACATCCAGTCTCATCTTAAAAAACTCCAGGGACAGAAAGAGAACCCACCACCTGCCTGGGCAGCCCATTCCAATGCCTGATCACACTCTTCGTAAGGAACTTTTTCCTAATATCTAATCTAAACCTCCCCTGGGAGAACTTTTGATGACAAACAGCTTGGGTGACAGTGTATCTACACGGTTGTAACAGAAGTACCTGCCACATAAGCATCACTAGCCACCAAATTAACTTGGTCAAGACCAAAAGTCAACATAAAGCCTAGCAAGAGTTACTTTACTCTTCCCAAAACATACCCAACAATTTCTGCACTGATGGCAGCTAAAAAAAATAATCACTGAAAGTTAAACACAAATGAGAATTATATACATACTACTAAGCAAGAGAAGTTTAATTATGTTCAGATACTTAGTTAAAATATTGCTTCCCGACATCAGATAACACATTCAGAAGTAAGAAAGTTTAGATTGTGATTAAATTTGCCCATCGTATTTGCAAAGGTTTCATTAGGACTATTTAAATGAAAGTGTGATTATTGTTGCAATAATTCATTCTTACCTATGACTTTCACCACATAAATAATCAATAATCTTCAAACACCAAGACATAAGACAATGACCCCAGTCATTCAACAGATTTGGCTTAATTTCTGTTGACTAGGATGTGCCTTTAGGATTACATAAATTAAATGTTTTGGGTTTTTTTCTGTAGCATAAAAACAGTCACCTCCTCTGGAACAAAGGCTGGGCATGAAGAACAGCCCATTTAAGAGTTTTCCTTAATTTGGGAAGTTAAATTGAGGCTCTTTCTATTCCACCACTCCCTAGCAAAAGGGAACCCAGAAGGGAAAACAAATGATAACTTTGCAAATCTAAAGTGTTTGATTTCTTAGGGATCTGAGCTAGACACTTTTTTCTTAGAAGGAGAAAAAAAAAAAAAAAAAAAAAAAAAAAATTTGCTTATGAGTGATCTACTGCAGAACTCTGGTTGTGGTTACTTGCAACATGCTCCCTGACAGCTACTCATCCATTCTGTGTTCAGTCTTCGAGCCGAAGGAAACACTGTCCTGAACATACTTTGGCTGTGAAAGTAAGATGCTCTTAACAAAATGAGCAGACAGCAAGCATCCAGCCCTATTAAAACATGAACGAGTCACATGGCTCCTTCAAATTCTGTTTAAAGTACACAATTTCTGATCAACAGAAGAATGTTTCTTTTCACAAAAGCACAGCTACAAAGGGAACATATGGTTTAAACTGTTCTCCTAACTGCAAGTTTTAATGTGTTAAATTTGCCATTTAAGCCAGAGCAAGTGAAATAAAACCCTGATGACTCAAAAAAAAAAAAAAAAAAAAAAAAAATTTAATGCAGGAAGAAACCACCTGGTCTACTTTTATTAGTACCCTGCAGCTGTGTTTCATTTTGGATGTGGCAAAAGTATGATTTGAAAGTCAAAAAGGCAGCTTCTTGCATTTTATATTTAATTATTGAACACAGAACAGTGCTAAAGCTGCATTTCCAAAGTCTGCAATGCTGCATTTTGCAACTTACTTAACAAAACTGCAGTCACAACAATAAGAAATTGACTTGCCATTATCACACTGAGAAATGGCATTTGTATTTTTATATATGTATATCCAGTAATCATTTTAACAGCATTGCAGAATTCTAGCATTTGCTTTTTATTTTCTTACTTTTCAGTTGGATTCTTTTTTTTTTTAATACAGGGAAACAGATGCAGGTTTCAAACATTTCAGTAAGTTCCACTTGTAACAACTATAGGGTACAAACTTAGAGATTATTTCCCAGTGTACTACTTTCAATTTTTATTGTAGTATGTGATGTTAAAAAGAGTGCTAGTTTCAGCTTATGCTGAATTTATTTTTTTTTTATAAGGCTAGAGTGTGCAATATCAAAAAACATGGACCAAGTGGGTTACAGAAGTTCTAAAACATTTATCAAGTTCTTCAGATGAACTGTACTCCCCTTGGCACATCCAAGCACACCATATGGACTTTTTCCCCAGTTCTCTGTTCCTGAGAGCTACACAGCTACATTCCTGGGCAAATGTTTCAGTGTCTAATCATGAGCTAAGCAGCTCAAGAGACATTCAACATTATTTATTTAAATAAATAATCTGCTGTTTACTTAGGCCAACCTTGAAATGCAATGCCAAACAAATGAAGCAGCTCCATCACCTCCCTTACACGTTTGTCCTTTCTCTACGCACAGAAGCAAGCATCCAGAAAATGCTTTATCAAAATACATATATACTAAATAGCAACAGGTTGGTGGAAAGCAGTGCACTGGCAAAAAAAAACGAAGAACAATAATTTTTTTTTGATGCTTCACGATTATATTTCAATGGTTGTTCACATGACCAAGAACTAGAGGAAACACACAAAGTAGCAGTATTAGATCTCTAAATATTTCCTAAATATTCTTTTCTTCCTTTTTTGGCTGTAAGAAAAAAGGGGGGAAATTAGGAAAAGAAACTTTACAGAGAGGAGTAGGAAACAAACATTCTTAGAAGTACTTTGAACTCTTCATAAAGAAACATGAAACAAATATGAAAAGTCCTCTAAAGTGTGAAATGCTTTCATCATGAAAGCAACTATTACATGCTGAGATTCAAACCTGAACTATGAATTACACAGAACTCTTTTTAGCTATTTGTGTGCATGCAAATGTGTAGAGCAGGGCTGATAGCTAAGCAAATGGTGACTGCTTGAGTCTATGCTTAAACCTGTTTGGTCCACACTGAAGGTCTTATAGCACTCTGCATCACCAGGTGGCATTTCTGGTAAGAAAATGAAGAGTATATTCTGCATTTGAAAACAAAAGTATTTTTAGTAAGCAGAATTGGAACTGGAATTTTTCCAGGTCATTGAGCTCAGCTTTCCTACTCTTGCAAGAAAAATAATATAATAATAATAATAATAATATAAAGGAGTGCCATGAAGTCTTCAACAACCACTTGCATCTCTCTGAAAGACCTGAAGCATGTTATGCAACTATGCATGTGAGGAAAAGAGAGAGGAAAAAAAAAAAAAAAAAAGTATCAGAAAGAAAAGCAGGCTATGGGTGTCAAAAGGCTAATTCTTCAAGTTAAATTTGCATGTCAAAGACGACTTAAAAATCTAGCACAATCTGCTCCCTGAACCTCTAAAGTCAGCAGGCACTGTTCATGAAGTCACTAAAAGGAATAGACAAAAACAAATTTTAGATGCTTTAGTTGTATGTCCCAGAAATTTCACGTGTCTTTGCTGCAGATTGGTCCTTCATCTGAATGAAGGAACACCAGTAATCTTTAAATCCAGAATCTTGCAGATACAGGGGAGGAAATAACAAAGAAACAGAGCCATAGTAAGAGAAAACACTCCAACATTTGTTGTCTTATCCAACAAATCACAAGCTGTAATTGAGCATCGCATTTCATCAGTGCTCAAACTCTAAATGATAAAACAATCCAGACTGCTGACCAACTCTTGAAAAACAAGATTTTGAAACAAGACCAAGATCAATCCTTCCCCATTTTTCCCTGCTTCACCTAGAACACAAGAAAGCTAAAATTATGTCACAAAGCTATCCATGGTTTTAGCTAATTCCTAACATCTGGGATCTATTTACATCGATCCCAGATGTAAATAGAGAGCTGATAAAAGGAGTAGAAATACTTATAACTACCACAGAATATTTTTCACAAGAGGAGCCACTCCATATCTAACTTTTCAGCCCTGAAGTGAGGAAGAGTTGAAGAAACAAGAGCCAACACCAGATTAATAGAGCCAACACCACATCTATAGCTCTATAGTAACAAGTGTAGCACAAAAAGTGACAATGGTTGTTGGGGTTTTTTTTCCTTTTGTTTTTTTTTAAATTACAGTTTATTCACTAATCTTCTACCCTGAAATATTGCCTTAATGTTCCACAAATTATAATTATCTGACTCTTTCTCTGTGCCATGGAGGTTAGTGACCTTTTCACCCCTCTCCTTGTTAATACTTTCCCTCTGTTCCATGGATCCAATCACCTTTTCTTTCAAATTGCCTAATGGATGAACATAATCAAGTTAAGCTCAGAGCAACTCTTCTCAAACAGTATTTAATTTTTGAATGCTTTTTTTTTTTCTTCTATTTTAGACAGTATGAAAGGTTTTGTGTTCAAAAGCTTGTTCTCTCCCATCCAACACTGCAGTTATATAAGTTTTTTCTTATAAGTCTTACCAAAGAGCTTGAGATTGCAAATAAAATTTGTTCAACCTAAAAAAAAATGTTTTCTAAGCTGGAAACCATGCTATTATTACCTTATTTTAGCCTTCAGTTATGTGGAATATTTACCTTGAGTCAATTTATACCTCTAACCTGAAGTCCTGGAAGAAGAAAGCAGCACAGTTTCCTGTAGTTATTTTTTCTAGATCAGTAACACAAACTAAGAACAAGTTGTATCTAATGCAATGATAATACCCATAAGTCTGACACAGAGTCCAACATTAAGATAATTCCTTCCTCCTCAATACCATGGCTTCAACAACAGGCTTTCTGACAAGCAAAATAAACTTTTCTGAGTATCAGTAGTAGACAGCTATTGTTTAATGATAAAAACCTTCTCACACCGTATTTCCAACAAAACTTGGGCTCCTAAGGTATCTTATTTGAAAAGATTGATAAAGTTTCTGTTGATGTGATCAGACACTGCTTCAAGTTAAGCCATCAGAGATACAGACCTTCACCTCCAAGAACAGGGTCTTGACTCCAGCTAATGTGAAGACTCAGTTCTCAACTGCATCTTGTTCCTATGTTGGACCATCAAGCAGTACAGGATAATTCAGTGCAAGTCCTAAAACACACTATTACCTGCTAGAAAGATGCACATACTTTGTAATCACAGTGGCTCCTTGGTAATAAAAATTACTGTAGACTAAGTATTATTTTGAAGTTAATTATTGTATCAGCTTTTATTTCAGTTTTATTTTCATCTTCAAACTAGCACTAATGTTTCAAGTCCTTTTGCCATACTGACTCAAGTTATGCATGCGACGCATTTTACCACTATATATTTAAACAGTATCTATTTTAATAGTACAACATTATCAACAAATACAAATCACTTACGTAGCTTTCAATTTTAAATGCCTTGGAAAGAAAAACAGCTATTTTGCATCTGAAGCAAGACTAATTTATTTCTTCCTTCCCACCTCAGTGCTTAGGGGTTATTTTATTTCTGCTGGAAGCAACCATCGATTTGTTTGCCAACTTGCTTGTCACTGAACAGGCATCCTCACACAAGCACACCAAGCTACCAGAGAGCTGCAGTATCCCTGCTTTCCAGCTCTCAACATGTTTATAATTGAAGCTGCCAATAGTACTGAATTTTATGGTTTTCTAATGCAGCTATAGAGACAAACCACCAAACACTGCTCAGCACCTGTAATACCAATAAAGAACTTAACTTAGGTCTCTTGAGGTGAAAGGAGAGTGTATCAAGCCCACCATGCCACCTAGCCCTCAGCATATTAAGATATTAATTAGTCACTTTCCTTATTATTCAGTCAAAATATGCTGGATTGAAACAAATTAGATTTTTAGCACATATTTCACGCTTTGGATCAAGCCTTGCAAGGGTTTTCTTTTATTATTTATAAGATCATGTGCTGTCTTCCTGCTGAAAATGAGATGGTCTGCATGAGGAAAAAGGTAAAAGAAAAGCAGAGAAATGAAAATCAGATATTCCCTAATGATATTTAAAAATAGAAATTTTGCTACTGTTACATACAGCATGTTCCATCTTTTGAGATTTAATGGCTCTCTTGTGGTTTAATGGAGAATTACTTTCAGTAATTGATTATTAAAATTTAAAATTGCTAACCATCTTCATTATTAGATGAGCGAACATGTTATCCTTGTAATTAAAAAAGCTTGAGATCCACTTTCATCCTGTTGACAGAATGGGCAGATAGGCTCAGTACTCCATTGTGATGGCTTCAGGGTTCTTGTTTGACAAAAATAGCCAGTAAGTTTTTTGATTATGAAAATACAGAACATCCATGGAGACTGAGCAAAAAATAATGAAGACAGATAAAATAATAATAAAAAGCCCTACAAACTAATTAAAGTTTTCAGTCCAAACTATCATAGGCAGAATGCAGAGTATTTTCCTAAACAAAACTGAAATTAGAAAAGAAAAATATTTATATTGTTTGTGTTACAAATATAGATTGTAGCACATTACAATTTTTTTAACTAGATACAGGGCTATTTTTACCTTTTAGAATTCAGTTCTGGACTTCCTACCTGCAAGCAACAGAGAAAAATGTCTGGGATGAGTCTGAAGACTACCCTCTACGCCATTTAAGAAAGCTTTACAGATAACTGAAGAAAAGTGGATGGACCTGGTACTTTCAGTCATCCTAGACTGAAAGGAAGGAGAATCTGTTTCAAGATAACCTCTTAAGCATAATCCTATGTTTAAGGGTTTTCTGCACAAGATGAGTAATGCTTTGGCCCTTGTGTTGAGGGTACCAACAAGATCTTAAGGTCATAATTTTAACACCATAAGCAGAAAAAAAAAAAAAAAAAGCAGCATAATATAAAATTTTAAGAGTCAAAAAGCATAACACCTTTTTGGAACTTCTTGCACTATGCCATCCATTCCTATACTTTGCAAATGATACAGGACCATCAAAAGTTTAAGACTCCTACACAGCAATGAGCTTCAATCAGCCTGAAAACTATTTTTCTAAATATTTAATAGCAGTTTCTTTGCCAAAAACACTTTTATGAATACATTGGTGTATTTTCTCTGGTTTCTTCAGTGAGGTGTGAAGCTTAACACCTACATTGTTTACCCCAAAAAGCACAAAGAATTTTCAAAAATATATTGCCAAGATTTTGAAGAACAATTTCCCCTGTACTTAGAGTAGGAAATACACTCTTTTTGCCATCATATTGTGTGACCTTTCTAACCAAATGGCAATATCAGTCTCAACTCTCAGTGAACTATGTTACAAGTGCAGTTCACAAGTCCCACAGTATTTATACACCCATTCTTCTGGCTACTCCAGATTCTGTTCTCTGCCACTGAGTTCGTACCCAAGATGGGTCCTTTTCAGCCTCTCCCAAAGTGCAGGAATGCTGCTTGCATTATGTGTAGGTTGCACCATCAATGTTGCACAATGCAACAGCTGATTGAGAATAATTAACAGCAGGCATTGACACATCGTTCACCAGTAATACCCCAAGACATAACATCAATAATAGTTTTGAAATATGCCATGGAGTGAAATCCCAGATCCTAGCAGAGTATGCTCCAATGATGCATAACTTATATTAAGTAGTACCAGTTTTGTTCCACAAAACTACAAGCAAATGAAGAACAGTAAGTATAAAATATATACTGCATTTCCAATGTTAAAAAATATGTTCACGGTCACTACTGTATCTTGAGTGGCTTACCCAGAAGCACTCTTTCAAAGCACTGGTGCTGCCTTTGCAGTACTGTTTGAAGGCTTATTATACCATGTCCCTAGTCTAACACTAGAAGTATTATGCAAGAGAGGCATTAAATTGTAGTATGGATCACAGAATAGGACCAAATAAACAAAGCTCTGCAACTTCAATGCACCTACAAATCTCTATTAGCTCAAGTGTATTAGTAAAATAAAATAGAGCTGTCAATATCTGGCAAGTGAGTTTCTTTTTAATCTTGTCTGTAGGACAAGAGAAACATGCTTTAAGGATCCTCTCTTCTATTCACATTATCCCACTGAGACAAAAGACTTAAAAGAATTTTCCATTTAAAAGGAAAATGAGTATGGTTTTCCTGTTTAACAGGATGCAAGATGTAGATAGCCATTCAGAAAAAAAATTTTTAAACAAAGGTAAGCTGGAGCTTAAAGTATGATGGGTTATATTTTTATACAGTTCCTGCTACAGACTTAGCTCTTGAAATTACCTACATTTTACACAGAGGCAAGATTATTTTCATCCTCTAAACTGTAAAAATATTTCCATCAGAAATGATGAAACAAATTTGAATGGATTGCAATGAAGGAAGAGTTCATTATTTCAAACCTTTCTTCATTAATTATTTTGTTGTTTTATGCACCTATTATTTCAACCCTATGAGATGTAGTAGCAGACAATATATTCCCAGTTAAATTATTTCTGAGACTAATCAATGCAGGGTTACCAATAAGAATATTCACATGGACAGAATCCACAAAGAGATGTGTTGCATGGACAACATCTAGCCATCTCCAAATAGTTCCACAACTACAAGTAGTTTGGAGGGTAGGGGCAGAAGGGAAGCAGGAAAGGGGCAGGTGGAAGCAAGTCTTAAAAGCTTGCTGTAAATAGTAATCCCAGTATGGTCCATAGAGCCTAAAAGCTGAGTCAAGGAAGAGAGGGGTAGAAAAGGTAATTTATACTTACCAACATATGCTCTTTCCTTTAAGTGCGTTAATTCCTGGTAAGCAAACTCTACTGCAAACAGTGCCAGCATGAAGCATCTTTTCAGATGTCTAGATATAAACATCATAACTCTAAAGGTTCTTCTGGAAGAAGACAGTGGGGAGGGGGGAGGATGGAATTTGTGTGATACAGATACAGTTTGGCAAAAGAGCCTCAAGACCCAACTGTCCATGATATGCAGTCACACAAAGCTAGGGCAAATATCCATACAATCACACAACCGCATACAGCACAAGTAATAATGAAAATCCTGGGCACTTTTGTGTTTTTCTTAACTCATCATGTTTCCCTGTATGAAGAGGCAAAATACTTTGAATTTCACCAAAGAATTACTTTCCATAAAATACTTATTAAAATTACAGATTGCTCTAATACAGTATGTCATTAACTAATGTTGTTGTGGCTGGATTACAAACACATTGTCACCCCTACATGTGACACACTGGGTATCAGTTGAATGTTTGGCTCTGTGCCCAATTACAGCATGGGAGAGCCAAACCTTCAAAGCTAGCCTTGTGTCCTTCTTCCCTCCTGAGAGGGTTTCTCCTTGTTCTTACATGGCTCTGCTGTGCTCTTATTATAGCAACAGAATACCTAAAGCCTACTGCAAAGGCAAATAAATCTCTATCACCAGAGAAAGAGTGGAAGCGAACTAATAGAGTGACATAGAAGTTCACTCATTTTAAAACTCACATTGTCCTGAATTTACACCATGTAACATACATACAGTGCTTATGCATGCAGGAAACCCATTTTCCTCTCCCTGTTTGGTAACTGCATGCCCAGTCTTGGGTCAAACATGACCGACCCTGCCCCAAAGTAATTTCCATTCCACTAATACATTAAATAACTATCTTGTAGTAAGTAACTTCTTGGATTTTAGAGTTTTAGATATAAGATGCAAAGAGAACAGTTTTCAAGTGAATCTACTAAAATTAGATGTAATTTAACATGGAAATGCCTTTAGCCAAGATGCAGAGAAAAAAAAAATTTTACATTTCCTTAGAAGCAGTATCAGAAGTCTGCTTGTACTGACTCCAAAAAGTTTTATATTTTTAAGATTCCTTTAAAAATACAAAAGCATTTACAATGGAAAATTCTGTATTAAGGTCATTAGAGGGGAAAGACATAAGGGAATATACTTTAAATTCTAGTTAGTCTCAGAGATCTCAGAGATCTGAGAGAATACCCAAAAAAAAACCCAACCAAACTCCCTATGTTTTGGGTGTTTTGATGGTTTTTTTGTTTTGTTTTGTTTTTTTGCTTCTTCAGGATGTAAAACCCTGATTCTAGTGACCCTTGTACTATTATTTTATACTGCTATATACTGACACCTTTCAAATAAGTCAAAACCAGCATTCCATAGCAGTTCAACAATTTTGTTAAAAACAAATGATGTCAGCTGATAATAACAGAGCATTTTTCTCACTATCCTGACATAGTCTATATAGGCTCTAGATTTAGAGACCTATGCCACAACCTGTGCAAAAACAGTAAATCAGAGTATCACCAACAAGCCTTCGTTGAGAGGATTTAGTTTCATAAAAAGCTATTAAGCAATTTAAATTTTACACTTATCTTCACTCAGAACATTTCTACATTTTGGGTTTTTTTATATTTTTGTAGCCATGACAATTGCTAATATAGCTATCCATTCCAAAATATCATAATTTAAATAAACAATACCAACTTCAGTTATGATCTTGTTGCAGGGAGTACAACCTTCAAACAATAGTTATCAATCTCAGCTAACTAAATTTTAATGCCACAAACCAAGAAAATGCTTTACCAATGCATTCAGCCAACAGTTTTTATGAAATTCTCTCAGTCAAGTTTTGCAATTGCTTTAAATTGACACCTGTTCAATTTGCAGGATCTGTTTTAGCTTGCTAAACTCCTGCAAATCCAGTTCTATTACTGTGCCAGAGGGATTTATTTGTGGTTTTGTTTTTATAAACCACAGGCTGAAGACAAGCAATGTTTGACACCTGTGAAAAAGTGACCCAGTCTGGCAGACCAGTGACTGTGAATCAAAAGTGGGCAGACTTACTGGAAGACACAGGAAGACTTCCCATGGTATGTGGAGTTGGTCACTAGCACACCAGCACCCTCCCTTCCTCTACCTCCAGAAATTCAAAGGTCCATGACACCAGTCCCACAGCACTCACATGCCATGGGGTAGGGGACCAGTCACATCTCTGAACCCAAAAAGCAGCTCTGGAAGATCCTGACCTCCTGCTACCACTCTACAAGGAGCTCAGCTCAACCCCTAGGACATGTATCAAGACAATACGACCCTCCCCAAGTCATCACTGAGGTGGAAAAAGGAGTCTCTTGAGTCTTGGAACAAATTACCATAATGTCCTCTATCTCATATGGTCCCAAATTCTCTGCTTTTGTTCTCCTTTACCAGCAGAAAAGGGTCAAAGGTCCTCAGCTGACAGCAAGTTCACATTTAACCAAGTTTCTCGTGAGCAGGAAACATGAACTACTACCAACAACTGGATTTTCTGAAGGTACCAAGCATTACTGCAGTAAAGTCTCTAAAAAAACAGTTTTACTTTAGCAGAAGGAGATGAAAATAAATAAAAACCATATTAAATGTACAAAAGTAAGTCCTGAAACAAACCATGCCAATATTAGTGGGGTTTTGGCAGGATTTTTTTGGCTTGTTACAGAATGTTCTTGGACCAACAGAAGAACTGCATACAGAAGAATTGCATAGCAGCCCCCCTTTAGAGCCATGTGAAAAAGTAGATGAACTATAATTTCATTAGCCAAAAGATGTAGCACATTGAAAATAATTTGCTTTTCTTGTACAATTTATATTTTTTCCATTCCATACATTTGTATAAGTACTGTGATTGTAGCATCCAAATTGTTTACAGTCCACCACTCAAAGGTTATACTGTAAGGAGCATGATAAATCAAATATATAGAACACTGAGAATATTAATCACTACAAAATGCAGTGGAATTATTATAAAAGTATGCCGACCTCTGAACTTGTGGCTATTTTTCAGTGATTAATTCTACAAATGTTTTGTTGTTGCTTTATAACATGCCAAATAGTTTAGTTACAGATGTTTGGCTTCTCAGTCCTACCTTTTCAAGAGGAGTACTGAAAGCCCATAGGCAGTCTCAGACTGTAGACCAGCAGCAGATTATGATACAGTTCCCTTCTGTGATCAATACACTGATGTGAGAAGTTTAAGAGAACAAGGAAAAAGCTTAAAAGCTTTGCCTTTTCAGCTCCTAACAGTTCTGGAGTGCCCCAAAGCAGACAAGACAGCAGGGCTTTTATTTAGCTAGACCAACCTAGAACCTCGTGTACCACCTGTCAAGAAAAAAAAAAAAAAAAAAAAAAAAAAGAAACCCACCACACAATAAAAACAACCCACATTAAGTAAAAAAAATTAATTGAACTATCATGTTTTATTCAGAGCTAAAGTAATGTGGAAAAGAAATTCAGTGGCTGTGCCAGAATGAAATATGAATTGATTTAGTAAAGAACTGTAGATTTAGCAGGTGTCTTGCCTTTTGGGGTAAGGGGGAGAAACGGGCTTTTTTAGCATAGTTAATAGGTGTCTTATTACACACACACACGCTAAAAGCTGCCATCTCAAATGGGATGTTCTCTCCTTTCTGACGAATGTTAAAAGACACCATTTGGATTAAAACCCAGAGGAAAGGAAAAGCCTTAAGAACAGAGAGAACAGCTCCTGCTCAGAAAAACAAAGATCCTGTTGTTCATAACTGCTCTAATCCCAGGTCATGTTAGCTTTTTGTGGCACTAGGCTATGGCTTCTTAAAAACTCTCTTTCTGCAGTCCAGGGGACAAAAACACAGCAGTATAGATCATTACTTTTCTGATAATGCTAGAAAACCTAGGGTAAAGTCGAGCTGCTAATAAAGCCTGCAAAAGCCATTTTCTCACACTCCAGATACTCTTGTGGTGTGTCTTCAAGGCACAGTTATTCCTTTTTAATCATAAATTACCTGATAGTAGCTCTTTGTCAAAAGACTCCAAGGCTCTCTTTCTTTACTGTGTAGCAGGTAACTATCACCCAGTCTTTTGCCATGCTGCCTCAATTTCCACAGAAAAATCTCACTCTCCAATCCTCAAGTCACAGATGTCCCTCTCTGCTCAAGGACTGTCACCACCTATTTGCTCATGTCTGGTTGCCCAGCATATTTGATTCTCTCTCTCAAGGAAGAACTGAATGCAGGCTTTATGCCTGCCTCCTTAAGGCCTGCAGACACAACATTCAGCCAAATGGGAAGGTTTCTATGCTGCTCCTCTGCTTGATCGAAAGGAAGTTATTCCATAACACCTGTTTAAGTATAAATTTTATGATCCCTTTGGATCTTCACATCACTTTCACATACTTTCCTCAGTAAACCAAATACAGATCTGTGGACCTTCCTGCAGTCTCTTCTGCATCAGAATTTCAAGTGCTAGAAATGCCCCATGTTTGCTTCAATAGGATTTTTACTGCTATTGAATTTAAACCAAATATAAGCTGCAAATTGCCTATAGCCTAGGGCAGACACATCTTACCATAGGGCTTAATACTTTGACTTTAGTTTGACTTCATATCAGGATCTACAAGACTAATCAGAAAAGTAGCTTCAAAGAAGCTTCAGGTTTTAGCTTTTTAGGCCTTTTTATTAGAAATTTTTCCTCCAAGAACAAACACAACATGAATAGTAGTCAGCATAAGAACAACAGGGCAACTATTTCTTTTTCTTCCAAATAGAAAAAAAGATTCTAGGACCTGCAAGTTCTCTGTATACAGCAGTGACCTTATCTATGAGATGTTACATAAATGGCAGTAACACAGGTATTATGAGGTAGAATACCAATGCGCACAAGCACCTTAATATGCGCAATACTCAATTTACACTCTTCAGGAAATCTAACCTCCTACAGAGTCAAGAACAGACTGCACCTATAATAAATATGTCTACAAGCAGCAAGAGTCGTATTTTGCATTTACAGTAAACTCTCTAATGGATGCACATACACGGCACTTAGAAGGTCTGGGTCTGAGAACTTAGGATCTTCTTGTTCAGTTCATTGCTTAGCTACTGGAAGGGCTATAGAAAATCTATCCCCTACACATTTTTGACCCTTTTGCCAAAATTCATACACTTAGTATTTTATGTACTGTGATAGATGAAGCTGCTTTTTCACCTCTGTTTACATGTCATCCCTAGAACTCCTGACATTATTAACCTCTGTTTTTCAGCATCTATTAGATGTCACCAGAAAAACAGTTTTAAAAAATGCATCCTGGAATATTCCGTTTGGAGCTAAGGTATCATATGTGAAAAAGAAAAATAATGATAAGTGATAAATGGGGTAAAGATTTTAGGGAAATTTTATTGTATTTAATTAATCTACCATTCTTACTAAGTTGCTTTCAAGTGAAATGGCTTTTTACCAACTCCTTTTGAAAAGGTTAGAAGGGTATTCCCTGAGCTACAATCATTAGCATATAGATGTCTCTAAGTGTTAATTTCTGTTTTCACTGAATGAATGCAATTTAAAATGAGGTCCTTTCAAATCAGTTAACTTTGGTCATTTGAGAAAGATAAGAAAAATGGACTCAAGCCTGAACCCCAGCAAAACCTGCTTCTTAAGGATAAATACATGTTGCTATTGAAGAGTCTCCATTGCCACATGCTGCAAATGGTAGATTTCACAAAAATTGTGAGAAAGGGTGGGTGCTGCAATTAAAGTCCTACCACAAGGTGACACAACCCATTAATAGGGTTAACAATAAAGATTATTATAGTTATTTTTTTAAAGAAAGTTGAAAAACAGCCTTGAAATTAAGAGTTGTGGCAATTAGTTTTATACCTATGGCTAAACTCATTTAATTTCTTTTTCAGTTTCATGCAAAACCAGAATAATAATTTAGAAGCTGATCCAACTATCATCTTCAACTGGATCAGGCTCAAGAATGTTTTGAAGTTTTCATTTTAAAATAACATAATACAGGCTCAGAATGATGTACTATGAACACCCGACACAGCTATACATCCAGGCATGCTGCATTTCCTAAGAAAAAAGGGGTTCTAGCACATCTCCAGCATGTATACATTCTATAGCAGTTAATAAAGACTAAGAAAATTCAAAGTTAAACATCTTATTTACCATCAGAAAATCATATCCTCATCAGATTATAACTTTCCTGAAACTTCATTTTTCACAGTGATCATTTCTTGCTTGAATATACTTTAACTAATGGGCGGAAAAATAGAACTTAAACACCCAGTCAACTTCAATCTTACAGAACACGTTTTCTTATAAGAAATACAAAGTTTGGGAAAGGCAGTTGCCCTAACCTACATATAAATTCCAACTGTTCTGAAAAAGATGCAAGGTTTTTGATTATGCTCAATTATCATGTCTTGAAATGAACATTGCCATATTTTGGCAAAGTCCTCGGAAATTGTGTTTGCTCTGAATATACCAGAATCTGGAGAAATCAGAACCAAAGCCACACTCTTTCTTGGCATCGGTAAATCCTTAAGATGCGGTAAGGACTACAAAAGAAACCATGAAGATTTTTCATTGTTTGAACCCATACAAGATATCGTTTTATTATGGAACAGTACAATGGTCAAAGTCATAAACAAGAGCCAGTAGGAGAAGACTAATGCCTTGACAGACCTCTTTTGATAAAGAGAAAGCAACAGCAGCCAGAAGACTGAGTATGAAAGAGAAAATTTGGAGACAAAGTCAGATCATTAATACATCACACACAAAAAATATGAATCATAAAATCCCTGAAACTCTGATTCTGTGTTATTGTTCAGAGATTAATAGTATTATCCTTCTCAGTTCCTTATTTTTGTCACTTCTACAAGTTGCTCCATTAAGTCAAGTGAAGTAAAGATTAACATTGTAGGATATATTAGATAGATTGTCAAGAAAGAAGTCAATATTGTTCCTCTCTTGTTCCCTGCTTTATCAAAGCCAACTGATTATACTGAAACAGCATTTAGGTTGCAAAGTCAACATTCAACAGGGAGGAAACACTACACCAAACAAGCACTGACAATTACACAAGTCCAATTTACTGTTACAAGTTCAAATACAGTTGTCTTCCTGAGAACAGTAATGTCACTGCATGTTTTCCCTTCTAATCCTCCAGTCAATATATCTCAGCCATGCTCAAGATCAGTTCTCTTGCCTTGACCTTCCATCTCTTCTACCAACAGCCAAAAGGCAGGACAGCTGATGTCTGTCAGCTGTTGTATGGATACAGCTTTATCTGGGCTTGGACTAAGAGCAGCAACAGGGTGTATTAAATAAAATGAACAGATTATAACATTCAGCTTTGGTATTCTTTTTTACCCCAGTCATTTTTATGCATCAGATGTGCTTGAAATATTCTGGCTGTGCAAAACCTGAAAATGAGCTTTACATTCTTCAACTATATATACATCATCCAACCCAATACTGGAGGAGCAAATATATAAACAGATCAAGCCCTAGCTGGTATTACTATGAAACCTGAACTAATAAATCCAGCTTGTTTAAACAAGTCATGCAGTGGCACTGCAGGTACTCCAGTCTCTGCTGTGGGATATGAATTGGCCACAGAGAGAAGGATTTCCCACCCACAGAATTCTTTATCAGATTTCCCAAATTTACACTCCATATGAACATTAAATACACTGCATATTGGCTTCAACAACCCTATTCTATGAATAAGCAGCATTTATACATAAAAGGCTGAGTGGAAGTTGTGAAATCACCTTCCACAGTTATAAGTGTATCTATGCCATCCTTTGTCCAGCAATTAAAAAAAATCTAAATTATACTTTTATTTTTGGTTTCCATTCTTTAAGATATTCAGGAAGTACGATATACTTTTGAGCCTTATTTACATCCCTGAGATTCTAATTTGCTTAAGTTTTTCTATGTTTAGTTTCCATACAGTTTCCAAAAAACGGTTCAATAGCTAAATTTGTTCACATTATCTCTTCCATAGCAAAAGTTCAAGCATGTTTTTGGCAGAGCTGTAAATAAAAAATGCCATCATATTCTGGGTTCTGGGGGGCTTTTGCAAGGCCCTTCATGTAAGCAGAATGTTTGTGCTCTGTTCTCGGTATGTATGAAATGTGCACCATCTTTAGAAACACAGACAATCAAAAAGAGCCACTAGGGAGACGAAGTAATAACATTAGCTAATGCCACACAGTAATGTTTATTTAACAAATCTGTGTTGCATGCCTGACATTTCCCCTGGCATCAATTTATTTTGTTTTGCTTTTCTCTGTTAGCAGCACAAATGCATTTAAAATGTAAACTTATTTTACACCTACCAAAGTGTATACACAATATAATAAAAACATATACTTCTTTCTTAATATCTTATGGGAATACATACTGGAGATGTGGAGAAAGCCCAACAGCCAAAGTAAATGATCTAGATTATGGCAAATGTTCATTTTTAGCTTTCCCAATAGCTACTAAAACTGCAATTGTCAGTGCACTGTACATCACTGCATTAGGTTATTTATAAAGTGCTACAATATGACAAAATGATGCTATCCATCAGGATCCAATCTTAACTGAAAGTGGCAGGGGAAGTGGAGTGGATGGAAAGATAACTTTGCAGTCCATTCAAACTGGCAGTTTGGAACAGTTACAAATGGCAATTTTCAGAAGTTTAATTTACTGGTCATTTGTAAAAATGTTTCTTGGAATCATTTGTGTACAAGTTAGAAAAAAGTTTCTACTTTCAAACTTCTCTGTAACCAAACTCTCTCGCTCCACTTTCCTTCCAGACAAATATCAAACTCCTTCATGCCGTTCTTGCTTTCTTCATTTGAGTCCTAGATTTGACAGCCTTTCTTTCTGGGATTAGTACCTTTCTTCACTTAGAAGGGAAGCCCAGGCTTCTCAAAAAAAGACTCTTCAATATCCCTTGTCCTTGTTGTCGAGTAATTTCCTGATTTGCTGTCTCATTGGACTTTTTCAGAACACTGAAATCCCAAATTGTCTTCTTTCCCAATATATTAAAGCTATGGCAGACAACACCAAGGACAACATTGGACAAGACAACAGGGAGGAAGACACCATTTCTCTTGGGATATTACCCATATGCTACTGCCACAGTAACTGAAACTAAAGAAATACATTAAAAAATAAAGAAACATTATTAAATCCAAAGTAATGAGAAAATATAACATACACATGCAATGATTTGCCACAAATTAGATACTGCCACATCAAAATCATCAGCAGAATGTTCAGAAGGGATCAGGAGGAAAAAAAAAATAGTATTAAAAACTGTAAAGAAGAAAACCAAAATCAGTAACAGCAGAAAAATCTCAGAACATCCCATGACTTCATAAATCCAAATACATACAAATCTTTCTTGCATTAAATCAGATTGTTGAGAAAAGCACACAAAAAACCATCAGGAATACAGAAAACATCTCAAAGGGAGAGTTCAGTTCTTTAATTAGTCTCTTTCCCAGCCAACAGGAGTTATCCCTCCATCTATAAAATAACAGTGAGGAAAAGGTGATGATGAGTCACCTGCTCACCACTTGTCACTTATAAACATCTGATAAACACATCAAGCGACATGCTTAAAAAAATGAGTTCTTCCACATAAGTAGTACAAGTCTGCCCAGGAGGTAGAAGACAAGAGTGTAAATAGGACCAAACAGAGCCAAAAGTAGTTCATGGTACAATAAAAAATAAGAAGAGACAAGATGCAGCCTCCTGCAAGGAAGCTATATACTTAGAGTAGTTGCAGAAGGATGCCCAACACGGAGAGCTCCTCCATATAGCTCCTGTTTTCCATTCCGTTTACCTGCATTTGCAGTTGACTACTGGTAGGAAGAGACCATTGAGCCCACTAGACTTAAATTAATTTGGAAACATTACCAAAATCCATAAGGAGCATCTCTCTAACCTACCCAGCATCTTGGGGATGAGGGGAAGAGAAATTCTTCCTCTCAAAGTAGCTGTTCCTAGAAGCAAAGGGTACTTATCTTTTCAAGTTGTTTAATCCCATTTCTTCAGTGCTACATTTTGTCTTCTCCATCTCTCACGTGGAACCAGTCAGTCTACATTTCCCCCTCTGAAAATCATTAGCAGTGTTCCAGATGCAAGAATTCAGGACAGAAGGTTTCACAGGAAAGAGGATATATCAAAATTATTCCTTGATCCAAATGAAGCTATAGCTTTAAACTAATCTGCATGGGCATGTACCTCCAGTTACAAGCCAAAGTATTTGGGAATTGAAGAATGAAAGTAAGCTGACTGGAAAAGGAGTTTTAACAGTATGCATGTAGGCAGTTTCAACTAGACTATGAAATTAATACTTCAAGGCTTATGTTACATTAAACTATCCTTAAGTACTGGGTATAGAAGCTATTTTATAACATTGGATTCTTAATGCTATTGCTGCCATAGCAGAATCTGGAAGGATACACTAGGATATGCTGCCATATGGTTGTATTTGCTCAGTTGCCCAGCTCCATCTATTTTCTTCTCCAATATAAGAACAGCTTGTGTTGTGCAAAAAAAAAAAAGAGCCCCCATTAGACAAAAAAGTATTCTTCTAGGTATAAGGCATAATGTAAAAATTTGTAAGCCCAGATAAAAATATCACTGTTTACTTATTTGACAACTCCTTTATCTGGCATAAAAACACTTGTGAATACTTACCCAAAGACATAATGTGCCTTGCATTACAAAAAAGAATTTTTATAAGTCTGTGTGTGACAATAGTCACATCTGAATATCATTAAGTGCACTAATAGCACATTGATACATTTGGTAAGATGCTATTCGCTGTTTGTATGCACACAGTATGTAGGTTATATTTAAGAATAAATCCTGCTGGGTATCAGTAGTATAACAGTTGAACAAGTTCTATGCAATTATTTTGAGTCTACCATCTTAAAAACAATCTAGCTAATAACCAATAAAAAGCAAACAATGGAAACCACACCTCTTTACCTGACCCTAGTACATTCACATCAGCAAGATTCTTTTCCTTCCATCACTGTGATCAACACAATAAATAGGCAGGTAACTCAGTTATGAAGTAGAAGACACCTTCAATGTCAGGCATCGAGTTCTATGTACTCTTTTCCACAGTTTCACATAGTCTTGCTCTCTATTATATCTGCAGAAAACTATAATCGTAATCTACCATCTGACTGAAAAATCAGCATAAGAAAACTGCAAATCTTACATAAGTAGGAATGTTAGTCACTATGTTTACTCCATGTTCAGCTGCTTGCTATAATGAAACTTTATCATTCTCTCTTCTAAAACACAAACACTGGGCAATCTAAAAGCATTTATGTCAGACCAGCATGTTACTGGCTGTAGTCTATGCTGCTTTCCTTCAGTGCAAGCGATGTTTATCCTCGTATAGTATCACTCTGATCCTTTCTCTGCCACAACTGTTTTTCCTAAACTGTTAGTTGACCTTGTCTGGGTCTGTTATTGGCTCTATCCCAAGCTAAATAACCCTGAAAGTTGCAGGCAAGATTTCCTATTGAAAGTCCATGGTGTAATCTTTATATGATTTCAAAGTGTCAGCTGTAGAAAAATGTGCCAAAGCCACTACTCCTTGAAGCCTCACTTCTTGGTTTCTACTATATGAAGCATCCCTATGCATATATGAATCCTTGAGTTTGGATGCCTAAGGTGTGGGGTTTTTAATGTTATTCATCACCTAAAAAAGACATTTTTACACGCTCATACTGGGAGTTGTTTACCTACCCTTGTTTATGTCAGTCACATTTTGTAAGGTATTCAAGTATAACCAAAGCAGAAGCTTAATTCAATACACAGGAAACTATTAACTCGTTGGGACCAATATGGAACTGCTGGTGATACATTTGATCTAGTTAAGAAATTTACTCTTAATCCTCCTCTCACTACTCACAAACAACATACACATATTATCAGAGAGATGAAAATCTGTTCAAGACTATTAATTAGAAATAAAGTGATTTGTACAAACAGATATCCCTTTACCAGATGGTTTCCACTAATACTCACTAATAAAAAGCCTGTCTGAGGAGTTAAATGTTCAGTTAGATTAGAAGAGGCCAGAAACAGCACAACCATGTCAGCAATTAACTTCATTAGAAAGATCCTGTGTCAGCTTTGTTCAGGAGCTCTGCAGCTTTTATAGCTTCCTTTATTTTGTGCAGATTTAAATTGTGCAGTGTCACATACCTTGCATTCATTCTAAAGGAAACCTGAATTTTTTGTGTTAAGTAAAAGTCTCAAATGTAATCTTATCAATATTCAGATTAACATATACATGAATCCTTGAGAATTCACCTCATAGTTCTATCTCAGTCTTCCATTTCTTATCAAAGTAAACATACCATCTACCTGTCAAAAGTTTTGAATTACTATGCTATGATAGAGCTCAGTCAACATAACAAAATCTAGCATAATTACTGTTTCTATTGGCAAGGTACTGACTTGTCTAAAGTTACAAAGCTCAAAATTCTTGGCAACAGTTTAGAGTCTCCTGTTCCTTACTACATCACCACTCAGACAGGAAATAAGAGAAATATATTTTTTATGAAAAGTATTTTAACTTAAGTAGTTGGGAAAACAACACAGCATCACTCACTTGTCAGAAGAGCTAATATAACATACATGTTTAAGGATAAAATGCAGTCCATTCCCAAGCAAATATATACTGCATCATCATGTAAAAACTAGAATCTATTTGCTAAAAGTGACAATACCCATGTAATAAGATTGTACGCACCCATTGTGCATATGAGCAGTAGCCACAAAAACCTGCCTATTAAGAACATAAATAGGAACATCCCCCTTACTCCTCAGCCTTGCCCCCTCCCTAAAACAAACAAATAAAATTTTAAAAAAATCAAACATTTTTTCTTAATGCCCATGAACCATTCCAATACAAGGTCATGTCCCTTGCTTATCTCCTCTGTCACTTGATGACTTCTTGCCATCTTCCCACATCCTTTGTGGTGGAATTTCTCATTACTGATCTTAATTTTAACTTGTTCTAGCTTCTGAATACCATCTTATCCCTATCCACACAGAGCAAGTGAGTTGTTCCTTCTTAGTCCCACAGTGTTAAGAAAACAAACCTGAGGACACGACTATTTTGGGGGGTTTCCTCCATTTTTCTTTCATCCACAGGCAGAAAACAAGTCTTTGTACCAATTACACTTCTCCAAACTGGGTTAATATTAAGTTTCTACTTTCCTGAAACCAATTTAAATACGTATGTACCTTGAATGTAGTCAGAGAAAGGTACTGAAGGAAGAAGTTGTCAGAGATCCTCTGGTGCTCACTATGAAGACTTTATTATGTGTCCAGATGCAGTATGAACAGAACAAGAAAACCTCTTCACCAAGACTAGTGCTGGAGCCAAGAGATTTAAACTTGCACCACTACTCCCAGGAATCAGAGTTTCTTTGCAAGAATACTGTACAGAGGTACAGTCTATAGACAGGTCATTTCATTTCTTTAAAAATTAAAAGAATAGCATTATTGAGCTTGTTTGACACTTGAGTCATTATGTAATGTGTACATTTTTAAAAATAATCATCTGCTTTATGAAGTTCGTGACATAATGAAAGAATCTTTAAAGTATTTTTTAAACTGTCCCAGTTATGTATGTGAAAAGAAACTATAAAAACCAGAATGAAAGAACAATTCTTAAATTAGTACAAGGGCAGAGCAACAGCTTTTTTCAAAAATGACTTTTACACTGAACATGTTTGCAGTTTTCAAATTTATGGGTGTAGCTGTCAACATGTATATTCACTTTTAGACTATCGTCCTGGCTTAATGAGGTCTCCTGGAATGATTTCTTTTTAATAAAAGTAAACATGCTTACATATCTGGTTTCTACCTTTCTACTTTCCTCCCCCCCCCCCCTCGTTATAAATATCTACACTATGCTTCAGAGAGATCACACCAAAGTTTACTTCAAAACTTTACAGTGCAGCCAACTACTTCAACACTTCAAAGTCAGGAAGTTTCCAACTGAAACTTTCCTGTAACAAATG
This sequence comes from Phaethornis superciliosus, assembly GCA_023637945.1. NCBI lineage: Eukaryota > Metazoa > Chordata > Aves > Apodiformes > Trochilidae > Phaethornis > Phaethornis superciliosus. Next base: position 20,486,384 of record JAJQWJ010000007.1, on the reverse strand, counting down.
TTACCACTAACCCGTATCTTCAGCGTAAGTAGTCTAAGACACAAAAAAAGTCACAACTACACGTAATTAGCAAATGGTGCCACATTACTAAATAAGACTTCTTAGCATATTAATCTTTGGTCAAGCCTCATCGTTGCAGCACTTAATATGCATCTACCTTGCTTTCTGTCTCACCATCTCTTGTCTCTGGTTTATGCTGCTGTTTCTATTAGGCTGAGTATAAAAGGATTAATGCCAGAAGAAACAGACATACTCCTCAGAAAAGAACTTCCTCTGCAACTGTATGATAACAAGTGACGAGTTGAGAGTTACTCAGTAAAAACACTGGTGGTTCACAAGCTTAGAACTGCCTCACGAGACTCTTCAGGCAAGAGAATTTATGACAGTTTTCAAATTCATACACATCTCTGCAAGACTGCCTCACAATTATAGGTCAAAAAGATTAAAATTCACCTCTCGCCACTAGCTGCTGAAGTAGTTCTTCTCTAACTTCTTCCCTTCTATTTCATCTTCCTTTTCACTCATTTTTCTACTTTTTTGTGTTTTGCAGGGCTGAAACTGCCACAGCCTGGTTAGCTAAACTGCCATAGTTTTCTGGCTTTTACTTCAAGCTCATTTCTTCCAGCCTCATCATGGTTCTGTTTTTCAGTAGCTCTCCATTAGTTTCATTTTTCTTCTCTTGATCAATCAAAACCCAATCTTGATATGATATAAAGGGAAACCACTCCACTATAAAGATGTTCAGCTACCTCAAGCCTGATTTTCTTATCTGTAGAGCACAGTATAGTAGAAATTCTCTATCACGATATTTGTGAAAAGTCTGCATAACATCAAAAGAATTTTCTCCTACTCTTACAATTTTGCAGGTATCCTGAACAATACATGTGCATTAATCCATTTAGCACTATTTTTTTAGCACTAGATTCAGCAACTGTAGATTAAGAACCAATGGTGCCTCCCGATTATATCAAAAACTTGTTAAAAGAACTGAAAACAAATAATATTGTTCATATAGCAAACAGGGCATTTTTCTCAATTATATAGAACAAATTCTAGCAAGATAAATAACTGACCAAAAATATTTCAAAGAGAAAGAATAATTTATGTAAGAACTAAAAAGATAATCTAGCTATAATCACATACAGAGGGAAGTTGAAAGGCTAGAAGAATGTCAATAGTTAATGTTATTGCAGCTCCTTGGATCAACACGATGGCAAAAGCATATTCATTCTTGCCTGTGTTTCTAAATTCATGCTGAGTGTTATGGCCTTATTTCAAGTGGAAGTAGGAGCAGAAGTGGAACACACACTCCTGCAGACAAAAGAGCATTTCACTTCATCACAGAACAACCTAGAATTCATTACTTGCAAACTCCTATAATGTTAAGCAAAGGGGTAACACAGTTCAGATACACTACTTTGCCACAGGGAGGCCCTTTTAAGGGCCACCTGTACTATTGATACTTCAAGTTAGTGTGTTAGTTTTATTTCTAGCAGAGAAATAGAAACAATTGCATCAATCCCATTATGCTTTTTTGTTCATAACTCTACAGTGCTAAGGAATAAGGAACTTTTTCTTAAAGTATCTATACAGATTACAATTTCACAAAACCAATTACATCAATCAAATATAGATTCTTACTCCAAAACCTCTCCTGTAAATGCAGCTCTGCATTTTTCGGTGGGTTTTTGGTTTTGGTTTGTTTGTTTCTTGTTGGGGTTTTTTTGTTGTTGTTGGGTTTTTTTAATAGATTTTTGTGCATCTTTTTTCCTTAAACCTGCAATACAGGGTAAGTGCAAATAGCATTATCAATGTACAAGTACTATAGGGGAAAAACAGTCTTAATTTTTAGTTCAACTTCACAAACTGCTCTTCATTTAGCTCAAAAATAGAGATGGATATTACTTAGTCACAGTGAGCTGAGTGACCACAGTTCATCATTAAATATCAGCTACAATTTCCACTTCAGCACCAACTGAAGTACTTTGTAAATTTCCGCAAGTCCTTCAAGCTATTTTTGATGTCTTTGACTCTGACCCTGCCAACACTTAAAAACAGTTACTTAAGCATATTGAAATCTATGGCATTGTGCTCAGCTTTCACATCATTGCAGAAATAAGAACGTCATTAATTGTTCAGTATAGAAGCAAACACCTTCGGACCTGATGTGTACTGGTTAGTAAAAAAATCACTCCAATAGCATATCTATTGTTGTTTCAAGTGTTAGTATCTCTTAAAATTCCTTTCTTACTCTTCCACCCTCCTACACACATCACCTCCCATACATTCATCTTAAATGTCTAAAAATAACTAACTATGCATATGGTCTGAGTACCACAGCCCTATACCATGTAGCTGGGGAGAAAGTATTTTAGTTTGAATAGCTGACCTCGCATCCATCATCAAAAGATACTTTTCTATGCGTTATTTCCCAGAACTTAACCATTTAGCACAGGCTGCAGATTTGATAATTACAAAGTTCTACATAATTTAATAGAAAAAGTTTCTTTTGGTTAAAAATACACCATAACAAGCTACAAATAAACAAACAAGCACTCCCAACCTGTAAAAAACTTCATGCATTTTTTTCTCTCCAACCTGCATCCCCTGGCATTATAAAAAGATTTGAAATTATAAATTTTCTTTCCCTCAGTTTAAGGATTTTTCTTCATATTAGATTTTGTTCACATAACAAAGCAATCTTATAATCCTACTTAACATCAGCCTACTCCATATTCAGTATTGCAAGACTGGAAACTGTGTGACTTCAGCTTTAAGGAATAAAGCAGGAAGCACCTCATTCACATCCTCTGCCTCTGCTTTGGTGTTTTTGTTGGTTTTTTTTTTTTTTTTCCTCCCCCTCGCTTACCCTAATTAATGCCCTTTCCTCTGCTCCTGCTCTTTCCTCAAGTAGGTAGCTGGTGTAACAGAAGGGGATGCTAAAATACATTTATGAAAAGTGGCGTTTCAACTTAGAGCAAGAAGAAAGCAAGAAAAGTAAGTTGTACATATGAGCCAATCCATCTCCTAGAGAACTAGAGAAATGCTTTCAGGGCTGTGCTCTGCTAAGGCAGTGCTCAGCTCACAGACAAATTTCACACCATGAAAGAAGAATGCTCAGTATTTCAGATAAAGAACTAGTATTTTTACTTGGATTTCTACTCAGCATGTTTCTAGCCTTAAAAGTTCATTGGTGATGGCAATAAAATCACCTTCCTTGGGTTGCCTACTATAACAGGACTACAAACATTCACTGCACTTCACCTAAGCAAAGCCTAGAGAACACTGCATAAAGCTCAGCATTAAAAAAAGCAGCTCTAACTTATAAACTCAACAGAAAATAAAGGGCCACACTACAGATATACAACAGCCTCCCCTCATACTTTCCCATCCCCACCTCAAACCCCTGGTCTTAAAAAATAAACAATTTCACTCACTATTCACGCTGACTTCAACTTGCTGACTTCAACTTGCTGCCTTCTCCAAGCCCACACTTAGCAGTCCAACCCCCAACACACGTATTTATTAAGGGCAACTCATTAATTCTGACAAACTCCAGCTCGTGGGGCTCATCAACCTCACCTGAGGGGTGACTCCTCTTTTCCAGGTGGCAAGGAACACAGCAGCAACTCAGCAACAGAGCTGCTCGTACCCCCCTGTGTACAGGGTTCCAGGGAGAAGTTGGGGCCAGCTCTCCCCTTCCTTCCAGCTTTGTCCACAGTACCTCACTCCCGTGTGGTGCCTGGGGCCATCAATGTTGCTCTTCAGTGGCACTGAGACAGGTGGGCCAGAGGCAGAGCTGGAAAGAGAAGGAGAGAGAAGTGAGTTTCCAGTCTCCTTGCTGCCGTGCACAGCACCTGAGGGGACTGCCCCCTCCTACCCTACCTGTCCCGCCGCTCACTACTGCAGAGGCTGCAGCACACAGCTCACCCACAAGCTTCTCCCACACCTCCAGGCTGTTCCAGGTCCCAGTGCAAAGCCAGTTCATAGAATCATAGAAAATTAGGGTTTGGAAGGGACCTTGAAAGATCATATAGTCCAACTGCCCATGCCAGAGCAGGGTCACACAGGAACACATCCAGGTGGGTTTTGAATGTCTCCAGGGAAGGAGACTCCACAACCTCCCCAGGCAGCCTGTTCCAGTGCTCTGTCACCCTCACAGTGAAAAAATTCTTCCTGATATTTATACAGAACTGCCTATGCTCCAGTTTTTTGGCCCTTGTCCTATTGTTAATCACCTCTGAGAAAAGCTTGACTCTGCCCTCCTGGCACTCACCCTTTACCTAAACATTAATGAGGTCACTCCTCACTCTCCTTGTCTCCAAGATGGAGAGACCCAGCTCCCTCATCCTTTCCTCTCCTTTCCAGTCCCTTCCTCACCTTGGTAGCTCTGTGCTGGACTCTTTCAAGCAGTTCACAGTCCTTCTGGAACTGAGGGGCCCAGAACTGGACACAATATTCCAGAGGCAGCCACACCAGGGCAGAGTAGAGGGGGAGGAGAACCTCTTTTGACCTCTCTACTAACCACCCCCCTTCTAATGCACCCCAGGATGCCGTTGGCCTTCTTGGCCACAAAGGCACATTATTTGTTCATGATCATCCTTCCATCCACCAGCACCCCGAGGTCCCTTTTCCCTATGTTGCTCTCCAACAGCTCAGGCCCTAACCTGTACTTGTTCTTGGGGTTGTTCCTACCCAGATGCAAGACTCTACACTTGCCCTTGTTGTAATTCATTAAATTTTTCTCAGCCCAACTCTCCAGTCTATCTAGGTCCCTCTGAATGACAGCACATCCTTCTGGGGTGTCAGCCACTCTTCCCAGTTTTGTGTCATCAGCAAACTTGCTGGTAGTACACTTTATTCCCTCATCCAGGTCTTGTCACCTCCTCTACCCTCTCACAGAGGCCTTACAAAACATGACACATCTTGTGCGCCCACAGACAAGCAGGAGCCAGGAGCTGTGTGGTTTGTGCCAGCCACGCGAGCTCCCTCCACACCTCAGCTGGTGCCTGGTACCTGCTGCCCTTGCTCTCCAGGCCACTTGCTTCTCTAAGGGATGTAGAAAACAAGCAGCCATACCCTGGGGCCGCCTCTCTGCTCCACCTACTCCCTTAACAGGCAATAAAGTAATTTATTTTCTTTTCCCCATGGGAGGGGAGGACAGGCCCCTGTCTTCCAGAAACAGCCCTGCAGGTTCAACAGCACAGGGATTCTCCAGCTCCACCTGGGCTCCCGAAGGTCTCATCTGCTTCTTCCCTTCTCACCTTCCCTCCTCCCCTCTCAAATCTTCCACACTCCTGCCTTGGGCCCAGCTGTGAGGGCACAGCTTCTTCTCACCACCCACCTCACATGCATGCTCACCAACTCAAAAAACTGGTGTGGGCACAGCCCCTTTTGGAAACTGCCGGGCACGCTCCAGGGCAGCTCCCTGGTGGCACTAAGGCACCTGAGCAGTTCTCACAAAAACCCTGGGGTTACTTGCACACGTAAAATTTGGTACAAGCTGTTGTAAAAACATCTTGATATTGTTTAGTTTTTAACCATAACATTTAGGGGAATCATCTGTATTATCAGCGTGAATCACAAAGTTCTGTTTTGAAAATATGACTCATAAGTGGATACAGTTTTCCCAAATTGCTTAAAAGATTAATAAAATAATCAACTTAGCAGGGGCCCAAAAAACCACAAACTATTCCTGTAAGGAAAGCACTTTATTGCCCATACGTGTGAATGAGCTGTTCTAATACTCAGGTTCACTGCCTCCTCTGCATTTAATCTCTTCTCTTTTATGTCCTACTCTGATTTTTTTTTAAGAGACTTTCAGGCTTTTTTAAAATTAATTATACAAATCATTAGTATTAAAAAGGTAATATAATGGTTTCAAGAACAAGCTTCACAGACTATCTGCATATTTAATCATCTCTGCTAATAAATTTTTAATCACTCATTGAGTTCAGGTTCTTGTCTTGAAGCTTAACTTGATAACAAACCTAGCAACTGGTAGAACTAATTGGTACAGAGTGAGTGAATAATTTATAAGAGGAAAAAGCACTGGGTGTTCTGGAGGTGTGCAGAGATCTCAAGTCACAGATAATTTTGGGAGGAAGCAGGAAAACAGCAGCTGATTGCAGGAATTTCATGATACACTGCTGACATCCAGAGGCCAACAGTCAATACTGTTCACATATGTGAAGCAGCCTTTAAAGCACACTGTAAAGCCAGATTCATTAAGTTTTAAATATTCATGCATTTCATTAAAGTTAACATTAATTGCACTATCATACACATTGATTATGCATAGACCATAAGTGTTTAACCTCTGAAAGCTTGCAAGTATATTCAAGTAATGGGTTATATCCCATCTTCGATGATTTCAGTGAAAGCTTCAGCTATGAAGTTGAAATTAGACATGTAACTTATTACAGTGCTGAGGAACAAGAGTTTGAAATATCAGAACAGTAGTAAAAAAATTATTTTACTAATCAAATAGAAACACTGATGTAAGCTGTAAGCTGCTTTGTAGTTTCCCAAACTAAAAAAGGCAACAAAAATTATGTACAATATTTGGTACTGACATGCTAGATTGATTTGCAAGACACATCTATAACACAAGTTTAAGCAATTAAAACTAATTGGTGGCTGAGTGGCTTCTTTTAGGCTAAGATTACTAGCTTTAAATAATGTAACAACAACAACAACAAAAAGGTTCTTCTCTTGAAATGAGCCGATTTATGTCTTAAACTAGACACCCAAGCCCACTTACACTACAGAAATAATTCAACCCCCTGGGAAGCACAAAATGCTACAATTCTTAAACCAGGATATAACAGACAACAACTGACAGAAATTCAATTATCCTTGAAAGATCCCACTTGTAGTTAGTTACATGCATAATCCCCTTTTATTTAATGGGTTAAATCTCTCTTTTAAAACATTTAGTTTGATGAACTGAAGACTTTCTAGATGTCAAAAAATTCATTAAGTGACTTAGTAAGACTGTTAAGTAAAAACACTCAGAAGTTAGAAAACGTCATTTGATACTGCCCATGCAACCTTAATTCTGGATGTGCATGTATATGCATTATGAAACACCAGTGAATTAACTTCTAATCTCCTTTGAGCCAAACAGATTTTAAGATTGGAAACTAAGGCACATAGGGCATGCCAACAAATAAAATGCTGAGCTTTAGTGCAATCTCTGAACTAGCTGGAGCTTGCGGAGCATACTCAGACAGGACTAATTACCCCAGACAGAAAGATGGGCTAGTAACAGCCATTTGGCTTCTGGCACCTATGCATGGCAAGCCTAGTTCTCTCTTCCTGACACTGACAGAAGAACAGTATCTTATATCTGAAGAAAGTATATAGTGGTATAAACCTGGGTGCATTGGCACTGATTTTCCATCAAGACTGTAAATTCTGATCTCCACAAAGCAAAGGTAAAAACGTCACTTAATTATGTCACACAAATTACATAAACCTCACATGTAATTAAAAAGCCCCCTGCAAGCAATACCAGTTTCAATTATAATTTTGGTAAGGATCAGTTCTTAAATCCATTATGAGGTTGATGCAAAATTGTCCACATTTTGTAGAGAAGCAAACCGTTGGAGGCAGACAGACTGGCATATCCAAAACAGCACTGATTTCTGCCTGAGCTGTTAACAGCTCCTGATAAGCCAATTGTCTTTGTGAACGTGGGCACCAAGAAGTGTAGTATTCTTAATTAGAAGCCAGTTAACACACTGAAATTCTCTTTAAACAGTATTGCCTACAGCCTCAAAGATTGTCATGGTCAGACATCCTGGGTGCTACTGTAAAAAAACCCTGCCATTTTTTTGACAAGCAAATGCTGGTTCCTCGCCAGGTTCCTGCAAGTCAATCAACCACCTGAACCAATTAGCATCTTTAAAAGCAGTCTGTCTAAGATATCAAATAGGTTTGCTTTGTTTTGGACATTTTTTTTTTGTCTGATTTTTGTTTTTACACATTGGGGCTACCTCCTTCATACTTCTTCCTTCATTAATATTTAAACAATGAGGTAGCCTGGTAAGTTACTTAAACACTAGATTAGATTTTACTAGTTTTACTAATTTGGGTTTCATGGCAGTCACAAACAACCATGCAGCTCAGGATAGTTATACACATTTGTAAAAAAAAAAAAAAAAAAAAAAAAAAAAGACTTTTGTCTTGCTCAGCAAGAATTCAGATTTTAATTAAAACAGCTGCCAAAATGCAGGAGATAACACTTTGCAGAGTAAGAATCCTTTGAATATTTGCCAGATGGAAACTTTCAATGTCCACAATCCACATTCATTAAGCAATGCTTCACTTTTTGATGTTGAGGTTTTGGGTAATTTTCAACTTAAAAATGAAAAAGCAAGCAAGATTCTTAGTGGATGATATCTCTCCACCACATGACATAAAAGTCCACATTCTCCTTTTTTTTTTCCTGACAGACCCAAAGGTCTTACCGAACAGTTAGCTTCTATACCAAGCACGCTAACAAATATATAAATAACAAATTACGGCAAAGCTTTCACTGGTCCAAGTAGAAATGGAATACAGTAGGCAAGTATAAGAAGGTGCAGAGGAGAATGTTTCTCTTTATTCTATACCAACCTCGGAAATAATACTAGGCCTGAGAAGTAATCACATTATGAAACTGTATCTGAAGAGGTTTTAATTAAAACAGTAGTTCTGTAATTATGATCTGAAATTATGTTTGAGATTTAAGAGTTAAATTTATTAGACTGTGAAGAGTTTTACAAGGCATTCCTAATGTAATGAGCTTAGACACCACATATGCTGCATCTTTGGTACACGTTATGAAGAGTTGCTTTTTTAATGAGCTTTAAAAACTGTATTTGCATACCAGAGGAAAAGGTCAGTGATGTGTGGATCAAATCAGTAAATTAAGTATCACAGTATTATGTTATTATGATTGCCTTTCACAGACTCACAATAACAAAACCATAGGCTGTTCTCCATTTATACAAACTGGTTGGCTAATGCACACTGGTGCTGCTGTGCCCCAGGTGCCATCTTATTCTGTGCCTTGACCAGGCATCCTTCACCTTCTCTCTCCACCAACTCCAAGAGGACAGCCATGATGTCTTCCAGTCAGAGAATCAAATCACACACAGAAATGAGAGGCAAATTCAGTGCGATGGCCCACCTCCAAGCAGTACCTTGTACTCCAGCCTTTACCCTGTATAGATACTTAAGGCTACATCCTGAACCCTCATACAAGATCAAACCTATCGGACAGCAAAGACTCAGGACAGGGTCGCCTCTTTCAGTCCAAGCCCCACTCCACTTGTGTCTTTGTTCAAGGATGCATCAATATCATCTCTCTTAAAAAACACACATACAAAAAGTATTTCTAAAACTATGGTTCCAAATTTAGCTCGGGCTATTGTAGCAATTCTTTTCAGTTGGAATGTTAAAGTACGTGGTAATACACAAAGACTGGCTGACTGGTAGCCATACTGAAATTTTCATTCCGTGGTAAATAATAAAATACGCTAGGAACTGACTGCAAATACACTCTCATGAGGTTTTCAGCAAACAGTTCACTGGATTTACATTTATTTGTAAGTATTGTAAATAATTTTTAATATTGTGAATTTGTTCATATTATAACATTACCTTTATTTTTTAGGGGCAATTAAAATTGATACTCTCCCCAGCTCTGCAACAATCCACAGTACTTAATAGGTACCTGTCTCTCTCTGTGTTAAGAGACTGTAGATATACACCAAACAATGTTAGGCACTACATGACATTTCACATATGTTTATACACATCACATTCGAGTGACACTCCAGCTCTGCATATAGATGCAGATTTAGTCATTAGAAGAAAAAAATCCTTAAAAATATTACAACAGTAATAGCACAAGTCAATGCAACTCATCAGTTATAAGTAGTTTTAATGATTTTTCACTTCCTGTATATGATAGTCCTCAAAGTGGCATTCAAAAATATAGTGCAAAATATTTATTCATTTTATTTACAAATAAAATGTGCAGTTCAACTTATCCTCACCACAGTAAATATTATTATTCTATGTGATGAACAGAAGTTATGAGAAACATTCAGTGACAGAAAGTTCATTTTAAACTTAAGAACTAAGAACTTTCTTTCAGTCATATTTTTGTAGAAGTTACACAATATTAGGTTTTTAAAAAATGTTGTCAGTTGAAAAAAAAACAAAGTCCAAGATAACACTAAAGAATTACAAAGGAAAGAGCATTTTTTTAAAAAAAGTAACATTAATTTTTCTGTAACAATCACAATGCAAAGTTCTTATCGATATAGAATATAAATTTTTTTGCAGCTAAGCCACAGAATCTTTACAATGCTATGTTTTTTTCATACAAATTGCCTCTAGGGAAAAGTATTCTGCTATCTTCATTTCCCTCTGATGAAACAACAGATGCTTTGGTTAAAGAGCAATTCGTGCACAGTAGTGTTTCAACTTGCAAGGCAGTACTCCTTTATTAAGCTGGTAGAATTCCACTAGCTGAATGAGATCAGTAAATCTGGTATGGCCATCATCAAGGGTATAGAATAGCTTCCCATCATCTTCCAACTGTAAAAATGGAAAAACATAGAATAATTGAAATACTCATTGAAATACTTGTTTGAGAAGTCTTCTTGTAGACCAAGAGATTCATCATCTTATGACCGCTGAGAGAAGGAAAAATACAGTGACCATACACATCAGGATCTAAAATAAGAAGTAAAATATTGCATTATTTAACTTCCCCTTTAAGTTACATGCATGCCTAAGAGAACAGAACAGGAATATTCTTTCTGCACTATTATGCCTTTGGACTGGAATGATAGTTGTAGTTAATACGGACAGGGAGTTCTTAAAAATACAAGAAACTGACAAGCTTCAACTTAATCAGGGATTTCAGCCTCTGCTCCATTCATGTTCATTGTAACTGGTGTATTTTGTATCATGTATTTTATAAGGTGCAGTAAGGCTATACATGAGTACCTTGGAAGGTACTTGCTAAACAAGAAACTACCCACCACAAAAGCAACATGCTTGATGTAGTGATATATTCTTTGTTGTAGGAGAAAGAACTGCTGCAGCTCCAAATGCATGTATTAACATAGATATGGGAAAGAAAGAAGAAAATGCCAAACATACCTTTACAGATTAATCTTGACTTAATTTAAAATTCACAATCAGTATTTCCCTATTCTAGGTTACTGAACATCAACTCTTGCCCAGTTTTTATCACACTGGTGACTATACGCTTTGTCAATTTTTTCCTCTACTGGTGATATGTCCAGTGTCAAGAAACTTCAGAGCAATTGTAACTAATTAGTATTAATGTAGGTATATATAAAAAAAAAAGCTATTTCAACTGTTTTTAAAAGGAAGGGCGGAAAATTATACTTTACAAGTTTAACAGCAGTGAACAGAAGATTCTGAAGGAGGGCTAGGATAGAGCAGGTAATGCTGTGCCAGGAGAAAATGTAACTACCCTACTCAAGTGCAGAAAATGGAGAAGAGATAATAGGCTTTTGTACTTGTTACTATGATTTCTTACCTAATGCAGCTGTTGAGCTGCTTATGACTTGCTTATTCTACCCCTTTCTATTGTGTCTGGAAATAGCTGCAATTTCTCTGTTCTCAGACTTTGGTCAATTCAAGTCAAACACTGCCAGTTCCAAACAGGAAATGCCAAACGTGTGCATGTGCAAAATGTTGTGCTACAGCCAAGAAGCTGAAAATGGATTATCATCCATTGGACTTCCCTTAGGCATGCAATTTTCCTGCCACCACACTGAAAACAAGAATTCAGATGCCTGTTGATCAGAATTTATTTTCAGCTTATTTTTCCTTCTCCAAGTTAATTCCAAATCTTGAAGTGAATACCTAGGCAGATGGCCAGTTATATAGCAACAAATATTTTCACAGAATCACAAAATGGAAGGGACCTCTGGAGATCATCTAGTCCAACCCCCTTGCCAGAGCAGGATCCCTGAGAGCAGATTACACAGGAACATGTCAGGCAGGTTTTGAATGGCTCCAGGGGTGAAGACTCCACAAACTGTGGGCATTTTGTTCCAATACTCTGCTACCCCCCAAGTAAAGAAGAATTTTCTCATATTGCAGTTAAGTCTCCTGTGTGTCAGTTTGACACCATTACACCATGTTCTGTCACTGGACACCACATAGAAGAGTCTGTCCCCATCCTCCTGACGACTGACCTTTAGATATTTATAAACATCAATGAGATCCTCCCTCAGCCTCCTTTTCTCTAAGCTAAACAGCCCAAGCTCTCTCAGCCTTTCCTCGCAGGGCAGATGTTCCAGTCCCTAAATCATCTTAGTGGCCCTGTGCAGGACTGTCTCCAGTAGCTTCTTGTCCCTCTTGAACTGGGGAGCCCAAAACTGCACAAAATAAATACTCCAGGAGGGGCCTCACCAGGGCAGACTAGAGAGGGAGGATAACTTGCCTCAACCTGCTCGCCAGTCTTCTTAATGTACCCCAGGATGGCACTGAGGCCATGAGGGCACATTGCTGGCTCATGGCTGTCCACCATGACTCCCAGATCTTTCTCCCCAGAGCTGTTTTCCATCAGGTCAACCCCTTAAACTTGCATTCACGCATGGGGCTGTTTTTCCCCAGATGTAGTACTCTGCCCCTTTCCATACTGAACTTCATAAGGTTTCTCCCTGTCTAGCTCTGCATCCTGTCCAGGTCCCACTGGATGGCAGGACAGCCATCTGGAGTATCAGCCAACCCTCCCCACTTGTAGCATCAGCAAATTAGCTAAGGATAGTGTCTCACCCTTCCTACAGGTCACTGATTAATATACTGAATAAGACTGGGCCCGGTACTGACCCCTGAGGGACACCACTACTCACAGGCCTCCAGATGGATTCAGCCCCACTGACCACAACTCTCTAGGGTCCGTTCCTAATCCTGCCATCGTCCAATCCTCACTTCTCAAGTGTGTTTGTGAGGATGTCATGGGAGACAGATTTACTTTATCTTTGTGAAGTAAATCTTGTATCAAAGTTACACTAACAGGAACCTAACATCTTCTGCAAGCTAAGAAGGCTGTTACCAGAGAACATCTGTTGGAAAAAGTCTCAAAAACCATGTATCAATTCTTCTTCCTTCACATGGACTACAGAAAAGCTAATTTCAGGATAGAGTACAATCAAGATAACCTCTATCAGCTCAACATAGTAAAGCTGAATAAAGCATTTGAACTTTCACGTCCTCCAGTATAAACAGTATATATAAATGTACCCCATTTTTCTTTTCAACTTTTTACAACAAATTCCCTGCCTCCCACCTGCAATAGCTGTTGCACGTTACCAGTTTTAACATGATGCACCTGTTAATGTGGGGGAAGCTTGAATTGGCAGGCTGCATGCCCCACTTGAAAGGAGACATTTTTAATTGCAGTAACCTGAAGTAAACAAGCTGAAGTAAACTCACATGTAAGAGCAAAATACTTCATTTAGAGTCTGAAGCAATTTTACTTTGTAAAAAAGACCTAAGTGCCATTTCTTTATTTGCATCTAGTAGGAAAGTTTATCTTCATTTCCCAATGACTGCAAAAAGGTATTTCAGAAGAACAGTAGGATTTGAAGTTTAAAAATTTAACCATGATCTCCTACTAATAAGTTACCAACTGATTGTAATAACACAAAAGGCTTTGTTTTTCAGAAAACAATAACTTCATTTAGAAGATCAGTATCAACTAGAAGCAAAACCTTTCCCCTCTCAAAAACAATTTTGTGAACTCTTTCAGGAGGACTGTTCTAGCAAAATGGAGCAAAGAGTAAGTCAGGATATTAAGAATGTCATGAGGGGTACTAAATGCAACTGGAAATTAAATGACAGAAAGGAAATTCCATATTCCCTCCCTGAATAAATTTCTCTCCCTACCAAATTATTTTTTTCCTGGTAACTAGCACAGTATGAATTGCTTTATCTAAAAAAAAAAATGAAAAAATGGACAAGACAGGCATGTTTTTTATTGAAGTGGTATGAGTATTCTACACCATCAGCATGGAAAAACTGCCCCAAGTCTATGTCAAAATAAAGAATTCCTGGTTCCTCCAAAGATCCTGCAACAGGAGAGCAAGGTTTTAATATGTGTGCATGTGATTAATGCTCTGCTTACATCTGCAGGAGAACATTGGAACTGACTGGATAATTTTTTTGAAGGGAAGAGAGTCAGATCAGAGGAAACTGAAGATAATTGCACCTTCCTGCTCCGTCTGCTCTTACAGAAGAGAGGATCTGTGTCCTGACAGTTTAAAAAAACCCGTGGTCTCTAAAATACAAGATTTAAATGACATTCCAATGAAGTAGTACTATACGGTATTTGTACAGAGTTCAGGAGGTTTTCTAAACCACACTATAGTTATCCCAAAGTAAATACGGGAAGCAACCGTAGTCAACAGAAGCACAGGGATTCCTTACACCTGGGATTCTGACCACAGAACATAGGCTGATATTTATTTGGAATAGCTATCCCTTTTGGTTGAAGGACATTCCTCTATTATTTTACCTAACACAAAGAAAATCCTGAGCAATTCTTTTAACAAACACAGATTCACTCCTTTTCTACTCCCATAAGTGTCAGTTTTACTCTATAGGAACCTTTTGGGGGGAGGATATAAACTATAAGCCATTCAGAGGACTTGCAGCTGATGGTTTAGGTAAGGCATACAGAAATTTTGTAATGATCATAGCAGATCACCAGATCAAAAACAAATTAAATACCACTATACTAATCTCTACTGAGAAACAACAGAATCTCTCAGAAACTTCAGCTGGAAAAAAAAAATAGAGGCTAGAGTATCTTGTGGTCTGGAAGAAAGGCTCTTGTGAAGAGAACAAACTGTAAGTCTGCTCAGTTATGTAAAGCATCTGTGACTAAAACATGTAATGCTAATTTTTTTCTCATCTCAAGAGAAGCAGACTGTAAAGAAAACAATATAAACCACCTCTGGAAGGAGTGGAAGGGCTGCAGGAAAGCTGTCCATGCTGTCAGAATTGGGTAGTGTCTCCAATGAAAACTGATCGAAATATTATTTCAATTTATGAAATTTCAGCTTACCTACAAGTAGCTGGACTAAATAAGGATACCAATTTTTTGCTAGAATTGTTCCCCTCAAGAAGACCTGGAATGAATATAGCACAACAACATGAATCTAGAAGAGAGGTCAGCAAAAAAGGTTTAACTCAAAATACTGAGGGAAACTATCTTGAACAGACGAGTTGCTAAAATATACACACATACACACGTTGTAGGCAGTCCACCTAAACAGATGACTAGAAAGAAAATGTGCACATCTTGAAACATGACCAGGCAGTATGACCTTTATCGATATATGATTTCATGTCATCAAGGTTGCTTCTATTCCAGTTCAAATAGTATTGTCTGTTTTTCCAAGGCTTCTTAGGATTTCATAATACTAGTCAAGCTTTGTAACAAATGAAACAGCAAGGCTCAAAAACGTTCAACTCCACTCAAGAATATTCATTACTTTTAGGGATATAGTTATTACATTTACATGTGCCATACAATAACAAAAGAAAAATAATCCAGAGATATTCTATCACAGTTATTCAATTGTTTCTTTTAAAAATGTATATATAAACTAGAAAAACTACTTACTGGTACAATTTGAAAATGCTTTATTTTTAATCCATGACTCAATGATAATACAAATGTTTTGGGGTTACTTTGGCTATCACGTACCAGGAATACCCTAAAAGAGATTGAAAATTTTCACAGTGAGATCACTCTGAAAACCTTTTGTAAACATCTACCTACCAACTATCCATCTACCAACTGTTGTAAATTTATTACAGAAGTATTAGTGAAAAGAAAAAAAATAATATTAATTATGTAAATTATGCTTTTAATCAGTATTTTTTAGCAAATATGTCACTGAAAGCCTTTTGCTTAAATTCTTCTTCACCTTGTCTATTATGTAAAAAATGCACACTCTAAAAACAAATGGCACTGTATGTGTTAGTTTTAACTCTGCATAGAATTACAATGCATCTCTGGACAGAAAAGCACCCTCCAAGTTTATAATCTGTACTGTATTTTTCTCTGTACTCTGACATTTACCCAAATGAGATATACAGAGAAAATTCAAAAGGGAGTTCAACGGGAAATTTACAAAAGAAGTAATGCAAGACATATCAGAATGGTTTTCACACGCACTTCTGCACATCAACAAAATTCTAGCTGAGACAGAGCTGCACTTTGCTCAATTTATGGCATCATTATTTAAATCACAATACTCTCAATGGCCAAAGTTGCTGATTACTAGTAAGAGACAACTTCCCTTAAATAATTGGGTTTGGGATACTGGTAGAGAAGAGTTTGGAGGACAGAAGGAAGTACCTGATTCACAGCTTTGCAGTCAAGAGTCTGAATCATTTGTACTGTCAGGTCTGGAACAGATAAAGCTATTTACCAAAGAAAGGAAATGGAGGGACAGCCACTGGCAACCATGCTCCTCATTCAGGACACAAAAGAAATTGTCATAGTGGACTTGCAGGTATCAAGTAAGTGACCACAAGTGGCCTTCTACTTTTGCCCAACTATGTACCAGGTACAACTATTACATGAAAAGGAAGGATTTTAGGAGAAGAAAA
The DNA here is from genome assembly GCA_023637945.1 of Phaethornis superciliosus. Taxonomy (NCBI): domain Eukaryota; kingdom Metazoa; phylum Chordata; class Aves; order Apodiformes; family Trochilidae; genus Phaethornis; species Phaethornis superciliosus. Next base: position 20,469,716 of record JAJQWJ010000007.1, on the reverse strand, counting down.
AAGACAAAGGATTACAGTGAATTTTCACTGACTAAGGGTGGTGGACCCAAACTACTAATTTTATTCTCAAAGTTCTTAAGAACTCTATTTTTAAAAAGAAAATACCTGGGAATTATGAAATCTGGAGTCCATAGTAATTTAGATTTCTAAAAAGTCCCCTTACATTTAATTCGAATCTTTAACACTAATTCAGTTATTAAAGAAGGATAATTGCCAACTCAGCATACTGCTAGTAAGAGCACACAGCAAAGCATGAGTAGGACTTCTCAATAGATTCCGGCTCTCCTAGCAAGCTCTCTCTCACCACCTAGTGGCCTTCCACCCTCTCCAGGACATGAATGAAATTTTTCAGAGCACAGATAGATCCTTTGCATAAAAGCAAATCTTTTAGATGTTTTAGTCATTGAGGACTGACGTCCTATTTTATTCAGAAAAAATACACTCACAAGAATGTGATACACTGCATCTATCTAGAATTGGTTCTCTAAACCCAAATAGAGTGATCCACATTAAACAATATAAAAAGCAATCGCATTGGGTACAAAAGAAAATACAAGTTGATTAGGATTTATGTCCCTATTCATCACTTCTTTTAAAGTACCTTCTTACTTTTTTCCTTGCTTTAACAGAAAGATAAGCAAAATTTGTCCTACTTCACATAAAAATATCTCTATTCTTTTCGAACCTTAGCACAATAGACCTACTTTCATTCCTAGAATCATAGAATGGTGAGGGTTGGAAAGGACCTTAAAAATCATCAAGATCCAACCCCCCCACATGGTCAGGGGACACCTTTCACTAGATCAGTTTGCAAAAGACCTCATCCAACCTGGCCTCAAACATCTCAAGGGAGGGGGCAACAGCAACCTCTATATGCAACCTATTTCAGTATCTTACTACCTTGATGGTGAAGAATTTCTTCCTTATATCTGACCTAAATCTACCCTCTTTCAGTTTAAAACCATTACTCCATGTCCTACCACTACCTATCTGGTGAAAAGACCCCCTCAGCTTTCCTATAGGCCCCCTTCATGTACTGGAAGGCTGCTACAAGGTCTCCCCAGAGCCTTCTCTTCTCCAGGCTGAATAACCCCAACTCTCTCACCCTATCTTTGTAGTACAGGTGCTCAAGCCCTTTGATCATCTTTTGTGGCCCTTCTCTGGACCCTCTCCAACAGGTCTGTATCTTTCCTGTGCTGGGGGTTCCAAAGCTGTATGCAGTAGTCCAGCTGTGGTCTCACAAGATCAGAGTAGAGGGGCAGAATCATCTCCCTTGACCAGCTGACCTTGACCACCTTCTTCTGATGCAGCCCAGGATGTGGCTGACCTTCTGGGCTGCAAGCACATGCTGGTGGCTCACGTCAAGCCTCTCATCTACTACAAGCCCAAGGCCTTGTCCTCAGGACTGCTCTCTAAACATTCTCTCTCCAGCCTGCATTTGTGCCTGGGGTTGTGCTGACCCTGGTACAGAACCTTGCACTTGGCCACACTGAATTTCACTGGACTGGCATGAGCCCCTCTCTCCAGCCTGCCAAGGTCCCTCTGGATGGCCTGCCTGTCTTCCCTCTATGGTGTCCACCACACCACACAGCTTGGTATCACTTCATTATGAAGAAAGGTTTGTAGTTCACAGAGTCTTAGTAAAGCCCATTGAAAAGGAGCTTTTTACACATGCTGGGTAACTCCAAACAACCGCTCCTTCATAAATTTATAAGGAGTTCTTTGAATTAACCAGTTGCATTTTTGAACAAGGTTATTTGTTGGTATATGTGGTATTATAGAGATCTGAACCCCCCTCTGTCATATATAAATATCTCTTGACATGTCTTAACATGGATTATTTTCTGTCGTCCCTGTTCCCACTCCCAGAAACTAAAATCTTATTATTTCCATGACAAACTCCTATATTTCTGGTGATAATTCATTCTTCCAGCCCATCAAAAAGCACAGCATTTGTCACATGCAGTAATGTGTTCATGACTTCACTGTAACTCCTGAGTATATATCTTACAGCATATGAACAGTCATACTACCATGCTCTCATCAACTCTAAACAGTTCACACAAGAGTATCATCCTCAACAAAACCACAATGGCATGTCTATGAATAGATCCAAAAATGACATCATCAACACCGTACTAAAATAACATTAGCAAGATGTTCACTTTCTCATCCCAAAACCCATTGCTATTTAGTCATCAAATCTACTGGGTTTCATGTAACAGCATTTCCAGTACACTGAAATACATGGGAAGATTCATCAGCCCTAGAACGACATGGGCTTAGAAATACATGTTGGATTCACCCCCTATGTCCTGACCCTCTCATGTAACAAATGCAAGCATAAATGCAGAGTACAGAAACAGCTTTAGGATGACTAATCAGACTTAAAAACAGGAGCCTTGAAATTAAAAAAATTGAAGAAAAAGGGGATGTCCAGTTAGCCATCCTTGCTGACTATGATGATTTTTGCTCACTTTCCTATCTCTTTTTTTTCCTAGAGCCCTTACTGTGTATACAAAAAAACAGTATTACAACATACTTAATCTGAAACTGAAGGAATTTAACCAGTAATCTAACATTACCAGTACCTAACTGAAAACAGACTCAGAAAAATTTAGAGTTCTATGGAATTAATTGTTGAACGAAGGAGGCCAAAGTTTACATTTAATATAGCAGCAAAGATAAAAATATGGAGATGAAAACCAGAAGGATTCAAACATAAAATACATGCTTGCTATGTCATTTTTTTAAAAATAAAATTTAAATGAGAGAAAACAAAGAGTGAATAAATTTAAGCTAATGGTTATTGGTTATCATTATGGGATAATACAATTTTCAGTCATTGCATACAGAAAAGCATACTTTTTTTTCAATGGCTGTCTTTGCACAGTTCATCTTTGAATAAGGTTAGTCAATGTTTTCAGGCTTTCATTCTTTCATCACTAATAAGAGATACAAAAGACACTGGTGCCAAAGTTGACAGTACCCAGAGAATACTGTGCAAACACAGAGCTCAAGTGCCTGGCTCTGAGCAGACATAAGTAATCTGTCAGTGACAGAATCGAAGTGTTAGATCACCATTTTACTGCTTCCAAAATATATAAACTAGAAACCAACTGATCCCCAGATAGCTCTATATAAAAGATTTTTCATTTGTTAGATAAGTGCAAAATCATCCTTCCCGCCCCCCCCCCCCCCCAATAAGAAGTGCATGAAAATAGCAGCTGACAACTAGAAATATGTCTCAGAAGAGTTATGTAAAGAATTAACTTACCCATCTACAAGTCCATGCTGCAAAATAAGTCTCTGAGCCTCTTCTCTAGAGATTTTATGATGAAACCATGACTGAGATCTGTGTATAGCTGTAGAAATAAAGATTTTTAAAAACCATTTCTCCTTTATTGAAAGAACCAGCTATAGCATTTCTCTGGCAATTAACTCACACATACCCATGTTAGACATGGCAATAGGACTACCATGTGAGTTCAGTCGTAGACACCCTCTCCTCTGTATGAGAGAAGTAAAAACAAGATTTCAAAGCTTTTTTGTTTAAAAAAGTATCAGAAAATACTATTCTGATAAAGCAAAGGTGTTTATACCCGCCATGCTAATCCTTCTTCAACTGCAACTGAAAGGGCTTCTGTTGGATTTTCTATAATTCTGCTTCTGTGTCCTGAGAAATCCATTGCTACTAACGAATTTTCTGAAATGCTTCTCTGCAAGAAAAAAAAAATAAACTTAGTTTGGTTTTTTGGGTTTTTTAAGCTCAATCATTTAAAAGTGAGCTTCTGAGAAAACAGTGCTTTGTAAGTGATGTTTCAAGTACATGCAGAATTTCTCATCAGAGCCAAACTAATTTTACCCATCTGAACTTCTAGTATTATGCTGCAACGCTCAATTTTAGAGTCTGGCACAACAGATCACCTTTCTGCATTACTGCAATGGATGATAAATACACTGTTTTACCATAAATTGTTTTTATATTTTTAACTATAACTAGCCCTTTGCATGTGAAAACAAATCAGCAAATTGCTATTAAGTTGTCTAAGTAACAAACAAACAAACAAAAAAGATAAAATATAAAACTCACATATAGCCATCAAATTAACAAATACTTGAAATACTTTGCTATGAAGATGTTATAAATGTATATATAAGAAAACTGCATGAAAGTTTTCTTTATCAACTTTCCCTCTAAGTGTACCATTTTAAGAACTGAAAACAGTCAGAAGTTGATAGAGTTTAACATCTATTTTAATACATTGCTTCTAACTTGTATCATAGATTCAACAACTGCCAGACCCGTTATTACAAAAATGCTTGTTTTTTCTCTCCCAGTGAAGTTCAAGTTCACAACAGTAGTACAAAAAGCATTTAAGTTTGACAAAGAAGTCTTAAAACTCACCAAAATACTTCTCAGAAATCAAGGTTTACAAAATCAAGTTTAATACAGATTGTGATGGTTCAAATGTTGCCAGGCACTGGAATATCAAATAATTAAAAGAACATTCTATCACTGAGTAAGTTAAAGTAACATCTGGAAACACAAGAGGCCCAGATTCCTGTAGGGTTGTCAAAGCTTCCCAGTCCAAAACCAAAGCAACCCTGTTCCAAAGAGTTCCTATTTGGAACTACAAATGGAAGACAGGAATTCTGTAATTCACTGTAGTTCTTGACAATGTAATCAAGGTCTGCCTGAGTAACTGTAACCTGTGAAGAACTTTGCAAAAGTAAAATAAACAAAATTAAAATAAGACAAAATGTTTGGTATTCTTTTTAGCTCACATGGTTGTGTGTTTTTGAGGAATGTAAAGCACAGAAGTGGTTCCCCTATGAAGCAGGTTCTGTAGCTTGTGCACTTAATTCCCAGGTTTATCCAGTTTGTTTAATTGATGAATTATACAGAAGTAGCAAAACAGTGCTGTGCTTATTGCTGTCTGTAAATTCTGCCTGTGTTAGAAGCTACGTGAGCTAAAATGCCCACAGCTGTGTATGAGAGACTCAGTAATGGCTCCCAGATCTCTTATAAAAGCAGCAGCTGCCTATTGTAACAGCTTCACTTAACAGAAAGTAAAGACACAGCCAGTGTATTAAACAGAGCTTTGAAGCCATGCTTTTTAGCAATATCACTGAAAACTATTTTTAGGAATACCTCTAATAGCAAATGTATGTTTTACACATTTTAACAGCAACACCTATGGCAAGAGCTAAAAAAATCCACCATAAAATCGCTCTCACAAGTTCTGACAAGTAATTTTTACTCCATTTAACCAACAAAACGCAGAAAAGTGATATGAATCATCCACAAAAAAAGTCTGCAATCAAATGAATCATAAAGAACTAGGATAACAAAAAAAATTAAAAAAAGGACAACCTGATTCAAACCCAAACTACCTGACTGAGGAGATGGACACAGCATCTAGTATAGGCTGTTGTTCCTCCAAAACCCAGTTCTGTCAAATTATAGTGTTCCTCTGAAGTCCAGTCAGTATTACACCAGCTGAAATTAATCTAAATTACTTAATATTTTGTATTTTTAAAAAGGAAATATTACTCTCTACTGGAAAGGATGTTATAGCTTATTAATCATTTGCAGCATGTGTAACCTTAAACACTTTGCTTGTTTTTAAATCCATTTATAGGTCTGCTGCTCTGTTTTCAAACAGCTCTTTCTATTCTTCTTGGTAGTGATAATAAGACAACGATCTTCCAAAATATTGGAGATCTGCCTAAAGGAAAAAGCCTGCTAACTGGTCTGAACTCTTTTCAATCCTGACAGCCCTGACTTTTTCAGCAAGCATTCATACAATCAAACAGTTGCAGCATCAGGTCAGTCCTATAACTGACACAAGTTACTTAAAAATAGCATGATGGCAGAAACAATGTACTTATTCATAGAGCTACGGTGGGACATACCATAGGTGTTATATTCAAAGGGCTGCAGCCACTTCTACCTTGATATGGTTGCATGTAATTCTGATACAGCTGCATCCCATACTAAAACCAGAAAATAATATGGTTAGCATTTTCAGTTATAAAACTTAGCTAAGTAAATTTGTTCTCCAGATGTAATAGATAACCTATGCCTTCCCTTACCACTAAAAACCAGGGACAAACGCTGTTAGGACAAGGTAATGCAAAACAATTATCATCGTTGCTGCCTTTATAAATGTGCTCTCTGCATTAACTACTAACCATTTAATACACACAATATGTTGTCACAAAGATACATTTTAAAAATATATTGAAGTTATTCTTCTGTGCATTCTTGTAGCATTGGTCCACATTACTCAACGATCTTGATGAGCTCAGCACTGTTAGATATAAGCATATGCCTAATGTTAAGTTTAGTATTTGCAGGACTGAGGCTTCAATGCATCATCCCATCCCCAGTAATGATTCCAATAATTTGACCTCTGTTGGGATGAAGAAAACAAGCTTTCAGAATACAAAATGTTGCTGTTGCGTGGGAACCTAGAATTATGTCACTTTTCTATTGCACAGTACCAAAGTTTCAAATAGTAAATGGTAAGCAAGAAGCTAAATCCACCCAGAAAAATTACCTTAAGCAACCTAATTGCTGTCATCCAACAGGTCCTACTTTGTTCATCATCTGCACAGAGCTGTTTCAGGTCTCTGGCTCCTCCTGATTTGTTAGGCTAGAAGGCCACAGCACATTTTTTTAGCATTAATGCATATCTTGAAGATAATACCTGTTGAAATAAAAGCCACTAATTCTCCTATTTTATAATAAACAGCTGAATTTTGTTTGCAAAAACCTTAAAGAAACTTAAGCTTACCTAAAAACTGTGGCTTGCTTTAATATGTATCAGAATATTAAGCTTGTACCTTAAAGCAGAATCCATAGTTTGTTGGTGCTCCAGAAATCTTTTTGCCTGTCAAAGACATGTACATATCACTATTGCTGAATTCACAGAAAAACTGCAGATGCCTGGGCTCCTAGAAAGAAGAGCAATGTAATACAGTTAGACAACTTTTAGTCAGCCTCTCCAGGTAAGACACTCAGAAGAGTATAGTTGTTATCCTGTTCCAAAACAGTCTTACATACTACAGTTTTAACTGTGACATCACAAAATCTATAAAGAGACAACTCGAGATTAATTTTATGATGCAGAGAGAAAACACATTAAAATAGTAAGATAGTTTATTCTTCTAGAGAAGGGCAAAAATAAAGGTACAAGTGATACCAGTTCTGGGAAAGCATCTACTACACAATATTAGAATAGGAATTAAATTTTGAGAGAAGTATGCCTTTCAAACATCAAAATAAAATATACTTTCATAATCTGAAAAACAACACATCATAATTATTACTGTCCCTTACTATTTCTAACCACTACCTCTATCCTCTGAGGCTGATTAAGTCAAGGAAGCAAACAAAAGAAAGTTGCTGAAGGATACAAAACCAGCTCAATGAATGCTCTGGCAGTTAACACAGAAAATTCAGAACAAGAAAAAACATTGTTTGAAGTGCTTTACATAAAATGGTGTCTCAACTCCACTGTATTCCATTTAACATAATCAGGTTTAAAGTGACCAGTGAAAAAATATGAGAACTCTCAAAAGATTTCCTTGTAAATACTTTACACACAGGTTTTTGTTTATTTTATATAATGAAGGATGTCCACCTTTCAGTGCTTCTACTTAAGAATTTTAACTACAGTTTGAAAATTCATTTTAAAAGGACACTGTTAACTGACTGGAAAAATATTAACCAGAACAAAGCAAAGTTATCAGGCAAAAAACAACTACTGTTTCTAAGACAGTATTTCCACAATTTTGTATTTCAATATTTTTACATATTTTATAATAAATAGATCTTCTATCCTTTTTGTCATTGTAAATTGAAATTCAAATTTTGTGAATATTACAACAAATGACAAATACATACACCTTTGCTCTAACTTCACAGTTCTCTTCTTTTTTAATCTTCCCTTACCTTAGAGGTACCTTTAGTGGAAAAATAAAGGCCAGATCTTCTCAACAAAAAGTACAATTTTTTCCACGATTTCTTCCCCTGCTCCTTTGCATGCAAATAACCATGAATCTCAGGATATGTGCTGGAGCTTAGGAACATCTTAAAAAAAATACAAGATTGCATTTTTCTTTTCAGCTGAAACTAGATTTCTGTTTCAATACCATACTCAGACAGGACCAAGGGGAATAAACCCTTGGTAAATCCACTATCACACCACAGTAGTTCAGTTATGATTGCATCTAATTTCATTCAGATTATCTCTGATTTAAGGCATGTACTATGTTACATAGGTTATGTTACATGTGTTACTATGTTACATATAAGGTATGCTATGCAAGTTGCATATTTATATGGAACAGAAGGTTTGATATGAGAGCATAAGTTATGCAGTCCGTTGACGTGAGTATAAAAAAGGTGCCAGAAGTTCTGATCCCATGCCTCAGTACCCTATTTATATAGAAATGCAAATCAATGCTACCAAAAGAAGAAAAAAAAAACAAACAAACAAAAAAACCCAAAACAAAACAAAACAAAAAAACTCCATCCCTCCCACCACCCACTTCTTGCATAACAAACCAGGTAAGGGAATTGACCTGAGCTAAATTCAGCAAACAAATACCAAAATCTGAATTAAAAAAACCCATCCACGTCAGGCAGACAGTACCATTTTGAAAAGGAGGGAACATAGGTCTCAGGACCTGAAATGGTGCTTTAAAAATATGACCTCCAGGAGTTGAACCAAAACCAGGAGAGGTTGGGCCAGCCCCCGAGGCAGTTCCTGTTTGTATACAATGTTATGTGGCAGATAGTACTGAAAAAAAGCTGCATTAGGAGGAAGAAGACTTAAAACTCCAAGAGATCAGCCATTTTGCCTTCAGCACTGCAAGAAATAGGTGCACATCCTAACAAGCCATAGGAAAGAGATGATGATGTAGACAGAGGAATTAACTAATGCACTGATGCACTATCTTGTGAAGAAGAGCGCAAAAACTGGAGACTGTGACTAAAACCAATGTGGCTGAAACACAGCTCTCAATTTTATTAATAATCACACAGCGTTATATAGAACTCAGAGGCCACGCCTCTTTAAATAACAAATTCTCGCAGTCAGCTACATCCTGGCTAAACATCCTGTTTTCTTCTTTTCTGCTGCCAACTCCCTTATCTTCTGCACGTAGCTGATCTTTTAGAAACCTTGCAGCTGGGCCTCAAGGCCCTTGGCTCACTCTGGCTAAAGCTAAATAGTCAGGGTTGCTCACATGTCCATTTTCTTCCAAAAACTCTCCAACACTGACACACTGCCTCTGCTCAGGGTATTCAATGACTTCTCTTTAGCCATTTCAACTAGACATTGGCAGAGTGCACACAGCTGTTATCTTCCAAAGACCAAGTATGGTTTTACTTAGTCCACAAAAGTACCCACTAAAAGCTGGTATCTGTGCTAACTTTACTCTAATTCCATGCAATGTATTTGTTTTTACTACTTGTCTTCCAGTAAAACTATTGAAAACCGTGACTCACATCTAAACAGACTAACCCTGAGTTCTTCAGTCTCCAGATATGCAAAGGAACCTGTGGTGTTACTAAGCTCTTCAGGGAAACTTGGCCCAGACTGACCTGCAGAATCATTAATACTATCTAGGCCCATATAGTATGGAAAAAGAGATTTTTCTGGTTGGTATTTGCAGCTTCCGGTGCTGCATTTTCTTCCTGTCTGCTGCCACTTCCAGAAAATCTGATTTGAGAACATGAAGCAGCAGATTACCATGCAAGAGACAGACTGGTCATTACAAACTGCAGCAAAATAATTAAGTAAACATGATTTTGGAAGTACACCAAGTTCTTTGGCCACTAAATAAAGCAGTCCAACAAAGCTACACAACGTTGGTTTCACTTGCATTCTTTTCCTACCTTCCAGACACATGACTGTACCATCTGCAGACTGTCTTGAGCTAATGAAATTCAGCTGGTGTGAATGTAGTAGCATGGGCAGGCACCATTTGACAGGAGGGTGCCCTGGCACACAACTGGGAATGCATTATGAATAGCTGCACTGCTATTCTGAACAGCTAAATTACAGTAAGACTATGTACATCTATCCACATGTGCTGCTGGCACACAGCTCGTATAAATGCAGTTTAAGCTATTTCAGTGACACTTAAGCAGACAAGTAGGTCCTGGCCTGTTAATCTTCCTATTTGCCACCTATTAACAGGTTCAGAGAAGGTGACATAAAGGATGCGTTGAAAAAGTATTTTTAACTCCATAAACAAATCAAATAGAAAGCTTTAGGATATCTAAAGAATCAACATATGTAAAGCCAAAAGAGCGTATTTTTAGGCTTTAGTTTCTCTACTGAAGATGAAAGGAGGGGATGGCTCCCAGCCTGCATAAGTAGCTTCCCTGGGATTTCTGCCACAAGAGCTTCAAACCTGTCATGAAAAATGCTTTTCTTACTCAGCAGGCAAAGTGGAGGAGCAATTCAAAGCTCAGCTTCAACAGCCACTGTGGTACCCATGCTATCAATTAAAATAAAGTAGCCATAATGCTGAGAAAAAAGGCAATCCTCAATCTATCTTTTTCTCTCTAAGACAGCTGAGGACTGTGTTAGAAAATGTAATATGAACAAGCTGTAGTCAAAACCATTAACTGTCACAAAGAAAGAGCAGTAAAAATATTTCAGAGTGAGAACTGACTGTAACAAAAACCTATAATGAAACACAGTAGAAAAGATAACTTCCTTGGTGTTTTTTGTTGAGGTTTGGTTTTAGTTGAGGTTTCTTTGTTGTTTTGGTTTAGTGTCTTTTTAATGGAAGTACATGCAAGTTTATTTAAAGGAGGAATGGATCTCTGTTGCAGCAGATAAGAGGTAATCAAAATAGGACAAAAAGAAGAAAAATCAGAAAAGTTTTAATATGCAAAGAAGAAGTGGGAGAATCACATCATGATATGCTGAAGACAAGGATTACTGGTCACCCCATATGGAGAAATAAGATTGCACCCTCTCCCCCATGTTAAGAAACATATAACATGGCATGTAGGGTGGTCTCAAATGTTACAATGTCCTTCAGATACTAGTATCTGACAGCACCAAGGACTCAATTATGATTTTTTGGATGTAAACCCAAGCAGTTTAACAAAACCATAGCAAATAAATGTCTTTTATTAAAAGAAACAAACAAACCCCAAAATCAAATCAATCATCAAGTGAAAAAAACAACAGATTAAAACACTGTACTGTCTTGGATTAATGTAATAATAAAAAAACCCCAAAATACTAAATGTCACTGGATACAATCAAGATTGAGAGCTGCACTCCTATCTATACTACTTACCTGTCTGCACTTTCACCTTCCTCAATGAAAGAATAACTGCAGGAGCAGAGACAACTATATTTGCTAAGGTGGATGCTTCTTGAGCACTTCCACATTATTTCTGAGATCTAAAAAAGCTGTAGTTTTCCTAAGACATTGTGAATCAAGTTTGAACTTGATGACTTGTATCTTCAGTGCTTTAATCACAGCTGGCCATTGCTATTGGGAATGAACAGAATTTTCACCTGAACCTTCTGAGAAATCTTGGGGGCACAAAGTAATACCAGTGAAGCATTGAAACTGATTCTTAGTCAGCAGATTTCAGTCAATCTAAGGGGTTTCAAGTGGAAGAAAGTCTAGAAAAACACAGAGTAGACAATGGGAAAAAGCAACAGGCAGACTAGAACACGTCTAGAAGATTGACAAGAGATTGCATGCAGATTTCAGCTTGAAGACTGGAAGAGGCAGATCAGGAACTGGCCATGGAAAGACAAGCTTGATGTGGCAGAGAGATTAAAGAAATGAAAGGCTGAACCTTAGATCTGTGAAGGAACAACTAAGAACACAGGGGCAAGAGAGGGTAACAGGGGAAGGGAAAAAGGAAAACACACTATGAGCAATTCTAACTTACACACAATTATAAGTGTTTATCTTGGCAGTATTGTTCTAACTTAATTTTTGCATATATAGCATTCAAGCTTTTATGTTTATTTAGGAAAGGAATATGCTCCCCTTTTTTAATATACTCCACATCAGGTGCAAGTTTTTTTAATTGCTCTGGAAGATGGCTTGGACATGTGCTATCTGTAATAGCTTTTTAAAATGTGTTCACATTATGTGAAAAATATTAGAAAGAAGCAGCCAAATCGCTCAAGACTTCTACTCTGAACTTTAAGCCTACCTACAGAACTTAAATGTTAACTGTATGTATTAAACAATGAGGAAGAGGAGAAGGAATATATCTATTCTTATATCAAGACCAGAAAAAAGCATAATTACCCAAGTAATTTCAGCCTTCTATTTTGAAAATGCTACTGTTAAATTTAAAACACTGATTGACATACTGCATAGTGAAAAAAAATCTGCTACAAACATAATTAAAACCAATTAAAATTACAACAATTATAAAATAATTACAAAATGAGAGAAATGTTATTCAGAGATGAAAAGAAAATGAAAGAAACATAGCATAAAATTTTGATCCCTCAAAGTAATTTAAAAAATAATTATTTATTTCAGTGCAGCTAGGGTTTCACCTACTAGCTCAGAAAGATTCAATTATCTCATCACTTCCTACACTGTGCTTTTAACTGGAAATGCTATCATGAATAAGAATACAAAAGGATGTAGTATATACATGAATTCATCTAATGTAAGTATTGCTCCAACAAGCAAACCATGTTTTAAAGAAGTCACAAACCCCATTTAAAATTAGATTCAACAACAGTTTAACATTTAATTAGACCAAGTGAGTCAATTTGCTTCCCATATTTGGAAGTTGCTAGTCCTCAAAAAACAAACACCACAACCAAAATCTGAAAAAAAACATAATTTTTCATTACTATGTACAGAAGCCTCAGATTAAAATCTTTGTATTAAATTCATTTTTGACATGTTTTAAAGCACACAACTAAACAAGTTCCAAATGATCTACACTGCCTACCACTATCCACATGCATACAGTGATGTGTTTCAGAGCAGCCATTCTCTAGTCCCTGAAGTGACACACTTCTTCTAGGCTACAGATCTTCACAACAGAGATTAAGCCTCTCTTTGGCATACATGTATCACATGTCAAACCTAGTCATTTTACTCAGAACATGCCAAACAGGTAGGGGACTGGTAAACTTTTGTTGTTGCTGTGTTTGAGGCTATTTAAATGCTCTGATTTAAACTCATCAGCAAAAATACTGTCTCGTTCACTTTCAATGAAAGTCAAGAAAAGCATACTTGAAAAACATTTTACTTCCTTACAGTTCAACCCACAAAAAGCTATAAAAGTATCAGAAGTGATTTTTTTATCACTTGTAAGCACTGACTTGCTGAAACTAATGTCTCTCTTGATACTTGACCAAGCACATCACAAATAATAATGCAAGCCCATTAACTTGTCTTAATGAAAGTTTCTAGGGAAATAGTGACACACTGTAGACTTCTGCTCAAATGTGCACAACAGCTGCACAAAGCACAGAAGTACTTTGTGGCTGTTAAGTTCTATTCAGCAAAGTACAACTGAACAAACAATACAACATAAAACAGCAACACAGCAGTTTCTAACAGATTTTTCAAGCTACCAAAATAGCATGTAACTATATATTTAGAATGACTATTAATCTTCCCTACAGGCTCTGCACATTCTAAATAGAACAATATGGGCTTACGGAAGTTTTGTGATAGTAAAGGCAAACGGTTCCATTCTCAAAGTCTGTATTATTTTTTTCAAACTACCAAATTATATTTGCAAACAAAAAATATTAAGTTCTATCAACACAAAGGACAAGAGTTTCTAAATTAAATGTTGACAGTTGACTGCAAAATCTATTTGCTATTTAGGTAGCAAAAGTGAACAAATTTTTATTAAATCTGCAACATCTTTTTAAATAATATTTTTTATTTACATTTGTAAAAAATATTCACAGAATCTAGCATATGTCAATTAAATTTAACTTGAAACATTTTTACTGAATTTGGGTCAATCTTAACCTCCTGAATAAATTCACTTCCATAAGTATACAATTAATACAGAGAACGCTTTCAGAATTAGTTCTTTAATGTTTTTCATTTACTGGTGGATGCCAAGGTAGAGCTAACTATGCAAAAAATCTTGTATTTTCTACATTCATTTTAGTTCTGACTTAAATATCTTGTGCTACTACAAAGCCTTTCTAATAATTTTTTATCCCCAAAATTCACACATAGGGTCATTGTCTTAAGACCAGTGAAAGTTCTTCTATTAATTAATCTTTCTAGTGACAAGCAAACAAGAATGATGTGTATGCTTCCACCTTTATTACTCATTTTTCCCCTCTTTGAGAAGTAAGATGATGATCCCTGATAGTCATTCTGTGAAATTATTCCCATTGTAAATTATAATCTTGTGTCTGTTTAAAAGATGACTAACACTGAGTGACCTACCATATTTATTTCCGAAGGCTACAGCAGCCTTCAAACTAGCAAATCATACTACTCAGTCTAAATTTTCTATCATCGAGTTTAACCATTTACTTCTTTTTTCATACCAATTTGTATCATATTACCAGTTCCAGTATTCTACCAAGGCCTGCTATTAAATATATGCTGACTACCGCAGCATTCCAACCTTTTGGAGGAAACAGGGTCTTTCACCTGAAATAGCCAAAAAATGTATTAACTATTCTTACTGAATTTTGTCTGTTTTGGCACTCCTTAGTTCTGAAGGAATATGCATGTTTCCAAGTGCAGTCACATAATAACTTTCTGGAAGAGACACATCACTTGGTCATCTCTTAAGGAAAAAAAAGCTATTAGCCATGTTTGAGTTATTAAAAAACTAGCAAAGGTCCAATAGTGACTAAGCTCTATGTTCACACTACACAGACCACGGGAAATTCTGAGCTATGCTTGCTCATTCTCATTCAAAGATTACATACCTGTAGTATCCCAGTGTGGCTTACAGCTGCGTCGTTTTCACTTGGAAAAGATATCATATGATCTGGAAAAAAACTCTGTAACAAAAATAATTTGTATCAATGTTCCATAAAAATGAATATACCACTTCCTATTTCTTCTGGACATAAAACCAAAGCTCTCAGTGTAGTGCAAGGCAGTGCAGATTCTCTCATCCAAAAATTTCAACTCAATGCAATTCTTAAATTTGTGACACCCTATATATCACTTGCTGAAAAACTTCAAATTTTGAAAAAACTTCAATGGTCTCTGGAAGAAAGAGAGTTTCATACACCAGTGCAAGTTATATTTCAGAACTTGGCCCTTAGTGTTGTATTTTTAGCAGTAATTTCTCTCACTGTTGACACAGAAGACGTACCTGGGGCTTCAATATAGTAGGAAGCAGGGAGCATATAAACCAATATGCTGAAAAATATATTGTCTTCTATTGTTTTCATTACACTAGAAACCCAATAAAATGCTTTGGAATAACTTCCATTAATAGAGAACAAGTCCTCTCAGATTTTTCTTAGTTGTCCATTTTGTATGATATTAATATGAACTAATATAAAATCTGACTACATCCATATTGTATGGTTAAGTCTACATTTAGAATGCTGGTTTCATTATCAAGGAAAGCTTGAGGGGTAATTTCTGGAGAAGACTGGAGCTTGGGAGTTCAATATAGTCATCTAGATGTGAATCAGCCAAGAGTTTGGCCATTACTAATGTTTTTCTCAAGGGTTGGACAAATTTGAAACTAATATTCCCTTCACCATCTAATGTCAATTGACTTCCATTTTTAATAAAATTGAACTACTGGTAGAGTTAATTCACATGAACTTGTTTCTGATGGTACAGCACAGACCACAGTATCAAGAAGAATGACTCATGACTCAACAGGAACAGTAAGGACTCATATGTTTGGCAAAGTTCAAAGATGATTCCATTCACTGGTTAAACAACACACAAACATATTTATTCTTTGAAATCTTTTCTACTAATTGTAGGCCATCTCAAGCTTAGAATTTTTCACTAGTGAAGTGATATCTCCACATTAGGGGACTACCTCATTTGCCCAGAGAAACAGATGTGAAGAAAAAAAACCAAACATATCCCTCACATATCTCCTGTCTCTTAATGTTTACTTTTTAATAGGTAGATATGAGTTCCCTTTCACTTTTCATCTTTCAAGCTCTCATGCATCTCTACTATTTCTGAAGGGAGCTGACTTTATAGGAGACAGCATAAGGAGTGATCCAATACACCATTCATTTGAGCAAACAGATGGTGACTTTCTCCCACTGAGCCAGGATTGCTTCCATGGCCTTTGCCATCAGCCAAGGTCAGAATCTGCAGTATTAACCTTTGGCAACATCCTTGTGTTATGAATTGTCTCTGCTCTCTTTCCATTCCTTATATACACTAACTTTGGCTTCACTTTCACTAACTACTAATAGGGTATGGCTGCTCATGGCCTTTTGCATCAGTTGTCATTTAGCTGCAGCTGTGAGAAGCTGCCATTGGGCAGTGATGGGCCGTAACATTTGATTTTCGCTTGAACAATATAATCATCTTTGCTACAGATGCCCCTTCTCACACTGATGGATTTTATATTTTGTTGTCACTTGACAGGAACTTGACTGAATTTCAAATATTTTATTTTGTTGTAGGTCCATGTGTGAACTTCAATAAAGGTAAAGGCACCTCTGCAGCCCCCAACCATCCACCCATAAAAAAAAAAAAAACAACAAAGAAAGAACATGGATGTTTTACATCTTTAGAAAAGGGAGCAGCCAAGGGGTATGTGCACTAAAATATATTCCTATATCCCATTATTCTCTCCCAGTTATTCCTTTTTTGTCATGTCATACTATCAGCTTTACACTGCCTCTCTGCAGCAACTTCAATTGCACCACTTCACAGATATAATGTTAGGACTTACCAGTGGATTTTTAAAAAATTCATACTTGGCATAATTTTTTCTAAAATACAGTTTGTTTTCTTCTCCTATAACCCAATTTGACTGAACCTCCATCACTAATTCATGGTCCTCTATGGCTCTTCCTGTAAAAAGAAATAAACAACACCAATAAACAAACAATTTAACCCCCCCCCCCACATAAACCTGCACCTAAGAGCCTAGTAGAACCTGAAAACACAATAAAAACATTATTAAACTAAATTAAACTAACACAAAACATGAAACAAGCAATCTGAACACAGTCTATTAACCAGATCAATGTTACAGGAAGTTACTACTCCATCTCAGTAGGGTCCAACCTCTGTGGTAGTCACATGTGAGGTTTTTTGGTTTTCTTTCACTGTCATGATCTACAGACCAAATACAGACCACTGAATTTAACTCATTCTTCATTGAATTTAACTCATTCTTGAGTTCATAATGACAGAGATTAATGATGCTACATGAAAATCACTTTTTGTGACCCGATCAAATTAAGCAAATAAAAATATAAAGCAATTCGGAAAACAAAAAATGTCTCAAAATTACTGAAAGCAAGTGAGCATTTTAACATCTTCAGAGAGGAGAGTGGCCTGTATATGATGCCAGGGTAAAGAGACAATGACAAACCGAAGCTCTTTTTTTTCCTTTCAGTTTTATATAGAAAAAGTGCTCCTCTGGGATGACATTTAAAACTCTTACATGCTTGGCATTGTGACATTTAGGAAAATACCACTTCCTCAAGAGTTACTTCTTGGTACAAAAATACGACATTCTGTATCACTCCAGTGGGCTGCTAAAGATGCTATTATTTCTTTATTTTTAAGATATTACATCATTGAATATTTTACGATTGATTCAACTTACCTTCTTGAAGGAACTGAAATGTTTTACTGCCCTCCAAAACACATCACTGTGATCAATTCCCTCAATATTGCCATGAAAAATCTGCACTTTTTTGCTAATTTTTTGTCTTTCAGCTAAAGAGTTTCTACCTTCCTCTTGACCATCTCTTTATTACTACCATCTCTAACATGAGGAGCCCCTACTACAACTTAAGTCTCCTTAACTATGGAAAGTAAATAAAGCACATGAAAGAAGATTTAATTTTGAAGTGCATGATATGTCACATTTTAAATAGCATACTCTTTAGCAATCCAGTGGGAGAAGGGGGAAATTAAACTAAATAAAAACCATAAAATCCAGTGCCCAGTACTATTGCACAGATAGTGCTTTGTGAGCCTTCCCACAGGCCACCCAGAAGAATGCAGATAATTAAATCAAAACGAAATACTGAAAGACAACAATGATGTGGCTGCCAAAAATACTATTGCCTACTCAAAGAGAAACCCTAGAATACAAATCTCTTGAGCTGCAGAAGCAAACGGAAAACTTTACAGTCAACACAAAAATTTCTCACTAAAAAAGTAAAAATTTCAGGATGAAGACAGCACTTTCCTTAAAAAGGAGTACTTCTATGGAAAACTGATCTATTTTTACAACCTGTCCTGTACAGGGGAATTCCAGTGGAAGCATGGGACTCCAACCCCAAGGTACCAGGTGGTAGGAATAACATGATATCATTTAAATCTATGCACACCTTAGCCACCTTCAATAATCTTAGATAAGGTGAAGAACATCTAAGAATTTATTTGAATGCAATAGCTTGAAACAAATAGGAGACAGCTCTGAAACATACAGCGATTTCTAATGCTGCAATAGTCATCATACTGAAACAGAGCCTGGGCCACTGCAACACTTGGTAGTTGGGTAGGAAGGTTGAGCATGCCAGGTGGTGTGGCAGCAGGCTGTGCACAGCATGGGTGCCCTGTGGCAGGCAGATGGGGTGCACCACCCCAGGGAAACAGAGCAGGGACTGCTGCCTGCCCACTCACCCCAAGCCAACACCACCAGGTCAGCACGTGTGTGGGGACCCAGCTGCACTCCGTGTTCAGTGATGTAATTCCACACTAAAATGCATGATGTCTTTGAGAGCAGGAATATACAGACTGGTTTTATGTCTTCTTTCAGGTGGAATATTTTTTTTTTCTTTTCTTTTTTAACCATCACAGGCAGATAATTTCACACAGAAATTAAGGCACACTCCAGTGATATAATTAATGTCTACCTTGATTACAAGCAGAACACTTTGCTCAGCTCACTAAGATTCATGCAATCATAGCTAATTCAGGAGTATTCAGACAGCTGTTAAGATATCAAAGAAAATGTTCACTAAGTGGTGAGTGAATTATTAATCCCCATCACACTCATACAGACACACTCACATACCTCTCTTTTCTATATCCATTTATTAACTTGGGAGCAGAAAACAACTGCACAAATTTCCATGGATAAAAAGTACACTAAATAGCAAACATTCCAAACCTAAATCACAATTTGAAAAAGAGACATTCGTGCTACTCAGCCAGTGCTTAATGCACTACATTTAATGTGAGTCAAGATCAGCACATGAAACCTTTCAAATAAAACCAGATCTAACAATATAATAAAAATAAATCTATTATTATTCAGTGTTATAAATGATGAAAAAAAGATTGCTCAAGTTTTTGTCTACTAATATTGAATTGCCATCTTTATCATCTAGGAAATTATTTTCTTTTTAAAATAAATAATTCACCTTTTAATCTGGTGATTGCCCAAAGAAGCTGAAGCAATCAGAAGACAGTATGGTGAATTCAGGGTTCAAGAGCTGCACACTAGCAATTTTGAGAATTTCAGAAAAGCAATTTCAGTAATAAGTTGATACTGAAATCCTCCAAGAAATCCTTGAAATTGAAGCAAACACACTATTTTATAAAAAGTGTATCGTGCAAATAAACAAACCTGGAAAAACAATGTCACTATTGTTCTGTCACAATTTCTCGCAAGTGTCTTCTTCAAGAACTTCAACAACACTACTTAAACACCAGCCACACTATAAAAACAAAAACCTACTTCTACCATTTATACAGTAGTGTGGTCTAAAGCCATTTTATACCTCCTTTTCTTTAGCAGTCACTCAGTTATAGTCTCAACCCCAATTTAACTGTGACCTTAGTCTGAGCTGGAAGCATCTTAAAACTGATACATTCAGTGCAAAAGGTTGAAAATATATTTGAAATGTTAGCAAGTAAGAAAAAAAAAAAAAGAAAAATGTTTGTGGCTGCCTTCATAGGATGAAGGAGCAGAGAAGAGCAGAAAACTATTTTAGCTTTTGTAGTTAATCTTTAAAATATGGCTGCCAAACATAATACAGTCAGAGATGCACAGTCAAGTTTCTTTTACACGAATGCATGAGTCCAGGTTCTCTAGTACATACACAGAAAGGGGGTTCCAAGAACCACTTTTAGCCATATGAATATATCCATGGTCATTGTTAGGGAGGTGAGTTTGGTTTTTCAGTGGTCATGTATGCTTTGTCAAAATAGACAGTATTCAAGTTACCAGGTACCAGTGCAGTCCCTTCTGAGATTAAAGGACTCCAACAGCTTTTCATGTATTTTAGAATGCAGGAAGGCTCCCCCAAATGGCTTCATTTTCAAGCATCACTTTGCACTAGCAGCTGGAACTGTCTTTGAGGATGCAAAGGAAGTACTACACTCAGTAATTCTAGTACAGTGCCAAAGTTCAAGAATAATATGGAAAATTTGAGAGACACAAAATGAAAACTAGATTTGTTAAGGCACTTGTCTTCTAGTAGATTTTTCTAATATAATTCCCTATCAAAACCAAACATCTAAGAAAACATTACACTGAAATGTAGTGCTGTAAGAGGAGGTGAGCCTGTCTGACCAGAGCACCAGTTCAGTACTACATTCTAGCAGTGGGCTTCTATGCTCATCTCTTGCTGAGTAGCCTTTCCTGTGTTCTGCTTTGTTACATATCTGCAAACATCCACTTTCTCCCTAGATTTGTCTTAATGTGTTTTATACTGACATATTATATCTATAGACTAACAAAAAGGAAAAGAGACTGCAAGTTAAAATTACAGCTGTACTCTGAAACAACAAATTATACTTCTTAAATGTTATAATAGAAGAGAGAGTTTTACTACAGTAGATGAACACTGACAATGTCAAAGTCATTTAGATCATTCCATTTCCAGCAATTTAAAACACTAAGCACAATGTCACTTCAACACAGTTCATTGGTCCATCACTGGGAGTTTAGAAGAATGGTTTTGTTCTGGCTTTCAAGTACTCCTGTCCCAGAATTGACAATTAATACAGCCAAACAATATTGAGGGAAAATACCAACAGCCTACTTTGTTGGTTCTGAAGACTACATCAGTCCTATTGTTCAAATAGAATAGCACTGTGTAACCACCTTCTGTCCTTGACATCTCAGATTTCAGTCAGGTGTGTTGGGAACAACAAAGATTTTATTTGCCCTTAAAATAACCTCAGTTTTGCTGGAGATATATAGGAAACATCATTAAAAAAAGAAGACTGCCAGGGAAAAGCAAGGAAAAGTAAGGAAGAATTTGCAGTGAGGACCTTAATGGTCAGTGCCTTCCAAATCACTCTAACAGATGCAGATTGAGCAATGTGAAGTAAATGTACTGTGACAGAATGTAATTCATAGATGTGCTTTAAAAAACAAAACAAAACAAAAAAAAAACAACTCCCAAAAGAACAAAAACATGTGATCCCTCCCATCACCCCATCACTCTACTTCCAAAATTCTATTTCTTCTATTCCTATTACAATTGTACTTCTATGTGAAAATGAAAACCAAACACTTTATTTACTTCTATGCCACTGGATAACACTAGTCTTACCTAACCCTGTGTGTGGAAGTTGTTCAAACAGAGTCCAGCTGTGGTCATCAACATAGTGGTTCTTCAGTATCAACAGCTGACATACATCCCTGGCTGTTATATCACTTGGTACTTCCAAAGCTCTGCTAGTATCATCTTCACTATACACTTTAATTACCTGCAATAGATTATAAAAATCATGTCACCCATGCATTACAAACAACAGAACAAGTTAAAAAAAGGACAGAGTTTGAAAACCACAAAGATATTCAAACACACAATGGCCTTACTACTATTAAAAAAAAATCTGTTTTTTTCTATGGAACTACATGTACAGCAGTTCTGTTGCAAACTCTGTCTCTGCAAATTAAGTCAGCACGAAGTCCACGATAATTTGCTACACTATTACAGCTAATAAATTATGATAGCCTAAGAGTTTCACATAAGGCTCAGCCACCCTTGCCATGACATGGATCTCTAGGATACGTCAAACACTAACATCACAGTTCTGAAGTGCTGAATACCTCCCTCCACTCATGAATCAATTACTTCAAAGCTGAGTTTTACAGGGAAAACTGGCAGACCTTGGAGAACACTAATCCAAAGTTCCTATGGGCCTAGCCTACAGTCTAGTACCTATACTTCATACAGAAAAGAAAACAACCACATCAATATTGAATTCAGTGATCAATACTGCCAAAGCAACCATGGCTGATGGGTACAGTTGGTTTGATAAGATGCGGGTGCTTCAGCAGCATTCCTGCTGCTAAGCAAGTGAGACCTGTAGCAATGCAGCCTGCTTGCAGCAGGGTCTCATTCCATGCATACAATTTACTTGCACCCCTACACCAACCACACAGAAAATATGTTCCACAGTTAAGCATAAACCATCATGAATTATTTAAATTCCTGCAGTATTTACACAGATCCAAAGATGAAAGCAAGAGGTTTCTGGCAGGGTGTGCTGTGAATGGGATAGAATGCGGTACAGGTGAGTAGACCAAAGAGCATCCCATCACCTTAAAACATGTCCTACTCTAGGATGCACTGAAGGTCAGGGACAGCTTCATTAGCCTCTCCTGTAAGCCTGTGTCAGTCTGAATCTAAAAGATTTTTTAGAGTCTGAAGGGCCATAAAGGAGACAGACAGTACAGAAGGCGAGAGGAAGGGAGAGAATTAAAGCAACTTCCCTAGTACTGGAATAGATGATTACTGTAGGTCCCTTCCAACAGGAATTATTTTATTTCTCAATATTTTTGCAATAAAGCCAGGATGAGAATCCCTACAAAAGCCCTGGCTAAGGACCCTGCCAGCACATACCAGCAGCTGTAGTTTTCCCCAGGTACTCATCAAGGTAGGTGGTGTGCTTATTTTACAGCAAGAGCACGTACAGCCCACACTGAAGCCCTTGATGGATGATTTTCACAGAAATTCTTTTTAAAAGGGTTAAGAGTTGCAGTGCAGATGACTACACTGTTATTGCTGAAGAAATAGAAAAAGACTTTTTAAAATGCTGAAGACAGCAACACAAGTCATGATAATGAGCTGCCTGCGGTCATTTAGCTCAGGGAGTAGGAAGCCTTGCAAGTGGCCTTGGACTACAGGAGCACAGCTAAAAGAAAAAAATACAAAACACAATAACAACAAAAAACAATGAAAAAACCCACAAAGTTTATATTCACTGTGAGTATTCTCACTCAGCCTTCTCAGTATAGGCAAATAAATCCTGTGCAAGTCTAGGACAACGGATCACCTCAGACAACGGCTTTGACATGTGCTACCTTGTAAAACACAAATGCTGTGCCCCTTTTGTCTTTCTTGCAAAAGATTCAAATAAAGCAGGAGACAACAGACAGGTAGCCACCTAACAGACCCCTCTCAGCTTCTGTTTCACTTTTAGTTTAATGAATTGAATGTGGTGGTTTAGATCTCATCAGTGAGAGTGACCTTCGTGGGGTCTTTAATTAGAGAAACTTGCCCAGTCTGTGCTTTCTTCAGTGTTTGAAGCAAAGTCTCTTGTAGGATTTGCTGGGAATTTATTTGTTCTAAGGGGAGGCAATCACATGAAAACAAATACATTCAAAATCCCATTTTTCCTAGGAAGTATTTAGCAAGAGATATTTCTCTTCCCAAATGTAGAGGATGCACCAAGAATTAAAGGGGGGCAGAGGGTATGCTAAAGATGCATCTGACTTCCTATAGAGAGAAGGAAAACTAAGTGACCACTTCTCTATTTCTATCACCAGTTACTCCAGTTACCATCATACATTAGGCCAGCCAGTCATCCCCACTCTCATATTTTTTTCTGATGAAAATTTTTCTGAGCAGCAGCACAAAAGAGCTGGTAATTGAGATCAAGCTGTCATTACAGTTTTTATTAGCATACACTCTCAAGCTTTGTAGGTGTGCTGTTCAACTTCCCTTGACTATACTTATTAGTAGCTAGTTAGGAAAGTAGTAACCTCAGTAGTGCTCAAATCTTCTTTCCTGTCTAGTTAGCAGCTCCAAGATCTTCTTATTAGAGGAAAGCAGCAAGCAGAGCCTGACAAGCATTAATCATTTTCATTGCTTATGGGAGCAAGCAAGGAGATAAAGCTTTCCTACATTTCCTATTTCCATTCTTCAATATTACAAAACCAGGTAAGATCCCAGAAGAATGTGTAATTGATCTTAATCCATACAAAAATTACTTTGCTAAGAAATGTTGCTGCAAAATAAAATGTTATTGTTTGTATCTCATTAATCATCTTAATTCAGAACTAATGTTGACATATATAAACTAGTATTTAACACAAAAAAAAAAAAAAAAAAAAAAAAGGAAAAAGGAGACTGGCTTCTATACCAAACATTAGAAATTTTTGAAAAAGAGTAAATAAAGGAGCAGATAAGGTAATCAGTGAAGGAGAAGGAAGGATCAAAAAAGTTTGACCTTACTCCCTTGAGTTATTTTCCACAACCAACCATCTCCACTACAATAATTAAATTATGTGTTTCAGAGACTTTTAAGAGGTTGTCCAAGTCTGATTCTTCAGAATCTTCAAGCCATCTGTTTTGGAAGTTTCAATCTGCAGAAACAACACAAGCATATGGAAAGAGCATACCCAGAACTGAGGAGTTTCAGACTTCAAACTAGAGCCCTGATGTGTGAAAAAAGCCAGGTAGATCCAGCAGAAAAAGAACGGCTCAGCAAATGAAGCCCATATTTTAGGTGAATACATCAAGATGACTTGACAGTCTACATGATTCAATTGTCTTATATAGCCATAAAGACAGCAGATGGTCAGCATCTTTAAAAAAATCAGGCTACTTTTATTTAAAAAGATATAACTATCTAGCTTTAGCTTATCATTTCTACAATTAGTTTTCCCCTATGAATCAAATATCATGCATTTGGTATTTATATTACAATTTCAGTCACATTTATGTTAAATATACAGTTTATGTATGCAAAACCAGGCCTTAAAAATTCTTACACTCCAGGGGGCTATACTTCCTCTGAGACTCTGCCTGACACTGTGCTAACCTCTGGTTTTAGTGTTAACAGGCTATTTGCCTGAAGCATTTTTTGCTCCCTGATAGACAAAGCATTTTGCCTATTGATTTTGACAGAGGGCACATGAATTTTAAGTTTATTTGTACTACAATGGAATTATTCAGAAATTTTTAGCATTCTGAACTATTTTATGACTTCTAGCAATTGTCTGTCTTGGTTCTAGAGAGAATCGGTGAAATTCTGCTTTCACAAAAAATATTTAAGGGCAAGTTAACTCACAATTAGTTAACAAAGAAATACATGTTAGAGGTTTATAGTCTTCATTGTCAGGTTTGAATGCAAGATATTCCTATATATAGTTAAAATGCCAGCTTCACATATTTCTTCCAAAGGGAAGATTTCCAGGCCAAAAGGATTCTCACAGTTTGCAGAAAACTACAAAAAATAATGAGCAAAAATAATGTCAGATTCCAGCCTTTATTCAAGTATAAGATCAATGACAAGCCAGATTTCTCTAGCAATTAAAAAATGTGTGATGGTCAGAGGCCATCTTGGGCTTAGCAACCATGAAATGGCCAAGTTCTTGATCCCTAGTGACGTAAGGATGGAGTTCAGTAAAGCCTCCATTATGGGCTTTCAGAAGGCAAACTTCAGCCTGTTTGGGACACTGGCTGAGAGAATGCCTTGGGAGACAGTCCTGAAGGAAAAAGGGAAAGCTGGAAGCTCTTCAAGAAGGAAAATTTAAAAGAGCAGGAGCAGGATGTTCCTGTGCACAAAAAGGTTGAGATACTTACTGCCTTCTTTGCCTCCATCTTTAAAAGTCAGACCAGTTACCCTCAGGGTATTCAGCCCCCTGAGATGGAAGATGAGGACATAGACTAGAACAACCCCCCCATAATCAAGGAGGAAGCAGTATGGACCTGCTGCAGCACCTGGACACTCACAAGCCTATGTGGCCAGATGGGACCCATCCAAGTGTATTGAGGCTGGCAGCAGAGCTTGTCAAGCCACTCTCCACCATTTATCAAAAATTTTGGTTAACACAGGAGGTCCCAGATGATTGGAGGCTTTCCAATGTGATGCCCATCTACAAGAAAGACCAGAAAGAGCACTGGAGAATGACAGGCCTGTCAGCCTAATCTCAGTACCCAAAAAAACCAGAACAGTTCATCTTGAATACAGCCAGGGAATAAGGCCCAGTCAGCACGGCTTCAGGAAAGGCAGGTCCTGCGTGACCAACTTCATCTCCTTCTATGACCAGATGACCCTTCTAGTGGATGAGGGAAAGGCTATGGACTATAGTAAAGCTTTTGACACTGTCTCCCACAGCATTCTCCTTGAGAAGCTGGTAGCTCACGGCACAGCCAGCTGAATTCTTGGTTGGATTAAAAACTGGCTGTATGGCTGGGCCCAGAGAGTTGTAGTGAATGGAGTTAAATCCAGTTGGTGGCTGGTCACTAGTGTGTCCTCCAAGGCTCAGTTTTGGGTCTGGACTTGTTCAGTATCTTTATCTACATGAGGGGATTGAGTTCTTCCTCAGAAAGTTTGCAGATGACACCAAAGTGGGTGAGTGTTGATCTGCTTGAGGGTAGGAAGGCTCTGCCAAGTGACCTGGACAGATGGATCCATGGGCTGAGGCCAGCGGTATGAAGGTCAAGGCCAAGTGTCAGGTTCCACATTTCAACAACCCCAGGCAATACTACAGACTTGGGGAAGCGTGGCTGAAAAACTAACCACTGGAAAAGGACCTGGGTGTGTTGGCCAACAGTTGGACGAACAAAAGCATGTTCCCAGGTGACCAAGAAGGCCAACAGTATCCTGGCTTCTATCAGAATAGTGTGGCCAGCAGCAGAAGGGAAATGATGGTGTCCCTGTATTTGGCACTGGTCAGGCTGCATCTCGAGTACTGTGTTCAGTTCTGGGCCCCTGAATGGAAGGACATCTGAATTGCTGGAACAAGTTCAGAGCAGGAAAACCAAGCTGGTGAATGGTCTGGAGAACAAGTCCTATGAGCACAGGCTGAGGGAATTGGGATTGTTTAGTCTGGGGAAGGCTGAGGGGAGCCATAATTGCTCTCTACAACTACCTGAAAGGAGGTTAGAGAGGTGGGTATTGACCTCTTCTCTCAAGTAAATAATGATAGGACTAGAAGAAATGACCTGAAGTTGTGCCAGAGGAGGTTTAGACTAGATATTAGGAAGAATTTATTTACTGAAAGAGTAGTCAGATGCTAGAATGGGCTGCCCAGGGAGGTGAAGTCATGATGACTGGATGTATTTAAAAAACAAAGGCTCTAGATGAGCTCTTCAGGACACGCTCTAGTGGGCACAGTGATTTGATAATTTTGATTTTTTGGGGGCGGGCAGGGGAAAAGAAATCTGTTTCTGTAAAGCAGGGTAACAGACTGAACTGGCTAAGATTTGCAAAGCACTTAGACTTCCTCGCTATTGTTTCAGATGTGTAAATATGTTGTATTATAAAAAGCAAGGTTAAATTATGCGGATCTCCAAATTATTATAAGCTATGTGCAAGAATATACCAGCAAGGTTCTTTCAAATGAAGGTGATGACAATCACATGATCTTTAAAAAAAACGGCAGAATGGGGACAATGCTGACATTCAATCATCTCAAAGACAACATCTGTAAAACTAGAGAGAAACAAAGTTTGAGAGACATAAATATATATAAATAGTAATAAGATAGTTACAGAAAACTTCAGTTTTCTGTATAAAACTGAACAAAAGGCCAGGTCTAGAGAAAGCAACTTCCACACTTTGGACAATTAAGTCATAGTACTTTATGTAAGACACTGAGATTATTGGTAACTGTAACTATGATTCTATGACACTTTGCTCAAAAAGGTACTATAACTGGACAATTAAATTGACCTGCAGTAATAAATAAAATGTAGGTTAAACCTAGAAAGTGAAAGATTTTTCACCATTAACAGCCATCACCACAACAAAGGACCAAATTGGGATTAGGAAATTCAAAGTTAGGAGAAACAAACACAATGATGTCCTTAAAAAGAATGCACATTATTTACAAGGAAAGACAGTGGTGGACGGGACAATTTATTTATTTAATAAATAAAACTACTAGATTTATTTATTAAATATTAATCAATTTAGAGAGTCTCAAGTTTTTCTGCCTTGACAGAGATTTTTTCAGACTCAGAAGATTCCAAACAAAAGCAGCTAAAGAAGAATTTCAATTTAAGCTAACAGGACATGTACAAATAACTAGAAAGCTCGAGAAAATTCAAACATCATCAGCAGATATTTCAAATAATAGTATCCCATGGAATAGCAGAAACAAAGAAAATTAGCAGGTTTATTAGATGGTTTAAGTAGTCAAAGGATCACTTATACAACATAAACACACTGCAGAGCAGTTAAATTATTTATTTGCATTAATTATTCAAAACAGATATGGAAGAATATGTTTACATATGAAATAAAATTGCCAGTTTAAAAAGGGGTGGGAGAAGTGGCACTGGAAATGAAAAGGCAAAACCCAAACTGTTAACAAAAGGCTATACTGTCTAAAACTTAAAAGAAACATATGGTAAACCTCAGTCTTTCCTAACATCAATAGAAATGGAGGTTTAGAATTCAACTATTACTTCACCTGATGTGCAGAGGGTATAAACTTCAGTTTGGTCTTGATAAAAAAGTCCAAGGGCTATTGTGGCAAATTAATTTTGGCATGCTGCATTGTGAATTTGTGAGCCACTTTTGCCAAACAGATAAGTAACAATCTACTAACATTACCTGGATTTTTGTCCTCCTAGTAGAAAATACACTCTTAAATTTATGAATACTTTTCTCCATCTTGTTCATGGGAGTTACCAGAATGGTTCAAAGTAGTAACCACAGCTCTGAAAAATCTCAGTGGGGTAATGCAGTCCACATTGATTGGTATCGGTAACTTCTCAGCCCTTCAGAAGAAGAGCTAATACAAAAATCAAAAAGTCATCAACTCAAGAGCTGCAAAATAAAGTTAAACTTAGAATGAATAGTTAATTTTTAAAACATCTGGTTATAGTCAAGTAATTTCAGAGTCTTACTCATATTAACCTTTAAATCAAAGTGGAGAACCCATGTCTTACAAGCCATGATAAAGAAAAGTCTTAAGTTATTTTCATTACTTTATAGAGCAATGCTAAGTACCTGCTAAGTCTGAACTTTACAAAGCTTTCATGCATTTATAGTATTACACAGTTTCAATTTGATACACAATTGTAGCATTTAGAATGTGCTTACCACATACTGATGGAAATATATGCAGTTAGTGTTTTTTAAAAAATGCTTGTGAAATAGAAAATGACCAGAAAATTTTAAAAGTTCCCAGTACATCAGTGTTCTTTATCCCCCAAACTAGAAATGTGGTAGAAATTATTCACTTACTACTTTACTTTCCAAAGAAGTAATGTACAGAGATTGTGAGAGAAAGAAATTTCAATATAAAGCCACTAAGACACTTCTGTTTTCTGTGTACAATGAAGTTAAGGGCAGAATGTTATCAGTCTCATATTTGACTAGCTTGTCCCTATTTGTGTCAAAGTCCTGACATTATTTCAATGAGGCTTCCTGTATTTAATACTGCAGTTTGTCCAACATATCCTTTGCTTGTCAGAGATAAATAGAATGCTGTGTTCCAGCACAAGAGAGAGCAAATCTGTTTGTTACTGCCACATTCTGGCTACGCTCTGTTTCTGAAGAGATACCAGCTATAAAAAGAAGTACCTATTGCTTCTACCAGGTTTTTCACACTAGGTTGCTGGTTTCTCAGAAGAGCAGATCTCTTGCCAAAGCTGAGAAAGATGAGATCTCTGAATAACTCCATTAGAAGACTAATTACTTTCCCATTTCCTTTGCAGATGTCCTAAAACACATACTTTTAATTGAAAGACAAAAAAAAAATTAAAGCCTTCTTTCACTTTCACAAATTTTTAGAGGAATTCTGGTTTCAAAGTGAAGAATGCCTTTGTCATTCACCTTGATGTATTCCTGTGGAGGTCACCAGAGAAGAAAAGAATGTAGACTCTGTAAGATGAAAAGTTTTGGTTTTTAGGTGAAGAAGGTAGAGCTTGGAAATTTTCAAAGAATTTCTCGAGTGTTACAGAATAAATATGTGTCCAGTGTCCAGAATAAATATGACAAAGATTATGTAGGTAAACTCACTATAACAAATAGCTGGTGTAGAATGCTGAAGCTCTTTGCCAAAGAGAGACCAAAGTCTTGCTTTGGGAGTCTGACATGGTCAAGACTACAATATCATTCCAGCCCTGTACCATCTCTGTGTATCTGTTTCTTGTCAGCAGTGGTATAGAACTGCAAGGTTTTGCTGCTGTAGAATAGCTATTCTGAAATAACATTTTATCCCTCAGCAGTTTTCAACTTGTCTTTATTTTTATTCACATAGCATTGCTCCCTCCAGCCAAAGCATAAAATCCAAATAAAGAGTAAATCCCGTAATGAAGCTAGCAAGTCTACTTAAACCATGTGTTGCATTATAACAGACCTGTCTGAATATTTTTCTGACAAATCCAAACCAACAGAAAAAAAGACAAGGAGCACCCAGACATGGAGATGAGGCCCTGCAGTTGCTGGCAAAACTGTAACAGTCATCTAATGCAGGAGACTCTCCCAACACAGCCAATTCTATGATTCTACGATTGTATGAATAAAGTGGAACAAGAATATAATGTTAAGATGATGGTGTAGTAATAATAACGAGACTAACCATTCAGAAATTTGGAGTATTTTGTCAATATTTACCATTGTTCTAAAATTTACTATTTGTTCTAAAACAAAAATGAGGTATCCAGATTGAACAGTCATACAGGAAAACTGATAAGTCAGTAGCACATTTCTCATCCCTGCACATGCTGTGATATGTAGGTATCAGAGGTCTTCTGGGCTGTCTGGCTGCTGCTTCTTTTCCCCACAAAGAATACTGCATCCTCAAAACCAAATTTTATTTGTGTTACGATTATCCTAAAGGTCTTATCAAACTGGATACCCAAAATGACAGTGACAGACACCGAGCCAACAAGTTACAATCAACAGGACCAATGGAAAAATGACAACACTGAGGGCTTGCATAAAGAGCTGGTGGATAATTGGATGAGCTAGTGAAGTCTGGCTATTAAACTAATGCCAGACAAGTAGACCACTTGAACTGCTATTTAGTCTAGATTCCATTTAATTACTAACCTACTGACAAAAGGAACTGTTTCAGAAAAGCAGTTATTGCAAATATTATGTCATAGAAATATTATGAGAGCCTATCAACACTGGCTCAAGAAGCTGGGTATTCTTGGAAAGTGTAACTTGGAAGTTTGACTCACCTTGCTTTGCACTGTTCCCTAGGCACCCATTATGAGCACCCAGAATAAATCTGCTCTCATAGAACTACTTTAAACTATGAAAAACAGGTTGCCTCGAAATAATGTAATCATAAATAACGGATGAAAACAACTGACTACATAACTTCAAAAAAGAAACTTAAGTAAGTCACAACCAAGTATAAGAGACTAAGATGGATGAGAATCAGGGTAAAATTTCCAGGGTTGAAATCAAGTTATATTGGTTCAGAAGTTTTGATCATACAATTGTAACTCTTTTTTTTTAGGTGCTTAAGGCAGCTGGTGCTTTTTGGGTTGGACCTGCCTCAGTACAGGCAGGAAGGGGAAGCAAGTAGAGGGGAAGCATGGGGCAGTACCCATAGCAACAGTATGAAAATGAGGAAGAAAGAAAACTTAAATATGAATAATTCCTTAGTGTGAGGTGATCGATTTTCTTTTTATACATTAATATATCTTAAATTAACCAAAAGTAAATAGCATCTTCTAACTTATCAGGTACTTACTTAGTGTAGTAAGTTGAAAATAACACACAGAAGACATTTAAATAAGGAAAATTTCCAGACAGGACTGACGCCAACACCTTGTATGCAGTTTGTTCAGTCTCTCCCTCCATATTCAGCAATGCAGCATAATCAGCATGGGATCCACTACCAGCAGAAATATTTGGCAATAGCCCTTGATATACTTCAAGGCTAGATAACACAGTCTGAAGGTCAAGATCTGACTTCTTGGAGCCTAATTTATTCAAGAGGAGATTAAAGTACCAGAGCTAGAAAATGGCCAAGGGTTTTCTTCAATTGATGAAAAAAGCTGTTTTTTTCCAAAGGATTTCTGCCAACAGAAAAGGATTATGAGCAGATATGGCACTAGACACTGCCAATTTCCTTGGTTACTGTATGAAGAATGCTAGATGTTCATAGAAGGCAAGAAACTGAAAAACACATCAAAGATTAGTTCAAGAACTTAAGACAGAGAGGAAACAGAGTGTAACATCACTTGCACCACTAAACCTCGTCAAATTATAAAAGGGAGGAGTAATGACCAAGTGTATTAAACCACTGAGATTTTAAAAACACTTTAAAAAAAAGCTCTGTGCACTTATTACTCGCTGGCTCTTTCTCTTTCTCACACACACACACATACACACCCTCTTTCATGTTAACTGGGTACCATAGTGCTATACATTTTAAATACCAAGATCACTGACAATTTTTTACACAAAACAGTCTATAAAGTTTGATTTGAGTACAGACTGGAATGTCACAGCATGGAAAATTCCTCCCCTCCACTGTAGTAGATGAACCATAGTCCCATTTTTATTTCATTGATACATGTGGGACCATTTTTATACACAATAAAAATGTTAGGAAGCTTTACTGGTTTCATGTTTTTCAAGGTAGGAAATATGACTGCTCAATCTGGTACATGACTGCTATACAAGAGCATATTTTTAGGTGCCTGCTTGCCCATAAAGGCAAAAAAATTGATCCCAGAATCCTCCTCAAGCTTAGTATCAGACCTAGATTTATTTCACCAATATTATCAGTGAAGGGAAAAGTCCTGCAACACAAGGAAGCCATGGAAGTAGAGAACTCTCCTAAACAGTCCTAACCAGGTCTCTTCCAAAATGATGGAAAATATTAGTCTGCCACCCACCTTCTTCCCTGTTACCACTTACTGAACCCTTGTATCATGTCAGCCTCTATCATGGGTGGGCTTAGTACCTGCAAGTACAGTACCAGAGATGAGTGAATTCTAGGCAGCTCATGAATCCTTTCACAGCTAACATGAAAGTTGTATGCTCCCTCTAAAAAGCACCTGAGGGAAATACTTGTGAAACTAGTTTCAAAAAGATTTTATGTATCCTGAAGAGATCTACTCAAACAAAATACATCTATCTTAGGCCATGTTAAATACACAAAGGTGGCAAGATGTTTCCTATAGCCTGCATGCTACCTTAGCCTTCTAGCAATTTTAAAGAAAATCTTCTTTCAGAAAACACATTACTAGTCTCCTGAATTCAGCCTGGGTTTCTGCCCATTCCCATATATACTCCTCCTCAGCCTTCCTCATCAACTCTTGTTTTGGCTCTAAATCTTTAGTACTTGTACCAAATTCAGCAGATCCAATGGCAGCATATCCAGATGCTTTGTCCTAGCAATTTATCTCCAAGATCTAATTCTATGCTGAATTTCCAGTCAGGCTCATCTTACTGTTTACCTGAGGTTACCCCTACCATCTTTTCTCAGACTCCTCAGTAAGTCATGAAACAAAACATTCCATTATGAATAAAACCTTACAGTGATTCAAATACTTCAACCACCACAGGTTTTCTGACCACTGTTCCTAATGCTTTTAAAGCACCCTTGAAGTCCTCCTCTCACTTAAACCTCTCACCTGCCTTCAAATCTTTGCTGGATGTTACCCCTTCTTTTACTTTTTTTACTGTATTATATTATATTGTTTATTATTGTATTTATTTTATTTTTATTACTACACAAAAGATTTAAAAGAGCATGGGCATTGTTTACGCATCTTTAAATTACTATTTTTCAAACTGTCCTTATGAAGAGATATGTCATATATGAATGTTTTGTTTGCCTCTAGTTATTTTATAAAAGGTATCCATTTAATGACATCAAATGACACCATTATCATGTCACCTCAAGTGCCTTATGTAAAATTCCTGGATTAGTACATTGGCCTTTCATCTCAGGGAACCCAAATGCAGAACTGAAAAAATACTTTCATGCTCTTAGCCTTGCAGACAGACACTGCTAATTTTCAGTGCAATGTGGTTTAAGTGACCATTTTTCCTTGGGGGAGGGGTGAGTGTTGATTAAAGCAGTGCATGAGTTCAGGACACAAAAATAGATGGAATAAAGGTGCAAGAGAATCTTGACAGCTTTCATGCATATGCCAGTTCTAGGTTTGAGCCATCTAAACCACATCCTCATTTTCTAAGCAAAATTTCTTCCATTTAAAAGACATTTTGTAATCTCTTCAAGAATCAGTGAAAATTATTCATCTGCACTACTTATTGCTTATGCACACAAGACTTTTTATGTTTTGCTATGACGTTCCCAGATGCTGTGGAAAAAAATTCCTGTTTACACATCTTGAACCCAACATCAGGTGTGTAAATACTCTTCTACTTATCACATAACAAGTCTAGTAGACTTATAGGTCTTTATCTTGAACAAATGATTGGTCTTCGATTTAAAAAAATGTTCTGAATGTATTCTGACCTTTTAATTCTTAATTCTTAAAAATATTTTTACAATAATACAAAGTTATTAATACAAAAGATAAAGAAGTTTACTCTATGTAGGTTTAATTGTATGTCTATATACAGACTATAAGTTTGATTTTAATAGTATTCAATATGCATAATTCCCCATGTTCACTATGCAAGTCATTTTTCTGCCATTGCTAAGAGACCTCTTGGAATCTAAAAGAGGCCCTGTGGCCTTAGTTAAAAATATATTACATAAGAATAAAGCATGTGAGCTGGGGTAAGTACTTCATATCACATTTTAAAAAAGAAGTATAGAATAACTTTGTCCAAAGCACATCAGATATTTGAATGAAATAAATAAAAAAAAAAAAAAAAAAGCAACTCTATTTTTTTCAGCACTGTAAATAAACTAGGCTTCGAACACCATAGACTATTCCATTAATTTAAAATACAGTGACTGGGGATGATCAATACCTAAAATAATACTTCATGAAGTTATGTTTCTCTTGACTGTGAAGAGCTAACATAACATTTTTACATTTTTACACTTCCAGGTCCTTCCTGCACTACAGAAAAAAAAAAAAAACAAACCCAAAAACAAAAACAGAAGTCACTACTTTAAGTCACTATGGTTCTAACGCCCATGAGAAACAAGCAAACAAACAAAATTACACATGCATAAATATTAACCCTTACAAGCAAAACTCTTTCTTGTCTGCAAATAAAGCAATCCATTAAAATATAGAGTACAGTTAAACTGAGTTTCTTAGCCTACTGAATGCTCTATTAAGCAAAGTTCCACATCTCTCCCCACCCAGCACCAAGTACTGCTGTGTACATACCAGAGGAATAGAATAAAACCACACACTGTAAGAACAAAGACCTTCATCTCCTAATATACAAATAAGAAAGATCAGCCAAAACTAAAATAACTCTCTCAACCAAAAATATGAGATGGGGTTGGGTGTTGGCAGAAGGGAAACAGTAAGGGGTTGGGCACCACTGAACGGAGAGGAAGAAGCTAAAACTTAAAACACAATTTTTAAAGGAATATTTTGAGGACTGTAAAAGAGATAAACTGAGTTGTTAGGATAAAATTTTGTAACAGCACATATTACATACATCTAAATCTGAAATGGAAGTTAATATACTGGAAAAGTAGTATATGATCAGGTTATTAAAACAGTAGTATAATCTAATTTCTACCAATCACACTAAAATTTTATGTTTATAGGCTTCCAACTCAATAAAGTAATCTGAAAAAATAACATACATCCAAACCAGTGAGAGCTATGTGTTCATAAACTAGTTTATACTGACTGGACTTATGCTATAAGAAGTATATGCTGTGTCTTGTTTAAATTGATCACGAGAACCATTTAATACTGTAGCAATATTTCAGTGAAATTTCATTATTCACTCTGCTGGTATATTAAGTCTCCTCCAAGTAACAGAAAAGTCTATTAACACTGATTCAGGCACATTATGCAGCAATGAATTTCTGAGAAATATCTTCACAGTTACAAAAAAAATCAAACTAATGAATTACTTGCAGTTTGTTTAAAATAACTTCTTACAAGTTATTATATCAGGCTTAGCAGAGAGTTATATTTCCATACTTCACTTGAGTGTATTGTTAACTTTCTAGATACCCCAATGTACAGAGTTACATTAGGCAATCCTAGTGCACACCTAAATAACAACTCCACATTGCTTCCACTTCTTGCTGAGATACAAAAAAGGCAAAGCTACAGTGTTACTCAGATACACAAATTACATGATGGACCATACACTATTCAGCTGTTAGCCAGAGAAGGCAAGAAAAACATAGGCTGTTTAAGGGAGTCCAATAATCCCCCATTAGGAATAGTAACATAGCCTTCTAAAGAAGCACATTTTAATATTCTGAAATGCAATAATGAAAATTTGTATTTTAAAACTACATAAATCTGCAGGCAAAATCAAGTTCTTGCACAAGGTACAATACTATAGTAAGAAGGAAAAATACATAGTAACAGATACTCAGGCACCGTTATATTTTTATGCATACTATGTAAATATATTTTACACTGTGAAATAAAAAGTCTACATGTATCAAAAAAAGAAAAATTCCTGTTGCTTTAGAGAACTAAAAATTAAGTGAAAAACTAAATATATTCGTGTTTATTTTAAACATTGTTTATTTAAGTAAATGTATTATCTACCCACACTAAAGTTTCAATTACAAGATGGATTTGAATGCCATACCCATTTCTGCAGAGTTCTTGGCATAACTGCAGGCAACATTGCTCTTCTTGAACACAAACTCATGTCCACTTTCCTCAGAACTTGCCAACCTTCACCTCAGTTATAATATGAAGCAGAACAAAGTAGCTAATGATATTCCTTGAAGTATTAACTTCTCACAATTCAGGTATTGGAGAGTCAGTGCAAACAAAAGACAGGATATAGTAAATGTCACTTTGTTTATGTGAATCTAGTACTACCCAAAGTGTCAAGGAAGACACTGGGGTAGGGCTAAGTAGAAATCAATCAACCAAAGAGCTTGAAAACTTATTGTCTGTCCGTGGAAAGGCTCACAATGATATCACTGGCTATGATAATAAGCAAAACAACATGCACTTCTATCACTCAGACTCCTTTTCTACTAGAGACAGGTATGATAAACGTCAAGTTTTTGCAATTAGCTTTTTACATTTCAGGCACAATGTTTTATTTCCTATGGTTGAATGTTCTCAAAAATCTATAATATAGCTTCAAAATTTTGCTGCGAGATTCAGAAAACAGCTTGTGGTACCAGAGCCTCATCCTAAAGATATTTTACTCCAAGGAAAAGTAGATGCTCATACATTTACAGCACCAGGAAAAAAACACTAAACAACTCCCTCTATAATCTTTTTTACTTGAATGTTATGGAAAAATGTTTGGGCAACAATAACTTTAAATTTCAGTGCACTGCATTAGTTGGTTTTTTTGGAAAGAAACAAAAATAAACATCACTATTTTTTCTTATCCCTGAGTACTAAGGGTCCTTGGCTCATGAACAGCCTGAGCAACTTTTTGTTCTATGATTATTGTCCTATTTGTCTGCAAGGTGAAGCAGAGGATTATTTTCCTCGGTGAAATGATCTGTATTTTATCTTCTTTAGTCAGATATACAGACCACACCTGTTTAGAAAGCAAGCAAACACTTAAGTGTTGTGTTTGACTTTGTAGTAAAAATCCAGTAGTCACATATGATTTGATTTTGCCAAAAAAATACTACAGTAATTTAAATATACTAACAACAGCAAAATCAGTTGCACCCAGAAGTACTAAAAGTGACATCAAGAAGCATCCTCTGAAGAAGCTAGTTTCATTTAAGAAAGAGAATCTTTACTCATGTTAGTTTTCTGTTACACAGACGTAATCCAACAATAGTGGGTAGTCAATCAAGTAGGAGAGCTCCACAAACCAGGTATTTCCTCACTGTACACTGAGACTGCTCAGACTGACTCCATAAAGCACTTTATCGCAGTGACAACAGTATACATTCTCTTAAATCTTAAGAATGCTCTACACAAATAAATTCCTGTTTCATGATTTTTGTACTTGTGTCAGTACAATCCCTATCTCAAAACTGTAATGCTGCTGGAGTAGTTTAGGAAGAGATTAAACAGACTCATCTAAGATTTGTACCCGTGTATAGGTCCCAAATACAAGAACTGGGAGCAAACTCCACAATACCTCTATAGAAAAAGCCTAGACCTACTCATTCCTTTCCTCTCCCTGACTAATATACAGTTTATTTGCAGTTATCCTACAATACCATCCTGAAAAACTGAGTGGTTTCTGGTTTATAAACTCTTTCAGGATTTGGTTAAGTCTCCACACCAGAAGAAAACCAACACCCAACTATGCTAAGTTCTTAATTCAGCTGTTTCAAAGACCTCTTACTTTAGAATACTTTATGTCTTCTATATGGCTTTGTTGACACAG
Organism: Phaethornis superciliosus; assembly: GCA_023637945.1. Lineage (NCBI taxonomy): Eukaryota > Metazoa > Chordata > Aves > Apodiformes > Trochilidae > Phaethornis > Phaethornis superciliosus. The sequence continues at coordinate 20,430,950 of JAJQWJ010000007.1, read as the reverse complement.
CAGTTACATATTCCAAATTTCCATAAAGTCTATTCCTTAGGTAAACCTTTTCCAGCTACTGCCAAAGTGTTAACAGGAATATACAACAGTGACATTATCCTTCATATCCATTAGTTTTGTATCTATTTGCTCAACACCTGATAAAAAAGACCAAAGTTGCAATACTCCAACTGGATAATTATCTGACTTCAAATATGCATTAATACTTAATCTTCAATTTTATTTAAAAAGGTTATTGTCTGATGGGCAGAATACTAATTACATAACTTTCTAAGAAGTAACTTATGAGGAAACCTCCTTTCAACTCACTTCTGATCTTATATTAAGAAAATGCCAAACAAATAAAACCACCACAGCATAGCCTGGTCATGAATGAGAAGTATATAACCCTAAGATCATACTAACAGGCAGTTATGTGAACACTTGGATAAAATGGAACTCACCACCCAGTCAGCTGCAAAGAGGAAAAATCATGAAAATTTCCCTTGAAAGCTTCATATTCTTAAATGACCTGAATAAAATAAACTTATGGTATTTTAGAATTACAGAAGTGACTAATCATGGGCTAGCCGATCAGAATATTGCCAATTAAAACTTTTAGCTTTGAAATATATCTTTTTTTAAAAAAAAAAAAAATATTGGTTATAAAAACACTAGAAAGAGCCAGCTTTGCTCAGTTGAGAGACTGCTAGATTTGCTACTCAGATCACTTCAAACTGAGGAAATTTTCATCTTCAGCATAACAAGCTTTTAATCTTCAACTCTGTAAATCACTTATTTTTCCTGGTTTGAGAAGTCGAAATGACTTTGCTCTCTCCTAGGTCTACCCTAACTGAGAAATTCATATTTTACCTAGAAAACTAAAATATTAACACAAATCTTAAAATCCTGGCAGAAGTAAAATGGCTTTCCAATACAATCCGAGATTAGATAGCTGTTACCTTCTGAACAAGTCGCACACACACAAATAACACAACATACTTTGAGAAAATTTCAAAGCTAGTAACTTTAAAATATAACTTAATGAGAATGATCAGATTGAAATAATAAGTGCAACCAGTCAAAATTACATATATGGAAAGTAAGCTGGGATATGAAAATCAGAATATGGACACTTTCTTTAGAGTTAATGCATAATTATTGTGGTAGACAAACTCAGCAAATCCTCCCAGCCTGCAAGAACAGGAGACCATTCCTGCATCCTGATGCTGCAATACCCTAATATGGGAGGGACAGATGTTAAAGAAATATCTATTGATGAAAAATCACACCAGCCTGGAAAAAACCTTACCAGATTACTCATCTCCCCTTGAATGATTACAGAAGGTTTCATATTGCAAGAACAATGGCAAAAGGCTAAAAACAGCACTAAATTTTGCAGTAGAAAAGAGAACAATGCAGTTTTCCATCCTCATCAATACTCCTAGCAAACTTCTGGGGTGTTAAAGCCTTGTTAGGTACACTCCTTGCAAATCTTTCCAGCTAACCATTTTCACAGTACGTTCAAACCTGAGTGAAAATCATGATGATAAAAAAGTTGTCAATTAAGTTGTAAGAAAACCTTCATATTACATGGGATTCCCTTTCACTACATAGCAATAAAATCCAGTGTTTATGAAAAATTTTTTTTGCAAGCTTCCAGCCTGTTTCTAGACAGCTGATACATTTCTGTGCTGTTATCAAGTGCCTGCAGCTGCTCATAAACTCCAGGTCTTAACCTAATCAGTAACAGGAGTTATTGTAATACAAATATAAAAAGGCTATTTATGTATAGCCTAAAAAGCACTCATTGAAAAATCCAATTCTGATCACAAGGCATACTAGTCTCTCTTGTTTTCCTGTGGATATAATATCAAGTTAAGAAGCAAACTTACTGGTATGCATCATATGCATACATCCTAGAAATAGGCAGGAACAGTCCATCAGTATCCTAATTAGAAGCACAAGCACACCTCAAAGATAACCGATATACATTTCCCTCTAGAGACTTAAGTATTAAATATAATGTACACAATTGGGCTAAAATATGAGCCGATTATCTGCAAACGAATGCTCTGTGACTGAAACAGAAGAAACGAAAGTTCATGCTGTTACTAGAGCAGAGAGGTCTAATTTTTCTCCATTTTAATTCCTTGTCCCACAGTTGCCCTTCATGAAAAATTTTCTTTGGCCTGATTAACATTTTTTTAAAATCTTCCCATTTGATGTGACTCCCACCAGGACTCTGACATGAGAGACACACTTAAGTACACTGTCTTGAAAGTTTTCCTTTAATCTTCATTCCCAAATTAAAGGAAGTGATAAGCACATGAATCCCCTCAGAAGTAACAGTTAAGTTTAAGCATGGTGAAAACAAACAGGAAGAATATGGCCAGCAGCAACTCTTCTCCCACCTACCATTGCAGGATTTTACTATTTGCTAGAGATGTATTCCATCTTGTTAACAGAAAATATCAGCTGCTAGAAAATTATGGAATCCCTGGGCCCTGAATTCTTCAACTGGAAGTTTGCAAACTCACACCCACAAGATCAGCATCAATTGTCAGTAACAATATTCTGATGCCCTTCTGCTGCCTGGCCATCACAATTCCTGCTATTAAAGTACCAAACTGAATACTAACCTTATCCTAAAGATACTCATCTAAGTAATCTGCAGATGTCAACACATGGATATCAGTTGTTTGCTACGGTACAGTAGGAAATAGGGTGAGAGAGAGATCTCAAGTTTATTGCCAGTTTCTGTACTTACGTGAGGGAAACTTATTCCTGAAATCAAAGGCAAGTAAAGAGTTCTAAGGAGGCAGCTTAAAAAAAATGAGAAATTCTTTTTCTATCATGATAGTCCCATACCAAATTTTTCCAATTTCCATTGCAATTCTAACCAAATCTCTTAAATATGCTTTCATAGCATAAAGATTACCCATGCAAAGACTTAAAAAGATCATGAAGGAAAAACTGAACAAAAACCTACAAAACCCCCAGTACTGTACTAGGGGCTCTGGAATCATGTGAAAGAAAAAGTCCTTGGCTGCCTATTATAATGAATTTATTATAATGAGTATAAAATTGTTTCACTGATCACAATCAGTTAAAACTATTCTAAATACAAGATCAAGTTAATTCCACTTGGTGAAGACTAACCAGGTTTAATGGTGCTGCTTATATGGAGCTAAGCTTTGTTTACATCAAAATATAAATTATTCTTATTATGGCGACATTTATGTAGGGTGGGGATATTCCTCTGATTGTTTCTACAGCTCTCAAGCAAAAGGAAACATTCAAGTTACCAGCTTTACTAAACCTGTAGCATTTCAGATAATTTAACTACTCATCACTGATTCTTTTCATCTCACTCTATACTGAACAACTATTAAAACTGATTACATTACCAAAATAGCAGAACAAGAAACAAAGTAGATGTTTACAATACTGGTCAATAAGATGACCAAAGTACGTCAGAACAGGATCACACAAAGATTTTTTAAGATTAGAAAAGACAGGAGAAAAAACAAAATGGAGAAATACATCAAGAAATACAAAAATACATAAGGCTCAGTCTCATTTTTATCTGGCTGAAAGTTAAAATGGCTGTGACAACAAAAAAAATTATCTATGGGACTCACATACAGGAAGAGTTAATTTTAATTCTAAATGTACATGCTTAAAACCACTGTAATTTAAGTATTTTAAGACTGTAAAAATAAAACTTTGGGGAACAGAAAAGCTGTCAATACTTTAGGAGAAGTATTGCTTCAAAAAACAACAGAATTCAAGTCTTCTATTTAAATAATGCCTTCATAAGCAATCCACATAATTTCTTCGATAGGAATTATGACAATCGACACTAAATGATACCAATAACAAACACTACTAAGCACTATCCTGATTAACCTATACTGTGTGTCCCTGGAAATCAGATGGGAGTGTTTATCTGTTCTGAGCAAAAGACATTTCAGTCAATGGTCCATCAAGAAAAGTTGTCAAAACCATTCTGTTATTAAAATACCAATGTCTTGCATTCCCCACTTATTACAGTATCATTTACTGACAATACTACCAATGAGAAGCCACCTGGAAAAATATGTATCAATAAAATATCTATTTAATCATGGATATGTTTGGAGCTGCTGTATTACCTGTACTTCTCAGTATTCCAGCCTAACCCTAAACAAATGTACTCATTTGGGAACAATTACGAATAAGAACGGTGTTAGTATCTGCCATATCTCATTACCTTATGAAAATTATGATGATTCAAGAACCATTCATCAGAGTTTAATATTTTAAAGCCAAATTCAATAAAATTAAATTTTAAGAAGTGACTCAGCAACATTAGAGCAGAATTTCCTTGCAGTTTCATCTGGATTTACCTGCCAAGTCACTTGTTTATGTAAAGAAATTGAATTGAGATTTTTACCACTGTCTCCTCTACCACTACCTCTTTACCACTGTCTCCTCTATCATAAGCTACCTTATGATTTTCCTATAGAGGTGTCACAGGACCAAAATACCAGGCACGTAATTCAAAATTTGAAGGATGAGGATTCACAGAATCATAGAATGGTTTGGGTTGTCAGGGACCTTAAAGATCATCTAGTTCCAAATCCCCTGCATGGGCACCTCCCACTAGATCAGGCTGCCCAAAACCCAATCCAACCTGGGCTTGAGGGAGTGTAGTATCCACACCTCCCTGGGCAAAAAAAGAATTAAGAACTTATTTTTGGAGAAACAAGAATTCTAAATTTACAGAGAAGGTTGTTGACATAAAGAATTAAACCTGCTACAGTGTAACAGATGTTTCTCGTTTCAAATACTTCTCAAATGGCACAGAAGAGGCCAGTTTCTTGTACAGAGGAAAGAGTTACTAACAGAAAAGAAATTTCCATTTTGAGTTTGAGGCAGATGAAACCCAGAACATTCCAAATCAAAATGATGGTTAAAATAATTCCAATTTGATAAACACTTGTAAAATGTCTCCCTGTACATTGACAATACTGATGATTATTTTATCTCATGTAGCCACAAAAAGTAAAAATTTAGGACTAACATTTTCCTGATGTAAGTGCATTAAACAACATGCTTGCAGAGGCAAAGTCTTAGTCCAGAAAACTTTGAGTGACCTTGTTTTCTTGCTTATTGGAAAAGAAAAAAAAACAAAACAAACAAACAAAAAACCACAAAACCACACAAACCCACATGCTATTTTTGTGAATTTAAAAGTATTTAGAGCCTGTGCTTGGGTTGATTCTGGACAGTAAAGAAGTACAGGGTTAACCTGTAATAACATGGAGAGTTGACATGAAATTTGACAGAAAGCATTATCTTTTCTCTACAAGAAAGGTACACTTATGAATGAACCAATGTACAGAAGATAAAGTAAAATACAAAAAGAAAAGACAACAACATGAGTATTCTGAAGTTTCCCCAGGCTGATGTATCAGACAGGTTTTGCTAGATCACCTCAGTGTAAACTGGGAGATATTCATTAATGCTAAAATGAGAAAATGTTCAACTCTGCCTCCTGGTTCACTTACAGGTGACTTCCTGCCACAGTGTTATGGTGACTGGTCAAAGCAGAAAAGTACATGCATTAATATGCATGCATATTAAAGCATTAGTATACTTTAATAGAACTCTAAATAATTTTAAACCATTGTAAAAGTAATAAATCTTTACGTGGTGGGAGGGTACAGCCATTTAAATGAAGAACAGAACACAGAAACTGGGTCAGAAAACCAGCAGATGAGACAAAAGAAGTCCAGCTGATTCAAGTGTTTTAGAGACTTGACGTAAAAACCTTGAGCTGGTTCTGTAGAGGGTGTTTTTCTGTTAATCTGTAAATTGGTTGGAAAGAATATTCCCCTTCCCATCTCCTTTCAAGCTATTATTTATTTATTTATTTAATTTAAGAAGTGACTCAGCAACATTAGAGCAGAATTTCCTTGCAGTTTCAGTTGGATTTAACTGCCAAGTCTCTTGTTTATTTAAAGAAATTGAATTGAGGTTTTTACCACTGTCTCCTCTAGCTACCTTATGATTTTCCTATAAAGGTGTCACAGGACCAAAATACCAGGCACGTAACTCAAAATTTGAAGGATAAGGATTCACAGAATCCTCATGGTAAAAATAGATACATGTTTAGGAGCTGGAAGGCAAGAAGAAAAAAAAAAAAGAGACTGACAACTGATAAGTGAGGACATGTACAATACTACCCAACCAGTAAAGAAGTATGGAAAGAGACAGACTGGAATTAGATTGTACATTTAACTAATGCAACTTCTGGTTGGAAAAGATACTTCAGCCCTTGGAAAATGTTTGGAACTTCATAAATTATTATTTAAAAAAAAAAAAAAACTTTCATTTTTCCTCATTTAAAAGTCAAGAGAAAACAGGTATTTAAGCCAAAAGATCTGTCATGAAAAAGTTCAAGTACCAGATACTTTTCCATTTATGACTGCTAATCAAATTGTATGGAAAATTTTGAAGAACAAGGTTTCAAGTGGGTACACTAGAAGACCTTGAACTACAGCTGTAAAACAAACAAACAAAAAAGGTACTCTATTTGCAACTCTTAATTCTCAATATTATTCATAAACTTAGAATAGCATTTGTAAAGAAACACTTACTCTTTGTCATAAAGTTCCTCTCAGATTTTCTTTGCCAAAGAGCCTTACATTATAATCTTTGTGGATGCAAAAAGAGAAGTGACGTTCCACTACAACCAAATGTGTATTTGAGGTCTCTTTATACAGTTGATTTCCTGAAAATAACATTGTGGGAGTGTATTTGGATTCTAAATGATAAAAATATCTACTTCTTTAGAACATCAAGAAAGACAAAAGAGACAAAATTCAAAAGATTTGAGTGTTCTTCACCTTGAAATTTACTTGAGTTTTATTTTTGCACTTCTAATTTAATTTAAAGAAACAAGGCACTAATTACCTTGAACTACTTTCGTGATGAAACACTTTTTGGCTTATCCTTGAGCAGGGCAAGAACTGGCACTCAAGTGCAAATGAGTCAGGTTTAGTTTTCAGAATGACTTAAAATCTGACCTTTAATAAAACTATAGTAACTTCTTTTTAGTTTATTTGACCACAGAAAATCAAAAGCATAATGCAGAACAGAACATTTATACTGACAGCTAAGTTTTCCTTAGTATTTATTTTTGTCACTGAGACAAAAAGTGTCTTATATTTTCAGTTCCTTGCCACTTTAGAAAATACAGACTCTGAAAGACAATTAGATTTTCCAGCAAAGTTCATATACTACACCTAATAACAGCTAATTATTGATTTCTCAGAGGAAGACAACACTTCCCACCATGCACCTAGCTGACTGTGCTGTTTTGGACAGGAGGGGAAGGCTGGGGTTTTTTGGATTTTTTCAGATAAAATTCTTCCAGCATGCAGCATAAAATTAAGTTTACTTGAACAAATGTAACATTACTCATGCCAAAAGCACCCAACCTGCTCTAACATTTCTTCCAAGGATACTGAGCTTGATGATTTCTTACGGAATGGATTATGCAGGCCACATAGTGGTTTTGCCTCTGTATATTCAGCTGTTGATTTCATCTCTATGTTTCTTTCTTGATGATGAGGACATTAAATACATAATCCCTCTCTCACTTGCAATAGATCTCAAAGCTCTACCTTTCCAAACATGGATGTGATACCGTAACATCAGCTGCACAGGACACCTCCAGGATACCTCCATTAAATGTTCCACTGAGAATGGGTCACCTGAGGCACAAGCCTGCATGTTCTCAGCAGCTCATTGCAGACCTGTTCTTTCCGTTCTCCCATCTCCCAGTCCTACCTCTAGGATAATAAAATTTGTCCCTCTATTGACTCAATACTTACTTGATCCTAATCGTTCCCCTCTCTTTATTTTTTTACATGAAAAGTGAAAAAAATTGTCAAGGATGCCTCTTGAAGAAAGTTTGTTGTAATTACTGATAACATGTCAGGTTTATATCCCTGAGGATATAACATCAAAACTCTTCCAAGCTGCAAGGAAAGAAAGGTGATGGACAGCTGTGCTGATGAGGCAGACCAAATAATGTTGAGAGGCACTGCACACAACAGCACTACTTCTGGAGCACAAAGGCATCTCACTGGTGCCTTTTACCAATTTGTTATTAAAAATTTATTTCCATTACATCAACCATACAAACAAAAATGCTGTTCAATGTTTTGAGAGGCTTATGTTAAAAGATTATCAGAAGACAGTAAGAACTTCAGCTTTGAAAAACAAGAATTCATAATAATATTAATAATCTATTCTGAAGACAAAAGATTTCAGATGTCACAGGTGCTGTGAATAAGAGACAGCGTATTTGCGACAACTTAGTTTCTCTCTGGAAGTAGAAAATATTTCCTGGAGAGAAAAATAAGTCAGAAGAGGCATAACTTTTTTTCCCATTTAGAAACACCCATTTTGATAATAGTTACCTGCTAGACATAAGTAGAAATGTATTCTGCAATTTTTCTTTACTGTGCCTAAAATTAGAAACACTGTAGAAAAAGAAATGGAATCAGAAAGAAAGCAACCTAAAACAAGAATCACTGAAAACATATGGAGATTATCACAGAGGCAACACAAAAAATTTTGGCAGCTGTCAACACCAAAAAGATAAAAAGTGCTTAAATATAGCTGGTTGCTCTTAAAAGTTAGGAAACTATCAAACTGTAACAGTAATATCCATGAACTTGGGGCTATATTTAATGAAATCTGTGAATATGGACTAGGTGTCTGCAGACAGAGACATTACAAAAATAGCAAAACAAGAACATAGGGTGGAAACACAATATTTCCAAGGACGGACTCTATGGACATCTGTGGGAAGTCAAAGTCACAGCCAGTTTAATTCTCCTTTTTGAATGTTTGCTTAACATTCCTTCTATCTTTTTTTTAAATCAAATAATTTTATAAACCTATTAGATATCAACCTGAATTTCAAAGTTGAACTTTTAACTCAACAGTTGCCATTTGTCCTCAACTTTTAATAATTTTAGATGAAGAACATGCTGAGTTTGACAAAAGGGATACTTAGCCCAGCACCACATCTTCTGCAGTGGCCATAAATGGATAACCAGGTGAAAGGTTTTTTGACAAACAATAATCTTGTTAAAAATTACTCCAGAAAGTACCAGGAAGATTTTCCTGGTAATTGGAAAACGGCCTAGGCCCTCCATAAGCTCTATTTTCTGTCAGCAAATCATTTGTTCTTGATCCTGCTTTACCACAGAGAGCACTGAACTCTTAAAGAGAAAAACAGGAGAAAGCGAAGGACTGTGAGCAGCAGTAGTTGTAAAAGGTATGAAAAGATTCAATGAAGAAAGAGAAGTGAAATCAGGGAAGCTATGAACTTCAGCTTCTGAGTTAGCTGATCAAGCAAGTCAGTAATTTTAAACATGACAGGCAAAAAAAGCAAATAGTTGACCCATGTGTGTTAAATCATGCTTGGAAAATCTATTTGCCAGATGCAAGCACAACTACCACGAGTGCCATTTAAGCCAGCAACATGAGTAATATAAACTATTTTTTTAACATGAATTCTAGTCCTACATGTTACCAGTTTCCTGTATCTCTGCAGACACAGACAATGCTTTACCTGAGGCATGAAACTGGCAGAATTTTATGCATTAGCAATATTTAGACAGACAATGACCAGAAATGCTCCCGGTTAGTACTTCTGTTGTAGGAAAGAACTAAGCAATAAAAGTAGACCATCAAGACACTATAGCTATTTTTAGAGAATAGGCCAAACATGGCACGATTGAATCAGTGCAGTTTCCTAGACATATCCATGTTTTTCACTGGACAATACGAAAGAATGTTCCTCCTTAAGGTGCTGGCCAAGACTTGGATAGTAAATGTCTCAGGCAGGTCCACAGAAAGTCATGCCCAGTCAGCTTTAGTAAAGTTAATACAACTACAAGTTACTTCAATTTCCAGACAATTTCTTAATGCGAATCTAAAAACTGAATAAGCAGCAGTTGTGTAAGTTCTTCCACATCCAGTATCACCCATACAACTGTTCAGTCTGGCATCTTGCAGACCACCGAAATAGAGAATACGAAGGAGACAGCAGCATTAATCTCACAGTGTTTCTCATCATAATTCTTTTCATATTCAAGAAACAAAAAGAGAAATGAGACAGGTAAGCCTTTGTAGAGTGAAAGAGATCTTCAGCACCAGTAATCTCCATTAATTCATTAATTGGAAGCTTTTCTCTTTAACCTCTATCCCTGCTCAGGCTATCAAATATGTTGTGTGTGAACAATATCAAGACAAAATACTGCCTGGGTCTGTCTGCAAACTCAGAACTTCACTGGACTTACAGTTTAAGGTATTTATGGAAATGAAGTAACATCAGCAGTACAGAGATAAAAAACCATACATTTAAAATACAGCCATGTACAAAGCATTTGCTCCTTCCCCATCCATTTTGGATTTATTCAATTATCCTAAGAAAATTAGACCTTCAGACAAAAGAAACTGATCAGTGGCTGTCAGAAACTTCCACACTGTAGCACTGATGACAGTAACAGGAGGTGGAGAAGAAGGGAAGAAATTTATTTCTCATTTAAGGACATAAAGTACTGCCTGCCTGCCTTCCTCTTCTGCTGTTCCCCAAAAATTTGCACAGTCACTTGTAGACTCTGAAAGAACAGGCACGTCTTATATCATAGATTCAGTAACCTCATTTCCTACAGTCATCGATGACCTACAGAGAAAATTTCACCAAATTACAGAAATATGCAACATCTTTATTAGAAAAATAATTGAACAGGTAACTGGGCTTTTCCTCAAGCTCTCATGAAACCAACTGAGAATCTGACAAATAATAATTTATAAATCTTACCTGCTTTTTTCTTGAAGTTGCCTTGGGCAACAGACTGGCTGAAAAAACTGATGCAAACGGAGAGCAACACAGCTCAGGAAAAGGATTTGGAATTGATGGGATCTCCAAAATATTGTCATCTTTCTTTTTTCTCCTATTTCAACAAAATACATAATATAAAGCAACAATTGTAATAGCTGCTGTTAAAACTGCAATATCCAATGCATGAAATACTAAAGCACTATTAACTCACCACGACACTTGCTGGTTGCAGCAATTAGCTTTTTTGTGCAGCTTTTTTTCATCAGTAGGCTGAATCAATTACCATACAGTGCTTAACACCACTTGAAAGCAATCCAAGTATTCAGCACTGAATATAAAGTTGTTTGAATATGTGTTAAGTCTTTGCAGAGTAAGAGCACAGATATATTTATATTGGCTGTTAAGGACAGCACTAAATATTTTGTTGTCCCTGTGTTCATGCCATTCCCTGTGCACACACATTACAACAGTGAATACATGTAACTTCTTGGTAACACTTCCCATGTGCATCACACCTGTATTTTAAACAACTGGAAACTTTTTCCCCCCTAGAACCAGGAGTCGAAGTGACAATCAGGACAAAACAGAGGAAAGTAATACACTCATTTCTGTTCTCAGTTAATTTTGTATTTGAATTGTTTGTTGTAGCTCCATCATAAAATAAATGTCTCAGCAGCTTCTGGATACCTAAAGCTGATTGTTTCTCAAATACCACCAAGCAGCATTTGCAAAAGCAGTGAAGATAATCTCTGTGGTACTTGCTCAGTAATGCACTGGTTCAAATAATCAAATTAATAATGTTAGGCTGCTGTGTACATTACAGTGCACAGTTTTCTCATGTAAAATACTGAACAACACTTTTTAACTTGATTTCTTTGGAGAACAGTGCCCAAAGCACCCCAACTACGTGTCTGCCAACATATAATCAGATTTTTCTACGCGTGTGACTTGACGTCTCCAAGTTTAATATATACTATTTTCATTATTATCGTTCCAGATTTCACATACTAGTTCGTATGAAGTGGAGGAAACCATCACAGTAAGATAACGATGCAGAATGGTTAACTTTCTGGAAATCCTCACTGAACATTCATTTAAAGTGGTATTTAGCACTAGGAAGCATTGGAAATCCTGCATGCAGGATTTTTAAGATTTTCTAAACTTCAGTGTACCAAAATTGACCATAGGCTTCATGAAAAACCTAGCTCACAGTTTCCTTCACTAAGAATAGAGACCAATGCCTTTAAGAACAGCCTGAGAGGTAACAAACGCAGGGTGTACAGCACTGACAGCAATCACAGCGGCATCGCCGGCGGCGAGGCAGTTTTATCGCTATGAGAAAGACACTGCAATGAGAAAGTAATGGCTCGGCTGCGTTTGACAAGGCAGGATCGACACCGTCGTCTCGTCACCTGAAATTGGGAAACCTCTTTAAAAAAAGGAGAAAGAAAAAAAAAACAGGGGAGGCGTGTGGGGGGGGAAGCATGGGGGAAGGAGGGAGGCAGACATCCGCAGCGGAGGGAAGTGTCTGCAGGGCCGGGAAACTTTTCAGCTCCAAGGAGGAGCGGGCCGGTCCCGGTCCCGGTCCCGGCCGCCCCCCTCCTGCCGCTTCGCCCCCTCCCCAATCCGCACTCGCTGCCTCAGGCCCCGCCGGCCCCGCTCCCGCCGCAGGACGCCTGCCAGCCCCTAGACGGCATAAGGCCGATCCTCGTGGGAGCGGGCAGGGGTGCCGGTGCTCGTCCGGGCTCCGGCCTTACCTGTCGGGGGGCGAGGGCGGCGGGTCCCCGCCGAGGGGCCTGGGAGGCGGGCAGGGGGAGCCCGCCGCATCGCGAGGTCTGCCGCCCCCGGGCTCCGCCGCCCGCCCTGCGCCGTGCGGCACACCGGGCAGCGGCGCGGCCATCGGCGGCGGCGACGTCCTGGCTGGGCGGCCGCCCGCGGGGGAGGCACGTCGGCGAGCGGCCCCGGCGCTGCCGGGCGTGTCGGGTGGAGGCTGCTCTCCGCTCCCGCTGCGGAGGAGGGGGGAGGCGGCAGGGAGCGGGAGCGAAGCGCCGCCCGGGCGGCGAGCGGCACCGAACGCCTTCCCCGGCACACGTGCGCTGGTGGTGGCGGGGGCGGGCGGCCGCCGGCTCCGAGCTGCCTTGGGGAGGCAACGCTGGGTGGGCGGAGGCTGAGCCGTGCCCTCTCGACTGCCTCCGCCACGCCGGGGCGGGGGAAACCCTCCGCTCCCTGGCGGCGGGACGAGGTGGGCCCCGGCAGGTGCGCAGCCCTGAGGCCGCGGTGTCACTCGGCTCGCTTGGGGCGTCTGGCAGGGCCTGAACGTGTGGGGGGTGGGCGGCTGAGAGGAGAGGTCGCCGCCGTTTGTCTCCTCAGAAGGCGGCCTGGGAATTCCCGCTGCGTGTCTCGGCCCCGCGGCCGAGCAGCGGAGTAACCCCGTCCTGCCCCGTAACCTCCGAGCCCGCCCAGCGCCGTGTCCTCGCATACTGAGGTGGAGGCCTAGCCGCCCACCGCCCTGACGGGCCTGGCACTTGCCTAAGCGCCCGAGAAATCATTAACTGTGTTGCCCCATCCGTCTGTGAGATTGGGAATGTATGATTATGCCTTGGAGAAATAAGGAATGAAGAAGGCCGAGGAACAGACTCGTGCCTGCCGAGCAGGTGGGAGGGAGGCCGGGGTCCCAGCTGGGCCCGGGACTCACCCGCAACCGCAGATCCTCCCAGAGCAGAAAGGGGGTTTTGTGCCTTGGGCTACCCCCCAAAAGCCTGTGCCGCTCCAGCCCCGCTGTATGTACACAAAATCCCGTGTGGCAGCTCCATGGCCATCCTTATCAGCATTCATCCCACTGCAAAATAAAAATACGTCCTCGCTGTATGAGGAACAGTTTCATGGCACCAACCAGAGCGAGTAAAATCGTGTGACTCAGTCAGTTTGACAGAAAGTCAAAACAGTTAAACCCCAGCCCCCGGTGAAAACAGCTGTATGTAGAAATGTGACTGTACCTGGCATGCTCATGGGCATGAGATGTCATCTCATTGCTGAGATGTCAGACTGGTGAAAACACAGTATGTTTTAGGACATGTATGCTTTAACATTTTCCTGAAGCCACTGAAGGAGTCCTCACACACAAGCCAAAATTTAAACTCCAGAGAAATATTTTTCAGACATAAATGTAATAGAGTTTTCTTTTTTGGCTGAGTCATGGATGATTTTGCAGGACATTTTATTTTCAATAAAATGGAGGAGTCCTTGTCACTCATTCTCTGGTACGCTCAGAGCAGGAGTGCAAGTCCAAGTTCATTAACAATTCTTTGTATTTTACAGAGACTGGCAAACATACCTGGAATTTTACAGTGTCAGATGAATGACTGGATTTGCTCATTGCTTGGGAGCAGTCATCTTACACAACTGCACAGACTAGGCCATTGTTTTTTGCAAAACTTATTCACTGGCTTAAAAAAAATGCGATATGTTAAACCTCACTGTCTTCAAAATAATAGAAGGAAGGACAACTGCTCTAGGTAGAAAACTGCAATCGGCAAGAAAGAAGAACCTTCAAGTGGCAATTTTAAGCTGATACCACTCATCATTTTAAAAGTTCAGCCAGGAAAAGAATGTTTTGACTTTTCACCCAGTCTGTGCAACTTGTTACATAGTTACAACCTGACATACATTGTATGTTTTTGTGTCTTTGGCTTAGTCATGTAATTGTTTTTAAATGGCAGGCAAATAAGAAACATTACCGGAAGGAACATTAGCAAATAAATACTTACGTGTTTCAGAATAACTTTGCTAGGATTCTAATGAATCATGACAGCAAAAAATACCACTTCAGAAAAGATCTATTATAATTTCACTTGAATATAGTAATTTGAGAAACAAATTGACTGTGGATGACCTAAGCCATTCATTCTATTATTAATTTTTTTTTTCTACTTCTCATAGTCTGTTCAGATGCTTACTACGTTCAGTGTATTCTGTGGGAATGGCACTGGATGAGAAAATACAGTCACTGGAAAACCAATGCACATGAGGACCTATGTCATTGTTCCAGTGTAGCATTGAAAAGGTTGCATACATAAGAATGTGAAACTAAAGGTTCTCCTGACTTACTGTCTCTCCTTGTAAACCACTTTAAGGTGGTAAAATTACTGCCTGAACTAAGCTAAAGATATATGAAAGCCTTTGATTCTGTTCAAGTATAACTTTTTAAACTCTGGACAAGTACAAACACAGCAACCTCTGGACAATATTAAAGGCTAGCAGATTTCTAAATCCTGACACCAAAATATTTGTTGAGCTGTGTGACTTGCCTTCCTTTTTATCATGAATATATTCAAGCTGCTATTGCAATACTTCTGCAGCACAGCAGGCCTTGTTCTAAGATATTAATTTCCTTAGAACTAGATTTCCAGGCATTCTTTAATCCTGAACACAGTAGTTTTGTTTTCTCTTTTAATTTAATCTTTGTTAGCCCTAAAATCAGGTCCAGGTGTTTATCAAGTAAAATTAAAAATGTATATTATAGAGGGAAACCCTAATGGATTCAGGCTATTAAGTATGCACCTCACTGGCAGAAAATCAAGCTCTCCAGTTCTCAAAAGCCTGTGCACCATTTAGAACCACAGCACTTGATTAATGTCACAAAATTATGCCTTTAATTAGAGTAAACTTTCACAGTTATTACTGACAAAGTGAAGGTTTAAAAAATCCAAACTATCTGTGATTATCTCTGAAAACTGTATAGTTCTTTCAATTTTATTTTCTTATTTCACCCTTCCATGCATCCCTCCCTGCTCCTATTAAGATATTTTCAGTGTGGTTTTGTATGTATAATGGCATCACCATAAAAAGCTTCACTCTAATTTCTTAAAGATGGTTACACTAAGAGAACTATAATCATGCCTTTACGCCATCTTCTGTCATAGCTGCATTAGCAGGGAAGAGAATTAACTCTACTGAAGTACTAGATTGAGGCTATAAGAGCAGGTAATTTTTCCATTGCAAGGCTATAAGGAGGCTTTAGTCTTGTCTCCTAGTACCATGTTTTCTCTACAAGCACCCCAAAATAAATTACATCAAATGTAATGCTACAGAGAATCACCTTAGGAAAAAAAATAAATTGTCTAGTAAAAAGGCATGCCCCAAGATATGACTGAATTTGTAATTTGTATGCATGTATTATCTCAATGTAATATGTTGAACATATATTGTGAACCTGATACAATGAGCTCTGCATTCTTGCTCGTCCTTGAGTATTTCAAAAGCTCTTTTTTAACTTGAAAAACTGGCCTGTCTGTTTGGGCAGTATTTTGTGAGAGCCAAGTTTATCCAATAAGCACAAGTAAAGATATCACTTGCAAACTTCTTGGCAGTAACTCTTTAAAAGTTTTGTGTTTGTGTGTTTTTTGAGGAGTCTTGCTACTATTATACCCCACATTGAATGTTTGGTTTAGAATTACTGTTAAAATGTGTATCTTTTACTGCAGATAAAAAAAGATTCCAAGGAATTAAGTGAATATTGCCAGGCTCAGTCACTTTCAGAAGCTGCTTTTCAACTTAATCTGAAACTCCCTCTGTGAGCACTTACACAAACCCCAGCATGGTAATACTCTGGTGTTTCCCCTGCCTTGTTTTTCTTCTGCTGCTCCTACTGCCAAGTAGCAGATTTGCAATGTGCTTTCTGTTGGTTGGGCTCTGGATTTTTTACCTATTGAAAAGCATGAATACTTTAGCATACTTTACAAGAAATTTGTGTGGAAAAGTGGATTTTTTTTTCTAGCTTTGAGTATTTGCAAGTCAGCTATTGTATTTCAGTAGCAAGTCCCGTGATTCTCTGTGTCAGCTTTGTTCTTAGCCCAGAACATCCCCTTGCTGCAATTTTGCCTTGAACTGTAATGCAAGACAGAATTAAATTCTGTGCAGAATTTTGAGAATAAGAATGATACCCTTTAACTCCATTGAGTCAGATTAAATCAAGAGCTTACGATTTCTGAAAGGAAGCTAAAAACTAATAATTAGGTTCAGCGTAGGGTTGACTGAGTAGCACATAGGGCCTGTGAGATGCAGGTCAGACAACATGACATTGGCTTCTGCTCCCTCTCACAAAAGCTGCATTAAATCAGTAATTCAGCAGCATCTATAATATATTAGGTTCACGTGAGGTGCACTGGCCAACCTTGAACTTCTGTAAAGCGTCAAGTTCCTTCTTAGAAGTGCCATAGTCCAGGGTGAATATTACATATGTATGGATCACAGTGGTTACGTCTTCATCTAATGGGTCTAAATATACTGGACTAGATGTAATCTGGGTAGTTATGGGTGATTGAACCACATAATATACTGCTGCTGTTATTTGTGTGAGTGAATTGACAAGTCTCAGGGAACTGATTTAGCAGTGCCAAAGATGTGTAATGGTAGTATTGTAATCAAAGAAATATATTTTCTTTTATTTTTCTTTTCTTTTAATACATTTCTATGTTCTTATTAATACCTTTTTAAAATTTTAATTAATGCTCTATTAGTTCCTCTAAAATAACTACTGTGAAGAATGAACAACTTTAAATAAGTAAGAAAATATTTAGAGAAATTAAACAGGCAATGTTTCACAACAGCGAAGTATTGCTGATACTTTTTACAACCCTTTCTCCAGAACCCCACCTTACACAAAGAACAAATTTCTTACCTTTTATATACCATCAGAGCACTGCACACAACTATGTAATTATTATGGAAGGAAGATTGCAGCTGCCTATGCAGGTGACTATCTGGTACTCCTTGTGTTTATCCAGCATATAGAAGTTCAGTTTATGTCATGCTGGGAAATCCGATTCAAAATCCTTTAACACTGGTCATTTTTTAGAGTGGGAAACAAAATACAAACATTTTTAAAAAGTGACAAACGAACAACAAACATATAGTTAAAATACCTTGCTACAAACAACCACAGCACTTGGAAGTCTCAGCCATTTCTGAGCTGCTGCAAAAGGACACTGAAGCAATAGTACCAGATGAAGCACAGTAAGAGTCTCCAGGCATACGTGAAGAGGAAGGAAGATGTAAAGTTATTTAGGGAAAAAGAAACAGCCTACCTGGTCAGCCTCAAGATAGGCAGCATTCCACTTTTCCTATGAGTACAAGATTGATAAATGAAATTTAAAGACAAATTTAATTCTGCATTTTGAAAAAATTGTGTGTTTAGATTTATTTTGCCTAAATGCAGGCATCTAATACCAACTTATATACCTATTCTACCATACCCTAAGAAGGCATGGGTTTCCTGCCACTTGTAGCAGCCTATTGTGGATGTTTCAGATATCTTTGGATATTAAATATGTCATCAGACACTTGTATTTAGATGCCTGAGTTTCACTTGTAATATTTCTTTTCTGCTTCTTTAACATGTAACTCATAATGACTATCCATGACTTTAGAAACAAAATTAAATCTGGTAATTTCACAAAAATTCCATTGTGAAATTTGGTTTTGGAAGCTTTCATTAGATCTAAGGAGATTTTTCTCTAATTCTGTCAATATTAAGAAATCTAAAATGTGATTGTATGCATACCTCCATACATGTGAGGGGGACAGGAATTTTTCTTTTACAGAATCACTAGACTAACTTGGCCCAGATTTCCATCCCCAAATTTGCACCAGCCCTGATCAAGCATAGTAATTTCTAGGTCAGTCTACCTGTGCATGTGGCATTTAGAGTGCCTTGAAAATGGGCTCTGAAATGGAAGGGGCTGCTGAACCTTAATGATGGAATGATTACATTTCTTCCAAAGGACAGAAAGTGAAAAAAACACACAAATGCTTATCTGGCCAGCTGGAATTCCTAAGGTAGTGCCACTCCATGATAATATATCTGTCACCATTTTTGTACATCACCTGGTAAGACACCTAGTCCACTGCGGAATTAATTAAACCCACAGGTTTACACAGAGAAGAGGCATTTGCTCTTTCTCAAGAGTTTCTCCAAGAAATCTATATTCAAGGAATGAGGTATCCAATAAACCTTTGAAAAACAAACCTACCACTCATGTTTTAAAAGCATCGTGCTGACTACTTTGAAGTTATTATATTAAAAGGTTATTAATGCAAATGCCTGCAATTCAGGAACCCTATCTAACAATGACAATCTCAGCACTTATTAAGAGCCTAATTATCACTACATCACTGCACCTAACATTTTAATGTATTTATTCCTTTCCTACGGATGAGTAAATCTTTGCATCTTAATGTGCCTGAACATGTTTAAAAATTAACCCTATTTGGGTGTGCAGAGTACCCGACTTAAGACACTGTATCATGTTAGGCATTTAACACAGAGGCAATGAATTTCCATGGAGAGAAACAGAAGTGTCCACAGGTCAACTAAAACATACATAAAACAAACACTGACAGCCATCCCAGAGTAACTTTTTGTTTCCTCTGACTACATAGGAAACCTAGGAAAACTGTCTTCTGATTTAAGCATCTCGGTTAGCTGTTGAAAATTGATTGATGTTATTTATTTGCTGAGTGGTTTTCTCAAGATCTAGTGAAATTTGAGGCTAAGAAAGGAATGCAAACTCTGAGTTCAAAATTAGTACTCTAACAATCAGGCCATCCTTTTCATAGCTATAATGAAGGTTTCTTGTTTCTAAAAATAAAAAAGGGAAAATGTATTAATGCTTCAGCACTCTTGACAATAAGTCAACTTCAGATCCAGTCCAAACGGTGATTTTTCTTTGAGCTGAAGAAGAAAAGCACCTTTTCCCTTGATTTCATGTTTACAGAAGCTGTGCTCTAGAGTTGTTTAGTAGCTACTCCATTTTAAAAGTAGTTTTTTTCCAGTAGTCCTAATTTTTCCATGACAAATTGAGCAATTTTATAACACTGAACATAAGCAACCTTCTAGTTCACTTTTGTGTATTTACAAAGGAGACATTACACAATAGACAAATAAAACCATACGAGATCATTCCGAACAATTGTGTACACAGTGTAGATTGTACTTAAAGTCAAAAAGTCTTAGAAAACTTTCCCTTGGGTTCGGAGGGGTAATGAGAAAAATTATGGCTACTGAAAAAGTTCACAATTTGCACGTGACTTCACAGAAACTGAACATCTTGCATATTTGTAGCATTTGGAAGCAGGAGAACAAACTGAGATCACATTTAAGTGTAGGAAAATTGTTACAGCTACTGAGCTTTTAAATTCACCTTTCAGCATTCATCATCAGTTCCATAAATTTAGCTCAATCTATTGTACTTGTCTAGGAATTCAAATATCAGAAAGCAATACACTTTATTATTATTAATTTTCTAAAACAATAGAAAAGAAGTTTTCAGATTTCTAACCCACTTGAAGTTTCATCCTGTCATCCAAGAACTGCTGGATTAATATATTCTCTTTTCATACAGTCCAGGTTTTATAAATAGTCCAGGTTTTATAAATCTACACCAGACACAAAAGTTGGTGTTCCTTCTCATGACTGAATTTCTGTGTTTCTGGATCACTCAAGATGACATACACATCTGTTTTACTGCTTGAGGATGATAATGGGACTTGGACACTAGAGAGAAAAGAGTAGACATGTTTTACTGGTGCTTTGTTCTGAATAACACAACCAAATAAGAAAAATTCAGAACAAAGCACCAAGAGCAGACAGATACAAAAGATACAAGGTAATGCATCAGATCATTACTACATAAGAGAAAATTGAGAAAGATACATCACCACTCGCAGTCTCTGGAGTGCTCCGGTTGCAGCGAGGATTTAGAGAACCCTTCCCGGCAGGTGAGAAAATCCTACGCAGTGCGTCCATCCGTAGGTGAGGCATCCAAAGTCATTATATACTAAACAACCTGCCAGTCAGGATGACTTTGCATATTACACTATGCAGAAACATCTGGTTCATCTGACCAACCATGACCAGGACTAGGCCAGAGTCCAGGGTATGGTTCTCAGGGTTTCTTTAACATCCTCTCTTTCGAAGCATCAAGTAAATTATTTTTGATAAATTATGTTTTTAATGTTTAATACAAGGATACAGTGTCAATTATATTTGATATACAAGGACACAATTTTAATTATTTTTCCTATTTCCATACAAGGCAACTCTGCCCTGGGCCCATTGTCCAAGCCTCAGCACTACCATACAAGGACAGAATTCATCTATAGGTCAACTCTGGCTTGGGCCTATAGTCCAAGACTTAGCACTACACCATTCCATGGCAAAACTGAGCACAGACTCACTTTTCTGTCAGATTAGCTACAGCACATGATAAAGAACTTGTGACAGTTCTACGTTTATTTGTTGAATTTATGCAGGCTGTGGGAGGACAGATAATACAGATGTAGCAGAAAGCCTACTGGTAAAATCCAAGCCATTGAAAACCTCTGAACAAACTTGAACTAAGAAGTTGAGTTTGAGGATTCTCCTTCATGTGACAAATATTCAAGACCTGAAGCCCATTTTATCATGTTGCCAAACCGTGGCCTCAGAGACGATACAACAGCTCTGCTCAAGAAAGCTCTGGTGCTTCACACCAGTGTGTTACTGAAGATGATACATGAAAAGTCCTAACTGATAAGTCTTACTTCATGCAAGTGTTAGATGGTGCCTCTACTAAATTCCAGGTTAAATTCTGCAAGCCTGCATGGTTTTAGTTGGACAAGTTAATTTTCAGGGCAGCTGGAGGTAGCCTATTCAGTCCAAATATAACTGACATTTATCTATGGGTGAAGAGAGTTAATTGGTGCATGGCCTAAGTTTTGTTTCAGTCGGATCCAGGTGAAAATGGATGTACAGTTTTAATTATGTTTTGAATTTCTGTATGGAATGAGAGGCCACCATCTAAATACAAGGCTTCCAAATATTCTACTTTCCAAATGGTTTCAAAATAAAGATATATTCCAATCTATTTTATTAGTACAGTCCCTTTGGGACATTCCTCTTATTGTTTATTTGAAGGGAAAATCTACCATTAAGTGATTTGCTACGACATTAAAAACCCAATCTATTTTCTACAGATAGTTTGGCTGGCTTTCAAGCAAGAACGTAGGCTTCTATTGTAACATATTGGGAGCTTTTAGAACCAAAGCAATTCATAATAAATTTATTCAAATTGACACATTTCTGGTTACAATGTCTTCATTATTTCTTCAGAGTTATGAAACATGAATTATATCACTGTAACCACAACACTAGTCAAGGAAATCTAATTTGCCATGAAGTCTGTTTGTACAGTCATCATTTAGCTCAAGGCATACATTCAATTATTTTCTTGTACTGTTCCTTATATTGGTGTTATTCCAAAGGCTACAGTGGTATTGCAACCTCATTACATCTAATTTTAAACAATATTCCTACATGTCAGGCTCTAAAAATATATAGCTACGTAACAAATTAGAAATAATTACACCACTAAAATCTATTAGGCATACACTGAAGAGAAGTGTATTTCAGATTATGTATTTCAAATACTCTCTGTTTAACCAGTACATGCATTTTATCATCATAGGCAGCACGCTAGCCAGTATTTTATTCGATTTATATTAAAGCTGAATTAAATTAACACAGCATAGAATTCCTGAATCATGAGAACAGAATCATTTAAATGATCAACATAAACCAAAAACTGACTTTTAAAAGCAAAATTAAAGGGTTCTCCATAAGCATCTTTTCTCTCTTGATATGTTAAATTCTTCAAACACGAAAGAAGTGAATTATAATTAAAAAAAAAAAAAAAAAAAAAAAAGCTGATAGCCTCTTTTACAGCTTCTTAAGATGGCAAGATTTTTTTCTCTCTCACTTTACTGTCAGAAATGAAAGCCTGAGCTGCAATTATTAAAGGTCTGAATTAGCATTTTTCAGCAATCCAGAGAAATGAGAGCAGCTATTGTTATAATCATTATCATTATAAAGTTCTTTGCAGATCTTCTAACAAAGTTGTTGGTCAGCTGTTTGTTAGATGCCTTGACAGTTATCAAATCATCTCCTAGTATATCAGAAAGAACAGCAAATTAAAATGATAGCTTTGTCTAGTTACAGATGGTAAATCCTCTATAAACTAAAGCAACTGAATGCAGTGCCTAGTGCTAGAAGCTAACACAGGAAATTTGCAGAGCTAAAAATGTAGCAATGGATTTGTTTGTAAATAGCTGATGGGACTCTTTCTCCAAACCTGGGTCCCTTTCCCCCATTCCTTCTTGTTGAGACAGCTAGACTAGAAAGAATCTAAGAACTAAAAACTCAACTAAGCCAAGACCTCTTGTGCTTACTGTATTTTAAACAGCTATTTGAAGAAGAATGTTAAAGACAAAAATACTCTTGATAAGACCTTGTTGGCCTGAACTACCAGGGAGGAGATCCAACTTGAGAGAACAGATACTATATGATCCCTTCTGGAGTAGTGGAAAAGGGTATCTTCTCTGCTAAAAGTCAGACCTAAGTTCAGATATCTATTTAGGTAACTGCTTGAGTAAAATACACAACCCCAGTCTTATTCCATTAATGAATCTCTAGGGACCTGCCTTGGAACATGTCCAAAGCCAGATCAAGTTGACATCCACTGAAACTGTGTGTCAGGTACTTATCTGCTACAAGTACCTGACAGGAAAAAGTAAAATGCAAAAAAGTTTACTGTTCCTAGGGAGGTTTGAAATATCCATATTTTATTTCCAGTTTTTCCTTACAAGGTCTATTTGCTTGTACTATTTCTCCCTGTGATCAGATATGCGCATAACCTTAGTCTTTGTGTGAGGCCAGTCTGTAAAGATGGAGTCTATCAAAACGTCCTTTGGTATTCCTCTGCCCTGTGTCACACAACATTCTTTTGCTGCAGCAGTTACTGTGGAAGATTTCATTGGAGGGCTATGGCTACAGCTACAGCCAGCACTCTTGCCACTGGCAGCCTTTTCTAGAGCCTTCATCCCAGGGCCTATGCAACCACCTACCCATGCTTGGTGTTTTAAAAGTCAGAACAAGAGAGAAGAAGTGAGGTAGTGGCTCCTCACACGTTTACATTGAAAATGAGGCAAGATTTCTTTCCTATGCAAAGGCTATTAGGTAATCAGTACTGTGGTAGTAAGTGTTTGCTTCCTTGTCCTGCATGAGATGGGAGAAGAGCTGAAAGATTGTTTGGTGTAGACTTCTTCACCATCTCTTTGTCTGCCTCTGGCAGACTGGCAGCATGGTGACTCTGCAAGAGCTCTTGATCCACTTTTCTGTGCTATATATGCACTGCAAGTGAGTCATGGATGTGCTAGGAAGATTTGCCAAACACGAGAGGCAGTGTGGCACCAAAATGAGGCAGACATTGTGGAGAACTCAGAGCCTGGTGCATAGGTGTGAGGAAGGTACTCTGACTTGATAAGGTCTTAACTGCTTGGCAGCAATCATAGAGAGCAGCTGAGGTATTTCCATTGTTTACAGAGTTCTGGGAATTAGTGCATTTCCAGTGTCTGGCTGCTGCATAACTACGGGACCAGAAATAATTTAACAGGTACTGCAATTTGTTTTTATACCAGGATTCCATTTTTCAGGGAGTAATAGTGAGAATATATCAAATTGTTGACCCTTTGCAAACAGGCTTCAACATAAATTAATTGTTTTGTAAAAAACTGAATTTAATGTTTACAGTGCAATTTGTCACTGAAGTGGAGGCTCAATTAGAGTTTCAGTGATTTACTAAAGACATTTTAAGCCTAATGTCCAAACAATGCTATATAAATTAAACATGATGTAATTGAGTGTAACACTAAGTGGCTCATCACTGTTGATTCATGTGGAAATCACAGAAATTTTTCTGATCATTATGCATTCATTCAGGATTAATGTAGATACCATACGTGCTTCCATAGGGATTCTACTGTTACTCAGCATTCATTAAGTTTTAATGTACCATTAAAAAGGCATCAAAAGATTAATCTAAAAATACTGCCAAAAAGGTAGTTCATTTAAAAAGTGTTAAAAAAACATGTTTCACTTTAACATGGCAATTGAGAGTACGTTAATAATGAATCAGCAGAAATAGTTCAGGAGAAACAGTAACCTTCAGCATAGTGACTGACTGTAGAGAGAATATGATTTTAAAAAAGGGGAAGAGGGAGTATGAATTCTGGCAATATTGCCTACTGCATTCAGCTTGGTAGATGGGGATAGAAGTAGGATAGGAAAACCACAGGAAAATTAGTAACTTGCCTACTGCTCACTGATTTTCCCTCTAGGCCTGGTGTGCATCCTCTAACAAAATGTTTTTCTGAACTCTAGCAGATTTCAAGTATTACATTGCTGTAGTTTCTTCCACTTCTTACTTTCTATCGGAGCCAGGTACCAGGGCTCCCTTTTCTTGTGGGTTTGGCACCTTGAGCTGAAGGCCAGGCCATTGCAGCTGGTTACCTTAGGAAGATATCTTCAGAAAGCTATCTTCAGAAAGTAGGGAGATTGAAGTTAAGGTTCTCCCCTTCCTGGGAAGCTCCTCTTCATCTGAGGATCTAGTGCTTTGTCCTCACTTGAACTGCAGTTCCTGTGGCATCCGTGTCTGGCTGTGGACATTTTGGTCTGCACTTAGAACCACAGACTGTTCTTACTCACTGTGGACTTGTCTGGTAATCTGGACTCTTGTCTGACCATGGCTGCTGTCTCCAAACCTGCCCTACTCCCTCACTCGGGGATGGTGGGAATGGGTCCTCCACAGCAGGGTCTCTGTGTTTGTATGCTGGGTTCTGTCTTGACATCCCTTTGGGAGCAACAGCTCTCAGTACTCAGCTGGGAGGTAGCATGAATGATTTAGTGGCAAGGCTGGGGTTTGTTGTTAAGCTTCTTAATTTCACATCTCACTGTTCAAAATCTTGCATAGTTATCTCTTGATAACTTTGTGGGAAAATTGTTAATGGGTGAATTACGATGAGTTTTTCTGATGAAACATAGCATGCTGGTAGTAGATTTCAACAGAAATTCCTATGCAAAAAAAAATGATTGAAATTTCACTTGTAAAGGTAGCACATTTTATCCATCAACAATAGCTTACTATTTTAAGTTGGAACCAATGAACAACTATCACAGTAAACTAAGAAATATAGGTACCATATCCTCAAGTCTTTAAACTTTTGTTCACTGACTGGAGGACTGAAAAGATAATCTGTGAAGCAGATGATCACATCTGTAGGTAAATAAGACTTAGCAGGATTCTACTCAGCTGGACATTTAGTACTTTAGGAATGTGACATGCAAACTTCTCTCAGACTCTTGATCTTGCATAGCAGATAAGTATAACCTGCAGGAGACTCCCTATGGCAAATAGCTGCAAAAGGAGACAATTTAAAAATAAATGTGGCTAAGAGAAAATATATTCTTCCCAAGATTCTGAGAAAAGTAATCACAAAGTATGCTTAGACCTACATCTTTGTTTTGAAAAACCTTTATGACATCTAACAGATAAAATGGCAATCGTGTACAAGTCATGAATGCCTGTGGTACAATCCCTTATACTGTGTAAAGACATGAGTGGCATGAGTGGCATAGAGAGTATGGATGGGGATTGATGAATTACCCTCTCTTTTCAGAAAAAGAACAGAAGAGCATGAAATTAAGCTAGCAAGCTGAACTTCACAACAAAGAAAAAAGATGTTTCTTCAGCTAGTGTGTCATTAAGTCAAGGGACTCCCTTGTCACACAGTACTGTCACCACTCAAAGTTTACAGAAGTTGAAAGAACGAGTAGCAGAGTTGTTGAATAAGAAGATTAAGACTATTAAATACATAGAAATCCTGTTCATTTCAGCATCTCAGATATAAAACTTGTTAAAAGTTGAGCGGACCTGAGGTTTCACTTTGTGTGCTTTATAATCTTATGTTTTCCTGTAGGTATTAATGACCATTGTCAAAAGCCAGGTAACAGGTCAAATAAACCTTCAGTTTGACCCAGTACAGTCATTCTTCCATTATGCTCTAAAGCTGGAACGGAGTAAGTCTTGAAGATGCAATGATTAATCACTTGCCCTGGTGTAGCAACTTTTTTGTGTTGAAACATGGTTATATCATCCCAATCAGTCTTCCATATTTTTTTACACCAAAGCAACCTCATTCCTTTAATCTTTCTTGATATCTTGCTTTCCCCACTAATGATCAGGTGACTTCCCATTTCACATCATCACCAAATTATATTTTTAATACAATAGTTACACAAGAAAAGACTTACCTGACAATATGGTCCAGCAGACCCCCTTCCTTACCTCTCTTTTCAGCCTTTTCTCTTTAGAAAACACCAAAGAATATGACTTTTACATCAATATAAACACCTGGCAGCCTAGAATATTTCATTATATTTTTCATTTTGAAAATTCTAATTAAAAAAAAAAAGCAAAAAAGCATTAACTGCAGACAGAGTTTGAATAATAAAAAAAATAAATCTGCTATTTCCAGTTAAGAGCCTTGAAGCCCACTTCCCCAGACCTCCTTCTCTCAGGGTCCCTTATCCTGATGGGCCAGCCCTAGGTGAACTCAGAGCATACAGCTCATTCCTGTGTCTCCTGACAGCTTCTGGTAGAGCTCTCTTACACAGCTGCCTGTAAGTTTCCATTCAGTTATCAGCAGCTACACCGACTCTAGTGCTCTCCTCTCCCCTCTCCTCAGAAATCTTGATAAAGGGAGACCCAGGTGAATAGTTTTTCTATCGGAGAGCTTTCTGATTTCAGCACTCTGGAGATGGTTCAAACATGCCAGGTCTAAGAGCTGGGGCCACCATCAACTTGACTGCTTGTTGGCTGTCTCCAGCAGACCTTCTGACCATTCAAGAATTAACCCTAGTTGTACTTCAGCTTTTAGCAACTTAATAGTATGATAATCCTTGTAAGTGAGGCACCTATCTGTGCAGCTGCCTGGGTCCCCATCTTTCTCCCAGTCCTCTATAATTTCAAATGGAATTAATCTGCAGTACACTTTTTCAGCCCTCATCTCTTTGTACCACTTAGGTTTAGAATTGCAGCAGCTTGGCATACATACCACAAGGACTTGCTTGGTACGTGCACTTTGTAGCTGTAGGTGTCCCCTAATGTGATCCACACTTGCATGACCAAATACACTTCAGTTTACAGAATGGAAGTGTTTAATTAGCATTTGAAGAAATGGAATAGTGTCTGCTGATGGAATCAATCATGCTGTTTAACCAACGTGATCAACCACAGCTCTCTCCACATTCTTTCCCCTGTCTCCCTGTTTAATCGAGTGTTTCATTTAGAAAATTGCAATCAGCTTAACTATTTAAAAGATGATTTTCACTGTATTTTAGATAAATACTTAAGCAACTGTGAAATAAATTAGTCTTTGCTTTACCACTTCAGATTAAGTGCTAATGTAGCCATCATGTCTGAGACCTCAGCATCACAGAGGGGGAAAAAAGGAGACCAAACAGACACCCATATAGTTGGGGGGAAAGTATGAAACTGAGTCAAACCATTTTATTATTTTTTCAACTATAAATATATTAACCATTAGTAGGTAAACACTAGTGGTTAATGTACAGCAGCACTAGTACACTAAGTACACTTGTACTTGTTAATAGCCACTGTTAGCTGCTGCAGCTTCAAGTTCTGTGGATTTATTTGTCCCCCTGCACTGAGCTGACTGAATGCTTCAGCTTCTTTACTCCTGTTTGTTCACTGCCATGTATGCAAGCCAATTCTATAATATTTCTATTCTTTTAACTATTCTGTCGCTTTTGAAAATTTCCCTCTATGTACTGAACTTTAGCATGTTCTCGTTGCTTTGTCTGTGATGTTATCAAATACCAAAGGGTAAGCAAGGTCAGTGCTGCTTAGTACTCAGGGGAAAGACTTAACAACTCACAACTGGTACAGGAGGGGGGCTGCATAAATTGAGCCTGGTTGCTTTGCCTTCTGACTTACTGCACTGCAGAATTTTAAACAGTATTAGAAAACTTTGCTGCATTTAAATTTGCCTATTTATAAAAAATGGGATGCAAAAAGACTGACAGCTTTGCTCAGTTACTAGACATGACGAAGTTCTGTAGAGCTCTCCAGTTCTAAGTAACTATATTCTCTGTACCTAAATTTGCCTTGACATTTGCAAAAGACTGTTCTACAGCACTCTAATGCTACTCTGCACTTGAGTGATAAATACAAAACAATTATACACAAATTTCAGTTTCGGCATTTCAAATTATTCCCATCCTTATTTGAACAAAAAACTGTCACCTGGTTTTAAAGTACTCACATAACCTTAGGTTTTGTCTTCTCAGTTAATCCTCACTATTTATAATACATTACTATGTTTTATGTTGTTCCCTCCCTGCTTTGGCATCAGCTTACTTAAAAATAAACATTTTCTGATATGAATTTTGATGGAATACACTTTTCTTCTGATATTACCTGTAGGAATTCAAGTATCTGATACTCATATGAAAATAAGGTACCACTGTGATCACCTACCCTGTGCAGTGGTAATACTATATAAGCCTCATGCAGTAATTTCTGCATCAAGCTTATAGTTTGTGATCCCTTAAATCTCCGTTCATATACAGAATGTAAATGATGACTAAACCTAAGTTTCTGTGGGAAGTTGTCTTAATGGTTAATTAGGTTTTTTTCATATTAGTTATATTGACTTCCCTATGCACTTACTCTCTCATTAGTGTCAGCAGCAGCACACAATCGTCTCATTCATAAACCAGAACAGGCTTGAATACACATCTTAAAAATTACTAAAGGTAGTTAAAAAGGAACCACAACTACTAAAACAGAAACAAGTTTAGTATTTCAGGAATTACTGACATGGTATAGACAAGGTTCTGTTCTAGTCCATTTAATAAGGGAACACCTCTAATCAAAGCCACTGTACACCTGAAGTGACAGTATTTCATTAAGTGATTAGGTCCATATAATTATACTGGGGTTCCTTCACACTTGAAGATGTTAAAACATTTCAACAACTGGACATCTGTTCAACATTTAAGTTCAATATGAAATTCCAATTTAAAAAAAAAACCTGATAGAGACTTAGAAGTATAAAAAGGTGATGCCCCATTGCTTTGACATACTTTTAGAATGGCAACAGCAGAAGCAGAATCTCCTACACTGACAGCTCTGGTTTTGGAGTTAAGGCTGGTGTAATATTCTGAGAGCATTTCCTGGCAAACTGCAAATTCTTATCTTCACAGTAAATGGAGATATAGGAGACTCTTAAGATTTACATTTCATATAACCTGATGCAACTAGGTGCTATAGCGGCATAAAAACAGACAACTAAGATTAAATCTGTGTTTGAAAGCTATGTAAATACTTTTGAATATTACACATGGTGATCTACCTCAATTTTTTTTGCCACTTAATACATACATGGCACATAGTTAGATATACTATGAAAAATTATGCCAGTCCAATGAAATCAAATATTAAAGCTTTGAACTGTAGGTATTTCAGTTTATTCTCACCAATGGAAGGAACAAGGAAATGGTGCATCAGCAACTTGTGTTTTTTGTTTGTTTGTTTGTGTTTTTTTCTGGAGTTCAACTGCATTGATCTTGAATCCCTCCTTTATCCCAATCTCTCCCACCTCTTGGTGTGGTGCCCACTTTTTAATGAGAGTTGGGTCACTATTAGTACAACTAACAACACAATGCCACTTTACATTTCATACAGCAGAAGACTAGAGTGTATTAGATAGTGTTAGAAATACCCAGTCTTCCACTCTGATGGATTGAGTTTTCTTCATCCTCTTCAACTCTTTTACCAATACTCTGAGGAGTGTTCAAATGATTAAGGAAAAAACTAAGAATTAGTTTCCTACCTTTCCCGTAAACTGATCTAAGCATTGTTTGGGACTGCACAACTAAAAGAAGCATTCTTTAGAAATTGCCAAGCAGATTGTTTGTTGAAACAGAAGACGGTTGTTCTTCACATGCAGCAGCTGATATAAAAACAAACAAACCTACCAAAAAAAAAATACACTTATACAATCCCCAAACTGATAACTAGTAAATGTCACTGGCATTTGCAAATAATCACATTGGCTGTAGTATGTTACTGGCACAAGACCATTCTCAAAGTTTGAGAAGTTCACAGAGGAACTATCAACTTCCATTCAAATCTAACTTTTGGAGTCTTCTTGACTCTGGAGTTGTATCTACTTCTATTGGAGTGGAAATAGCCCTTGTTATGTCCAGGCCCTAAGTTACACATGCATAGTCTCTCTGAAATGACAAAAAAGTTCTAGTGTCCTTCTCATAATGATATCTCCCTTTCACAATGCTGAGTTTTTCTTTCATTACTACATTAGAAAATATGGAACAATACCTGTCCTGCACAGGACTGCATTTTCAATACAGTATTCATAGAACTCCGAAGCCTAAACAGAAAACAAAAAATATGAAAGATGGGGGCAGGAGCAGCACTTCCTATTGTAAGCCATTGTTGAAGAATACTAAACTCATTCAACATATTCCACAGGGTAGCATGTGAAGTCATTCCTGAAGTGATAATTTGCCTTTAGAAGATTACTACTTTGTGCATTAAATGGGCAAGGAACAGAAATATCCTTCTGCCAGTCCTCACAGAAACAGGGATGGTCCAGACCAAGAGCAGAACTACTCTTCTTTTTTAGCTGCTTCTTCCCTTTCTCCTTCCTTCTCCTGTTCATTTTATTCTCATAAGTGTTTTGAATAATTCAGAAATAACTAAGACACTTTTAGTAGTCTTTCCAGGGTGATGGAGGGAGGAGGAAAACAAGCGCTCATCTACTCCTCTTTCTCTTAAACACCAGCTGTTTTATTGTTATGTGCCTGTGAGGGTTAAGCTAGAAGAGAAAACTACATCTCTTCCAAATCTGCTCCTTGAATACATATACATACCAGAAATGTTGAGGTGTTAAGTGCTTTTGCTAAAGAGCAGGAATAGCTGACAAAAAATAATGCAACTTTATGTACATTATGATAGACTCTTTACAAATAACTTCTGTGATAGCTACCATGTCACACAGTTCTTGAAAGGAAGACAAAACAAAATTAAGTGTTTTTTAAAAGTGTACCTATTACTTCCATATTTTATGTCATTTTAACAAGGACACTTTCCCTCTCACAAAGGAACCTAAACAGAAATTGCAAAGCAAAAAAAAAATCCATCTTACCTGTAATTTTCCATTGTACTGTAAAAATAATATACATAGAAAACATAATTTTCAATTAAAAGCTGTGAGCCATTTCCACTGGTATTGCTACAGCTTTGCTTAATCATGGAAACAAACTTCACAAGACATTTGCATACAATTGATGTTTCAGATTCATCTGTCCAGTCAGCAGCTAAACTGAACAGAACATTGCAGCTTCAGAAACTCAGACCATTCACAGTACTCAGAAACAGTTGAGCCTGTGAAGATGACAGCCCTGGTCAAAACACACGATTTTAACTTCAGCCTCACACACTGTTAGCATGGACATGAACAATTAAATTAAGGCATATTTTCCCTTCTGCAAAGAGCTCTATTTACTTGGCTACTGTAACCTACAGTTACTCTTCAGTCTAGTTATAGTTATCCAACAGATGATAGATGCATTCTGGCCAAGTGTTAGATACAGGGCTGTACACCACACTGTTCAACAGCATCTTGTCTTTGTTTCTGTTTAACATAATTCTTTTGACCTCTTCTGCAGCTCTTAAAAGGTTTGCTTTGGCTGAAAACTGGTGCCTGTACAATCTGAAAATTTAAAAGCATTAGTTGCTCTCATGTCATATTCTCATCCTTTACCTACTATGTGTGATCCCGTGCCTCTTGGTCCATATCTATGTCCTTTTAATGTCTTGCACTTAGAGATATTCTTGTTGCGTCCTACAGTAATGCTAGGGCACAAATCAGAAGTGGCTGGAAAAAATAGGGCACAGAGTACTAAATATACTTCCCAAAAATGCAGACATCCAGTGGTTTAACATCTTTCAGCTGCAAATACAAGAGCTCTTGACTCTAGTCACAACAATATTTCCAAATACTATCTGGTGATGCTCTCCCAGCAAAAGCGCTCCCTTCTTCAAGTACATCTGAAGTCTTAATTATATTCTTCCACAGAATAAATAAAAATAGTATCGTCCATAATAACCAAAGAGATCATTGCTACAATCTCTCCTTTTCCTAGCCCTTCTTTATTTAAAAAGTCCTGGAGCCTGTGACAGGCCAAGATCCTACCAGTCTACATGTACTACTTCTTCAAAGAACATCATAGTTCACTTTTACTGGGGTCTGCTATTTTGTCTGCACATTTACACTGGCATTCATTTCCTGCAATATCCTGACTAAAACATACTGACTGGCATTCAAGAGCAGCAATGGGATTATATGACATAAATATCTGTTTTCTGTTGGAAGACTTCTCTAATACAGTTTGTCCAAACTGTACATATTCTTGTCTTAAAAACAGTCTGTTTTCCCTCATGTAAGGCATCCACAACAAAAATTTACTGCTGTCTAACTTAGGCATGCAGTTGCAAGAAACACTCATTACTTGAGCAAAAATGTTTTCTTGTTTGAACAATGAATAAACATATTAAGTTCATTAAAAAGCATTTTTCTGGTGTATTTAATACAAGGGTATAATAAAAAAATAGCATCTAGATATACAATACCAAGATTTAAAATTGTCATGCCAGAAGAAGGGGGAAAGAAAGTTTTGCTAAACAGTATTGCTAGCTGGGAACAGAAAATAACATTGGAAGAGTTTCAAAGTACTGTTGTGTGCAGACATTGCAGTTAATCATCAACAAATTTCAGATGCAAATACAAGAAATGCTAAAACTCAAGCCAGGTGTTTTTAGTTTTAATTTCTGTTACATAAGAGGCTCTTTGCCTTCAGGAGTTCATATAAAAGGGCAATGTACTTTCAACATGCGGGGACTAGGGAATGTGCACCAGAGTTGCTCTGTAGTCAAAATCAAAGACAACAAGAACAAAGCAAGGTTATTTGATCTTCTCCCCTAATCAGAATAATTGGTCTCTACCGATTTGGTTGAAATAGTGCAATGTCAAGCAGATCTGTATTACCACAGGTGGAGATTAAATTAGTCCTATAAAATAATTTTAGTCACCTTGGCAGAGAATAAAAAGGTTTGAGGAAAAACAAGTAACCCCTAGCACCTAAAGTACCAACAAGGAGATGCTTCTTGCAGTGCAGCTTCTCTGTGGCAGTTACTGATCATCATGTTGTACAGGAATGCTTAAAACACGGGCTTCAAATATTACAATGAACACAGACACTGGAGTCCTGGGAGAGTTACAATTTTCAAGTCTGTCCCTCAAGACACAGTCAAATCTAGAATGTAAGCTCCAGTTAGAAACTAGAAAAAAATCCTACCTCTTCTGTCTCACTATTTTTAAGTGAATGATGAAGTGTTATTTTGCAGTAAGACTCTGAAACAGATATTGTGAACCCCATGTGGGTTCCCCCCTCTCTTGGATTTAGCTCTTGCTGGGAGGCAAGAACAAAGTGGAATTGGAAGTGGTTATGTACATTGGCAGGGGACTAAGATATAGGAGAGAAAACATTAGAGAACAGCAGTGAACAGATGTTCATCAGTTCTCTTTATGAATTTTTATTTACCAAAACATTCCTTGAAGGGTTTAAGCATTAAGTTAACACTGTTATTTGTAATCAATAATTGACTCTGTACTAGAAAAGTAATGAGACCTCTAAGATTATTGCACAAAAACCTGTCAGCAAACCATTAATAATCCTTTGAAATGCACATATATATCAGTTTCTGAAACTGAATTACAGAATGTCTCTAAACTACAAAATAAATATATTGTTAAAGAATAGAAACTAAATACAATTATTTGATTTCAATCAAGTCCAGCAAGAAAATATTTTAATATGGCAAACAACCCAGCAATTACTGCATGCATCCATTATTTAGCTATTTCATCATCAGTGTGGTCATATTTCTACCCCTCTCCCCAGAATGTATTACCTCAATAAGAATTATAGAAAATAGATAAAATATAAAATGAAGCTTTTTTAATATATACATATATTCCCATGTTGCTTTTTAATGCTTAATCTATAAATAGACACATGAATGTTGTGTGTGTTATTGTGCTGTTTTGAGATTAAAATATTTTACATTAATAGCTCCAAAGCAGTTCATTCTTTAGTCATACTTCCAGTGAAAAGAGATTTCTTCTGTTTCATTAAGTATCAAAACTGGAATTTGCGTATTATCAGTAAGTGATTCTATGCTGATGACTACTTTAAAAGATATCTATTTCACAAAAAGTATTGCTTATCCAAGTGCTAGGTAAATACTATATACATGTAGTCAAAGAGTAGATGAGAAACATCATGTAGTGCTACAGTTAAGAAAAGTTTTTAAGTAGTACAAAAATTTCCAATAATTTATGTCCTGGGTTCTTGGGTTTTTTGTGTGCTACCAGGAAAAAATTAAAGGAGATTAAAAAATTGAAAATACCTATCCCAACTACTTTCAGCTGAAGAAACAAAACCATCCATTTTTTTAAGAGAAACAAAGCATTGCATATCATTAAGGTTTTCTACTAATAACAAATTTAATTTAACAAAGTAATATAGAGGCAGCATGTGATAGATTTCAGTTCAGACAATCCATTAAAGTAATACAGAATTGGAAATTAATGATCAAAAATTCTTAGATTGCTTTAAATCTGTAATTTCAGCATAGTGCTACATATATATTTTTCACTCTTGAAGGCTAAAATGAAGAATATTTGAATCTCCTTCTAACATAAGCAAAGCTCATCTGCACCTTCTCTTAAATCTTTTTAGCAGCATAGTCAGCTTTATAAAGAGAAAAAGGCAAAATATTACCATAATATACACATTCTAATAATATTTCCAAGGCATCAAAAGACCCAGCTTGAAATCCCTAAAACAATCGACAACAATATATTAACATATACTTGCATTTACACATTCAAAAAATTGTAGTTAGTTTTAAGTTGGCCTATGAAGCAGTAGTAAAGTGCGAAATATTTGGTATAATATCTAGTGATTAGGTTTTGCTTCTGTGGAATACAAAGGAGTAAGCCTGGCTCTTCCATTGACAGATACGGTGTTTGATGGAGGACCAACCTGCAGGCAGGGAGGGAAAGAAAAGAGGAGAAAAAAGAGATCGAATATTAACCTAACGTTACATACTCTTGTCTCTGTAGTTTGTTACACAGTATTACTTCAAGGCAACAGAAAAACTGCTACTCCAGTTCGCATTTTTCTCATCACAATGAAAGACCTCCTCTGTGATTTCTGAATATGCTACAGAAGCAGAAATGTAAGATACCACTGAAAAATATATTTTATCCTATCTAAAAATTCCATGTATAACTATTGAAGCCATGCATAATTTTTAGTCCTTCTCTAGACCTGCTTGCAAAGAAATGCTTGAAAGCACATAGCTAAACCAAACACTTTTTTTTAAACATAGCTGATTTCTAGCAAAATCTTCTGACACTCCTTTATACCATAGATACATTTCTTTTATCAGGAGCAAGTTACAGCTTCTTGGATAGATAGCAAAGACTGGATTTTCAGGGAAGCTGCATAAACCAACTACTCCAGTTGGAGTTAATAGGAGCTGTGGATGCTCCACAGCCATGCAAACCACATACCACAGCTTACAGTTTTCTGAACAAAAAAAAACATTCTGAAGAAAAAAATTATTCAAAAGAAACCTCACTTGACCCATTTTAGGTTACTAATTGCTGAGGGCCCTATTGAATAGAAAAGGACAGAAACACAAAAGTCCACAGATCTCAGCACTGCATACTCACAACATATTAAGTAAAACGGGGTGGGGGGAGATAAAGAATTTGGCTAGTGGTCCCAGCATTATTTTGTTAATGATTCCCTCACAGAAGTAAAAGAAGGGAGAGTATGATGGGAGGTAAAAAGAGAAGCAAGCACCTGACAGTCCTCATTCACAATTCAAATATATCAGGTTATTTCTCCTTTTACTGAGTGCAGCTAGTAACTTATTTTTGCAAAATGCCTACTTTCTACGGTTTTTTCTACTACTGCCAGTTCTCCATCTTCAACATAAAATTAGATAATTGTATGTGTGTTTAAAGCCTGTTTTATATTTCTATGTTGCAGAATGGTTTTCTTTGTGCTTACAGTATCTTCATTATTAGAATTTCTCTTTAAAAGTATAAACCTGTCCTCACCAACCACCATGTCTATATTTCCCATAGCATCATAAAACAAATTCACACACTATGCAAAATAATTAAAGTTCAGTATTAGTCAGAAGGTAATTAGGCATTGAAGGAAATTTGAGGAATTGGAGGAAAAATAAACCCTTAATGAAAATAGATACAAGCAAAATCCAAACAATATTTGTGGCAGAACAGACAGATTTGACCTCCAAACAACACTGAACACTACAGCATTTACTTAATCTTAACCTGTTTTTAAAATGGCTGTGGTTAGTGACATGTAGTTAGAAGTAATACTGTGGTGTATTATATACTACTTTTACTGACTAGAGGTCAAAACCTACTTGAGCATGGTTGTAACCTTTGCAAGAAACTTAAAGTATATAAAAGATGGGAGAACTATAAGTCGAAGAGAGGCTGTTACAGTGCTACACTGAAACAAAACCTTAGGTATAAAATGGAGTGTTCTAATATCTGACCATCCGCTGGGTATGAAAGACTTCCATAAAAATAAAACAAAATAAACACCTCCAAAAACCCCAAACAACTACCTCACATTCACCCACCACACATAATTTCTTTCTTTCAAGTTTCAAATTGGAAAGGGAAGAGAAAGAAAAGCTACTTCATTTCCTTAACATTTTGCAATTAATACATTATTCCTCTATAGTGAACACAAAATATTAATGATGGGTCAAGAAAGCTTTGTGTGAGAAATTGTCTGCTTAAACATTTAAAACAACACAGATTTTTAAAGTGGGCAATTGAGAGAAATACAGGTGAATTTTAAGAGAAAGAAAGGAAAGATTAATCCACAGTTCTAACCTGCAGGGGAGGTGAAAGATGGTCCTACCAAGCCTGTTGACAAAACATTAAGAAGTATCTTACTACTGATATGAAACAGCAGCAGGAAGCTTGAGGTACATTTAGGTAGAATTAAGAAGCTGACAAGAATCTTGTAAATAGAAAAATTTACTCTTCAGAACTTCTGTGTGCTATCAGCCTGCAAAAGATTCAATCTCCTTTGGGTCTAGGGTGAAGCTACTTGTCATGTGCCTAAAACCATACCACTTCAAACCATATAAACTCAATCAAATAATTGAATATCATAGAATCATAGAATAGTTTGTATTGAAAGGGACCTTTAAAAGTCACCTAGTCAAACCCCCCTGCAATACACAGGGACATCTTCAACTAGATAAGACTGCTCAGAGCCCCATCCAACCTGACCTTGAATATTTCTTCCAGGAATCAGGCAACTGCCTGTTCCAGTGTTTCTCCACCCTCATTGTAAACATTTCTTCTTTATATCTAGTCTGAATCTACCCTGTTTTAGTTTAAAAACATTGACCCTTGTCCTATTGCTACAGGCCTTGCTAAAAAGCTTGTCCCCCTATTTTTTATAGGCCCTCTTTAAGTATTGTATGTCCACAAAAAGGGCACACTGAAACAATCTCTTTTCCAGGCTGAAGATCTCCAATTCTCTGAAGTCTTTCTTTATAGGAGAGGTGTTCCAGCCCTCTGATCATTTTTGTGGCCTTCCTCTGGACCTTCTGCAACAGATCCATGTTTTTCCTGTGGTATGTTCCTGATTTTATTAAAGAGATACTTAAATGATAACTTTGAGATTTACAATTCATTTCAGAAAGATTTCTGGTTGGATTTGTACTGTGTGAAAATATGGATGTGAATCTTTGCATCTGCATTCACCAGTTTATTCTGAAAAACTGAACTCTCTTCCTCTCCTTTCTTCCCCCTGTTAAGGAGCTTCTGGCAGCACTGTGTGCTTTTAGTGTCAGGCATCAGCATGATAATTTTGAAGGAACAACCAGGAATTCATTGTTATGGATACAATGATGAAAACTCACCCTTTTCAATTTGGCAGCAGCTTCTCCAGAGCGGATTGCAGCCATCAAGCTCTGATGGATCTGTTCTGGGTCAGAGTGCTGAAATGTCATTGCAGTTGGTCTTTTAGTGACAGAGGGTGGGTGGTCAGTGGAAGCACCTGATTGCACCTGACTCTTTTGCTCACTATTCACATTCCTGTCTTCCTGTAAAGGGAGAAAGTGGGAGGAAACCCAAAACAACAATCTTTAATCTGAATTAGTCATAAATGGAAAACTAAGTCAACCTGGTACAAGGTTGCATATTGAACTGCCACCATTCTAGTGTTTACTTCATTAGAGATTTCAGAGATCAGCCATGTTTCCACAACAGCACATAATTCTCCCTTAAATAAATATGCCAGCAAAATTCTATAGCCCTGTCCAAGTATGTTTGTGTCACGACCACTTGAAGACAAATTGATCACACTACTCAGAATTAAATTTAAGAAATCAGCACACAGAACCATAAAGAACAAATACATATTCCAAACATAAAAATAGGTATCAACAGTGTGAATTATTCTATTTAATTTACTGTTCTCCAAAGCAGGAGCTACTAACTATGGCAAGAAATATTTTTTTTCAGTAATCTGAATGCAGTAGTTCTCACTTCAACATTCCCAGTACTTCACTATGATGCTGTGCTACTGTTGGACACCACAAGGTGTTTACAATGTATAAATACAAATCAGGGGACAGTTCAGAGATCAGCCTCTACACTAGTCACACAAGATGACAGCGGATCAACAGCCAACCAATATTAGAAATACAATTTACCTTATCCATTAGATTATTTTGTGCCCCTCCTGTTACTGTCTGTAAGGAAGGGTTTTTCACTTGAGGCATGGAGGGAGCCAAGGAAGATTCAGTTGCTGAAGTGGCAGAGGAGAGTTCAACAGGAGATTCCTCTCTCGGTGCCGGGCTAGTGACTGTACGGGTCTTACTGAATGACTGTGACCGTTTGACTGCAGATGAGACAGCAAGAGCAAAAGGGGATGGTCTCGAACTGGAGTACGGCTTTGGAACTGCAAAAGTTCTTAAAGTTTTTAGGTTCACCAGTGCTGGTGGACAGGGAGGGACACTTGAAGCTTTATTGCTTTTAACAGGAGAAATGGGGGATTCAACTTTTTTTTCATCATTAAGTTCTTCTTCATCTGCTGGAGGAAAAGAAGCACTTGCTTTATGTAAAGACAAAGCAGTTGGATCAGGTGATGAGACTCTTTTTCCCATCTCTGTATTTTTAACTTCATTTTGAATGGAAGTAGGAGCAACAACAGTACTTCGGGCAATTGCAGATGTCACATAATGACCTGAAGCTCTTCGTTGCATCTGCAGATAAAAAGAACTAGGCTTTGTTGTAGGACTTAGTACATTTGACTTGTCCTGAGCCTCAGAAGATGTATTTGTATTATCCAAGCTTAGCAGTGGGGCACGCTGTTTGGAAGACTCTATTTCCATCTGGCTGCTGTCAGAAGTAATCTCAGCTCCAGACACCAAAACATGTTCAGAAAGGCTGTTCACTCTGTGCAGCACATCATTTGCTGCTGCAGGTTCATTTGGTGAATCAGTCTGTAAATGACCCACGCTTTTTGGAAGATGAGAAATTTCAGCTTGTATTATGAGTCCTTTAGGATTTTCATACTTCAGAGAGTTTTCCAAGGTAGATACCTCTTGATCCTTATAATCTGATGGACTTTCTGATTCCCAGCTCTTCATTATTTCTAAGGATTTTGGAGGCACTATCTTGTAAGTAGTCATTCCAATTTTTGGTATGTAATCTCTTGTAATTTCATTAGCAGGCTTGGGTTTAGGTTTGGCATCCTGTCTATAAAAAGGGTGA
Organism: Phaethornis superciliosus; assembly: GCA_023637945.1. NCBI lineage: Eukaryota > Metazoa > Chordata > Aves > Apodiformes > Trochilidae > Phaethornis > Phaethornis superciliosus. Next base: position 20,390,164 of record JAJQWJ010000007.1, on the reverse strand, counting down.
CCTCTTACAGGAGAGCCATCTGGAGTCTTTACAGTTGTGTCTGGTGGAGCAAAATTACTTCCATTCATACAAAGGTTACTCTGATCTTTTATGGGAATTACTTTTTCATAGGTGGCTTCTTGTCTCTCAAGATTTTGTTCTGTTGAAGTATCTTTATCCTCTTGTACTCCATGCCTCACCTGAAGTGGGCTGTTTGAATCAGTGCTATATTGAGGGGTCAGTCCTCTGAATGTGGGGGATTCATAACCTTGAGGAACGATCATTTCTTTCTGTTTAGTCCTTCCCAAATTGCTATCTGATGGACCTGTCTGAATTGCAACATCCTGAGTTTTTACTGTATCCAAGCTGGTTTGCTTTTCTGGAATCAGTTGAGGATAATTCCTAGGACTTACAGATATGTCATTTTTACATGCCTGGCAGTTTGATAGTCTGTCAACTTCAAGCTTGTTATTTTCTCTAAAATCTACTGTTTTAATTTCAGCGGGCTCAAGTTCTTTCCCTTCTTCTGTTGTTGTAAGGAGTTTTGTATCACTGTGATCTTTAAGTTAAAGAGAGATTCCAAAATTAATAAAAATGCCAAAAAGATTCAGCCTTCCCGCTCACATCACAAAGCCCCACATCTACTGTATTTAACTATAGGGACTGGCTCCTCACCAATTGAAAAATTTTTCTTGTAATGGCAATTTAAAGATATACTTATCTGTGAATAATATTGTCAAATAATAGCGTTCTAACTCAGGTATTCTTCCTTAATTAACATACTGCTGGTGCCATGCATCAACTTAAGAGAAAAAGCTAGTCTAGAATAATTTAACAAGTGCTTATGTATTTCCATTGATTATACAGGCTCAAGAACTCAAGGACTATTCAGTATTAAGCTAGATGGAATTTTGATGTAGTTCCATACTTTTGTTGCTTCTATTCTTTAGTTTTCACATAACAAATGTTCTTTGTCAAAGGGAGCAATAAGAAAACATGTACAAAAGGAATTTTTCAAGCATATTTTTCCAATAATTCAGCAAGTCTGGTAATTCAGTTTTCTACCCATGGACTAAACTCACATAGTCCTCTCCAAAACACAGGAATATTTGGGTCAATTTTTTTAAAAATACAATATTAGTAAAATTTAAAGTCTTTAAGAATAACCATTTAGGGTGGTATTTTGCACGAAAACAGTCTATCCTCATTTCAGGAGATTATAAAATGACAGTTAAAGCTTATGCCATATATAAACTGGACAGTATGTTGTTTCGTTTATAAAAGAAAAACTGAAAATCTGTGTCACAAAAAGGTTAAGAAATAGTATCAAGTCACTTCATTTAATCTACAGCAAAAAAATATGATCCATTAGATGCATAGGATGTCATAATGTCGTAATTTCTTTTCAAAACATCATGTTAGTCTGTTCTCTTAGTGTTTTAAAATATTTTCATTTTCATTCAGAAAACTCATACTAACTTCCTAAGCAAGGAACAGTCATTGGCCTCTCTTTCCCCACTGTGTTCTGGTGCCCAACTCACAGCATGTGGCTGGATAGTCTGTGCTCAGCTGCCTCCTTCTCAGCACTGCTCCACCCATACTGTCCTACAGCACAGTGCAACTTTCACTACTGCTGTAGAAAGTAATCTTAAAAAATCAAAAATAAAACATGAAACTGCAGTCAATTCTTGTCACCTCATCTCAAAGAGGATACACCAGAGCTAAAGAAAGTACAAAGAAAATATGATGGTAGAAATTCAAGACTTGACTGTATTGTAATTTTTTTCAAATGAGTAGAGAAGTTCTCTTCAGCACTGGTTTGAGGTACTAAAAAGAGTGGGAACTACTCACCATTGGTTCTATGTTGATCCAAAATTCTAAGCTTCCTGTCTTTTTCAAATGCATCTTGCTCACTGCTTATCTTAGTCTGTAGTCCTCTGCAAAGCACACAGTACATAATATACGCTGGTATCATTCATTTCAGTAAAACACAAGAAACGATGCAAGAGAACTGGCAATACTTTCCAGACACAGATGGACAAAATAGAATCACTCTGCCAAACACTGGAGTACTCAACAGGACAGATTATATTCTATCAAAAAAAAAATCAAAAATCAAAAAACAAAAAGACCAAAAAAACCCCAACAACAACAACAACAAACCAAAACAATAAAAAAAAAAACAAAAAACTAAACCCAAGAGGAAACGAGGAAATGCTGCTATATTTTACCAAAATGACGTGCACTTTCACTCTCTTCTGTGTAATCAGATTGATCAGTTTCCCTTCCCTCTTATCCTTTTTACTCTTGCAGTTTGAACAAGCCCCTTTCCAGTAACAGCTCAGTTTCAATTAAGCCACAAAGGTGATGGTTTATCATTCATATACGTGTTCTTAGTGAGAAGGCTTCTGACACCCCCAACATGTAAAACATATCCTTGATTTTGTCCCCAGTATGACATGCATGACGCTGTAGGAGACACTGACTACATATGAACACAGGAACTGTTCACTATGGACTTTTAAAAATAGTAACAAAAAAATTCTCTGCCCCTTTCAAGAAATACCTTGAGAACAAGAACGAGATAAGCACCAAACATGTGGCTCGTTGCATATGCCTATAATTTCTGTCTTCAAAACATGGTGGACAAAGAAATGCTGCAAAAACTCCTCTTTTCACTGTAAATATTAAGTACTTGACCTTAAAAGGTACATGAAAAGGCTCAAAATGCTTGAAATTTATCTTTAAAAATTATTACAACTTCAAACTTATATCTCTGTTTAAGACACTTACTGGCTCTAGTTACAAATTATGAACATTCCAAGTAATTTGTCACATCAAATATATTAGTTGTCAGGAACCAGTGCCTTAAACTGAAATATCTGCTTGGAATTATTTCAAATCATAAAATCCCCAATAACCTTCCATCCTCATGTTGCTTGTACAGTCCAAAATATACTGCAAGTGTTCAACAAGGACACTTTGGGAGCATATGCTCTCAAAATTACTGTTGGAAAAAAGTTAAAGCTCAGCCCTGCACTGCATAGTCTTGCGTATCTTCACTCCCTTGAGCACAGCTGAGGGACTGAACTACAAGTATTCACAACATGCTGAACTGCTTAAAAAAAGAAAAGCAAAACCCAAGAGTCACAGAACAGCACAGAGTATCATTACAGAAATCAGTGGTTATGACTAGAATAATACACATATCCCTGGTTTGATTAAAAAGCAGCTCTTCAAAGTAACTAGATCTTTTATAAAAGATCAGAATTATTAAAAGGTTTCCAGAAATATCATGTCAGAGAAACTTTAGACCTCATTCTGAAATCCCTGTTGTAATTCTGGAAAGAAAGAATTGCCAAAGAGTGCAGTGCATGCTAGGTGATACTCACCAGAATTATAGGCCCTGAAAAGCTATTACAAGTTAGTGGAGCAAAAAAAGAAACATCCCCAGGACAATTGGCTGTACTGGTCCAATAGCACAGGTCTGATAATTCACAAGTGCAAGACAACTTCGAAATAGCATTTGTCTGGTTCTCCTCCTCCTCATAGATTCCCATAGAGCAGAAACACCCAAGCACCTGGCACAGGATGTCTCAAGACTGAGCACTAAAGATTTTTCTGAAGCCTCACTTGGCCCTAGACTGACAAAACACCCTTGATATGCAAGTCAAAGCTCTCTGTGATGCCTTGAAAGTTTTTGGCTACTGGAGCATTCACACATTTTGGCTTCCGTACAATAACTGAAATAGTTCTTTCAATTTAAATTGGGAACAGTAGCTGGTTTAGTTGCCCCAGGGAACAGGGAAACAGTGAATTACATTAACACAATGGGACTTCTCTGGACAATCAACATTTATTTCATGCAGGAAATCTGCTGAGTCAGGTAGTTTAACAAACATGCTGAAGGGCAGAGGTACATCATCACCAGAAGGGAAAAAAGGGTAGTGAAGAAAACGCAAGTGTTTATTCTTCAAAAAAGAAGAATTAACTTGCTTTCCTAACAGCAGATGGATCCAGACAGGTCAAGACAACTGGCTGACACATAAGGAAAAGACAAAAAAAAAATTAAAGCTAAAACAAATGTGCAAGCAATAGATAACTCTGGAAGAACAGAAATGGCCAATCTATTTGGTTTTCCCCAACTCTAGAAATGAATTTTTAAATTCTTATTTGGCTAATCAATCAACATTTTTTGCAGCACACTGCCCTATTAAATATACCGATTATTTGAAATCAGAGTTGAACTTTTCTGGGGTCCAGCTGTTTGAGTAGTAAGGAAAGGAAGGCTTAAACAGCCTGCAGAACTCTTTGGCATTTTGTTGAAAAGCTTCATGAATTACTGGGAACAGAAGAATGCTACAACGAAAGTCAAGCATATTAAGCTCGTTCCTCTTTGACACTTCACTATTCAGTGCTCCACAATGAAACAGCACTCTACATTTTATTTGCCTCCCCCATTCCTTCCCCAATTCTCCTTTCTTTGTCACAAAACGTACTTACTTGCCATCTGTGCTCATATTTTCTTGTTTTTCTTCCTTGAAGCTTTGTGAGCTGTCTACAGAAACATTGCCGGGAACTGAAGCTGATGAAGCAGGATCATTTTTTTCCATTTCCAGTGGTACCTCAGCAGACGTGAAGGCAGCAGTAATCTCTCCTGTCCCAAGAGAATTATTTGTGCTTTCACTGTCCTCTCTCTCTTGCACACTCATCTCTTCCCTTTCATCAATTTCTCCTAGGCTGTATTCTGAGCTCTTTACACCTACCCTCACAGAAAGAAAACAAACAGATGAACAATCAACCCTAAAAAACAACAAAACAAAAAATTAAACAAGCCACAACTCCCAGTGCAGGTGTAAATACAAAGGTTCTGCTGAAATCAGCCTAAGGAGTTTGAAGAAGGAAAATGGGCATTTATCTTCATACTTGAGGTTAAAAAAAAAAAACAAACCAAAAAAACCAAACCCCACCTCATTCATATTTTTAACTTCACACTATTTAGCTTCTGGTTCTAATTTTCTCATTTTACATGTGAGAATATGCTCATTACCATGCTACTGTCCATCTGTTTCTGTATATGAAACTGACATATAATATTTTCCTTGTTTAACCCAAGTACCAGATTAGGATAGGTCAAAATATATTTAACAATATCATAATACCAATTTTCATGAAGGAAAACCGTTTATTTTACCCAGACTTCTTAATATGTCTATTAGGTCTCCAATGAGGTTTAAAATATACAGTTCCTTTATATCAGAGTAGATATGTTAGAGAACTAAAAAGCAACCCAAATCTCAGTTTTGCTTATGGTTTGGGGCAAGTATGTTCACCACTATCAAAATTTTTACAGAACTATCCTAAATGTATGAAAACATAAAAGTGTCTTGTGAAGTGCCTTCTGTTACAGTAGAAATACACAAAAATAATGTTCACAGAAAAATGTTAATCCATAAAAAATTAAGTTTTTTGCTAGAGCATAGTTACACTGAAAGGTTTAGTTACTGGATTAGGATACACATAAGTCAATCTACCTGAAGTTAAACTAATAAATCCACCTATTTTGATTCCCAGAGGAACTAACGACCTCAGGTTTCACTTTCCTGACAGCAATCTTCTTACAAAAAGTTGATGAATCACATTTTTAAAATATTAGCAAATAGACCATACAATTTAACCTCTTGGCTTTGCAACTTGCAGTATATAGCATAAACAAAGTATCAATTCCACCTCTATAGTGGTACCATAGAAGGCTGCTGGCCAGAAGCAAGCCATACAAGCAGTGCCTATCCCTGACCTCACCTGGGTATTTCTATCAGTTCTGCCAGCACCAATACCTGCTAGACACGTGCCTTTCACCGGGACAATAAGATTTCAGACTTTTCTAAGTTGTAGCAGTAAATTTCCAAGTGCATACCAAGCCTAACAATGAAAACAGAATACTGGCTTAAAGAAGCAATGCTGGAAAACAGCGGATCTCTGAGTATGAAAAATTGACTTTTTCTGTACAGACATTGTTATCCTACAGTGCTTAAAGTACTTCTCTAGGAATACATTGTTATCAAAAGGCAATAAGAGCTATCTATATTGGAGAAAGTCTCAATACAGAAACTTTGATTTTTCTAGTAGAGTCATTAGTACCAAAGTTACCCATTCACGCTTACAGAGCAACTATAAAAGCCAAACAGTTTACTGTTTAATTTTTTGGGGGGTGGAGAGGGTGGTTATTACTGCACTTATGCAATAACGCCTTGTAGTTACACATCAAGCAATGTGATCAACATATGTCATACCCCTGAATGCATAGGTGGTTTAGATCCCCAGAGAAAGAGGAGCAAGATGGCAAAGTGGTACAGGTGAGAACCTTCCATGTGACTTAAGCACTGGTACATACCAATATGCCAAACTAGTATTAAAGTGACTCCTTCAGAATTTACTATTAGTCAGGGCCTTCTCTTCTTTTCTCTTTCTGCCAAACCCTTTCATTTCCATCCAGAAAAAAGTCATGCCTGCAGCCTAATACTGTGGGGGATGATCTTAGTGATAGAAGTATAAATTTAGGTGTGCAAAGATAAATACTTATGTCACAAGGCACCAACAAAACATAAAAGAATTTGGGCAAGCATCACACATGCTGGGACTATTCCATAGCCCATAACCCACCCTCAAGAACACTGTCTCCTTCACTGATTAGAAATATTATACCACGGGCCTGAGCTATCAACAGCCACGGGAACAAAGACTAAGACCTTCAGTCTAAATGAACTGTGGAAACCTAAATTATAAAACAAAGCACAGCCAGGACTTCTGATAAGACAAATGGAAGCATTCTGGAGTTGCTATGGCTTCATGCCCAGCCACTGCTGTCATCTCTGTTGCTTTTCCTCTGGAGAGAAGAATAACAAAGGCTGAATTGTATCTATCTTGATGAGATGGCAACTTAACTTGGGTTGGTAGGAGACATTGCTGACATTCCTGATATGTGAAAGTCTGTCCTTTGCTGTGCTAGGAACACTTCCAAGCTTTGGAGTGGACTAACCTGACCTACAAATGTGTAATATCAAACAAAACCAACCCTCACTTTTTCCAAATCGCTCTACCTAATTTGTCAGTGTAACATCAGCCTCGCTTGGAGTTAATTTCAACTTGTGGCTTTCTGTCTGTTACTGGATCTCATCCCAGACCTTGGCCACCACTGCTGTGGCAGAATAAAGTCTGAATGGAATTGATACATAAATCTACATTTAACAGTCATCCTTCACATACATCATGCAGTTAACTCCCCAGAGGAACAGTTCAGATTATATGACTTGTTTTCAAACCTTCAGTTTAGAGTTTTAATATGCAATATATTGCTAAGAAGTAATTATGGCAATACTGGCTAAATACTGTTGCCTCATTGCTTACATACTCTATATGTAGCTATATATATAAATTGCATTTTTGTCTGTGTATAAGTTCTTCTCTATGAACATTAGTCACTGAGTTTTAATTAGTCCTCAGAGAACACTGTTGACATAGTGAAACAGGATGACATAGTGCAGACATACTTGATAAGATGACTGACAGACTAAATGCAAGTCTCCCTTGAGCCAGTCAGAACCTTCTGCACAATAGCAAACAGTGCTTGTAAGCACTGAAGCTGGAACGCCCGACTAAATCATGAAAATCTGCCAGTGTTTTTGCCCTTCACAATACAGTGCTTAAAATGGTACTTAGGAGATACTGTAACCAAGATTGTATCAAGGGACTCGTTTGATGAGAAGTTTTTAAAAGAGATGTAATTTTTCGTTTCTTTGTTTGATTGTTTGTTTATTAAATCACCATTGCACTCTCTTCCCTAGAAAAAAAGACTGAGCATTAATCAAGCTTTGGGAAGAGGAATTAAAATCATAATTGAGAAAAAAAAATGTTTGTTATCCCAGATGTTCAAATTAATTATCTCAAGATTTATTCTAGTAGATGTATCCTTTTAAACTACTTCTTATGAAGGTATTGTCACTTTTTACACCATGAGAAAACTGTCATTTCACAGCAGAAATGTTGCCTATTTGAAATTAAATAACATACTCCCACTTAATGTACATGTGTCTATTATCTATGCACTACTTAAGACATCAAATAACATTTATTGAATATTTGCAATGGTTCATTACAGGGAAGGAGGCAACACTGTATTGGCTAACATAGGAATGCATAACAGAACTCCCTGGAGAATGACAGTCATAGCTCAACAAAAACTCAGAAGCTTGACCAGTAAAGCAGCATTAAATGGAAGGAGCTGCTGAATTTATGTAAAGGTAAAATCATGTCCAATTCAACAATTAAGAGATATTGTACTATTTCATCTATTTAAAACAATAGCCAAATGTGCATAATTTGCAGACTAGGAATAGGACCCCATGTACAGCAACTGATTTTGCTGCACATGAATATTGATTCTCACAGTAGGGTGGGTTTTGCTAAAAGGACCCTTTATAAACAGGCCTTGGGACAGTTTCAGAGATGCCACCAGAGAGCAGCAGTATCCCATGAGAAAAAAAAACAACAAACAAGGCAATGAAGCTGAATGAAGCTGTACTACCTGATTTGTCTCTATGTTTATAAAGATGTATTGTGTTAAGTCTTAAACAGACTTCAGCAGCAGAAGAAAGAAGCCTCTTACAAATTGCAGAGGTAAATCTCAGGGCTCAACACAGACTGTTTAAAGCCCAGGGAAGACAATAACATTTTTCTATTTCATTCCATTACAGCTTAAATTAAAATAGTTAATTAAAAACCTCAAACAGAGGTTCCTAAATCTATGGAAAAGCAAGCAAGCCATTTCTATGAAGTTCACAGCAGCTTATTTATGCATCACTTGAACTTGACAGCAATGAGAAATGCAGAAATTCTAGCATGGATCTACAATCCTAAGGTAGAAATAAGACCCAGAAAACAAAACAAAACAAAACCCTTGACTATGGTAAGGTAATTTTGATCATCATCTTAGAGCTATCACATGTAGCTAAACAGAGCTTTCTACACAGAAAATAAAGTATTAATTAGGTATTACTTCTATTAACAGTCTTCTCTCACATAAATTGCCCTAGACACACACCAAGCCCAAATTTACTGATGACTGTTTTTATTTTTTCCTCCAGTTTGCAAGAGACAGAAAGGCAGATGCCTTTTTCAACTCTTGTGGTACATTTGTGTTTTACCTCTCAAACCAATTTGATTTACTTCCTGTAAAATAGCACAGAAACTGAGGGCTTAGCCTTATATAATGCCAGTGACACTCCACATGCTTAGTGTTTATATATTTAATTCTTAGTCAAACACATAGAAAAGTGATTTGTACCAGACTGTACTGATTATTCTAAAAAGCTTTTTGACATTTTAGAAGGCTTCTAGATGCTCTGTCTTATATCTGAACCCTACAATCTGATGCTTACAAACAACAGTACTTAACAGGACAAACTGAATTAATCAGTGTATTAAGTTCAAGCAACTAAAGAATTGTATGGTAAACAGCTATACTCATGTATCATATTTTTTTTCCCTAGTACCCCAAATGGTTTACTGTACTACTATTTATGTATATAGTTTATATTTGCCACTTCTGTTTTCAAAGGCTGTTCAGATGCAAACCAAGAACAGGCACAGATTTGCTCCTATCCTTATGTTAGGTAGATCAAGGGCAGTACAAGGCAGAGTTCTGAAGACAAGACTGGGCCTTAGCTTTTGAAAGGTTTGTTTTGAGCTATACAAAAATCAAGGAAGTTTTGGCTTGTCTGCAAATTGTGGGTGAGGAGAGAAAACAGGGATAATGTTTAGTTTATGAAACATAAAGCACCAAGACCAGTACAAAATATACTCTGTGTGCTTCTGTAGACAGTAAACCATCTTTATTTTAGAAAGCCATATGTGTACTTCAAAGGAAAAGTTAATTGATCTGAAGCATTAAAATTAATTCTATGTTTAGAACACATGTATAGCATAGTAATTTATTACTATGAATTTTCATACCTGGCTATGAATTTGATTTTATCAATGCATTTAGGAAAAGAACCAACCTGTTTCAGGCTGCATTTCAGTGGATCCTTCTTCCACTTTAGAGGGAGCTGATTCTGTTGGCACTGTTGCTACAAAAAAATCAAGTTACAAATTCATTGCCTCTCAATTTCTGCAGCAACAAAAGTTCTAGACAAAACGTTAAATTGTGTTCATCAAGAAATGTACCTTATCTAAAGCAACCAGTGCTCAGTGTCACATTTTCCAGATATTTTAATCTCAACTCGCAGGTGTTTTTGAACCAGAGAACTGAATTTTTGTTGAGACAGAATAATTACAAAAGAACAATACAAAACGTTCACTAAACTTCTTCTTGGTCTATCTCCTATTAAATCTTCTCTCCATAGAAGCTAATCTTTTCTCCCTACCCAGTCTGTCTATCTGATTAACACAAACACAATTGCTATAGTTAACTATAATTAGTTTGGCATTTTCTGCTTTATTTTTTCCAATCTGCATGCTCTAAAACCTGCCTGCTTTCTCACACTACATGAGCCAATCTCCTAAAGTATTATTATCGCTCCTTACATTCTGAAAATATTTGGCACTCATATTTTTACTTGAAGTTCTTACAAGGTGGTAATTCTTTCATATTTAGCCAAATTGCCATACTTTTTGTTGACTCCCAATTAAACAGCATAGAAAGATTACCTGTCTGATTACTGCTTTCACTTTGATGTTCTGGTGCTCTAGAGGGTGGTGAGGGTGCTTTGCGCTTCATCCTCCGTAGAGAGGAGTTCACAGAAGTGGCGTCACTGGGCGGCAGAGAACCTTTCCGTACTAATCCTGGAGGGGCCTATGAAAGGAGATCAGGGAGGAAGATTATTAGGATGATAAGCAGCAAAATGGCTCTAGTAATTATTCTCCAAAAGTACTTTTATATTTGGAAAAGAGAGCGTATTATACTTATTGTGTTGCTCCTCTTAATTCCTCCAAGAACTGGTTTAAAAACAAACAAACAAAACAAAACAACCAAAAAAACCTGAGTAATGTATTCACAGATGAACAAGATACAGCAGTAGAAAAAAAAATTTAAAAATCAGTTGTTACATATAATACAAAAGAAACTTGAATTATTTTATGCACAAAAGCTATTCTTCAAACTACAAATAATTCTTTTCTAAAAGAAACTAAAAATCATTGTGGAAAGAAGCTTCAACTATACCCCCATGAGATGTTTCCTTCTCCATTTTTTCAACACTAATTGGTATTTATGCGTTGTTATTATTAGGATTTTGTTTCTCTGCTTGGAGTCCTTGAGCTTTTATAGAAACTTTTTGAATGTCAGCTTTCAAAACTTACCTTGTAAAGTACAACTGTGTCATAATCATAATACTTACTGCAGTTAAATTGTAATAAATTGTAATAAAAATTATAATATCTACTCATGTTAAATTGTAATAGTCTTCACTATTGTAATAAAAAATAAACAAACAAAAAATCCCCAAAATCTTAGCTCATAAATAATCAAAACCAATTAAAAAAACGGGCAAAGTCTACCTACTGAAGATTTTGTATTATGTAGCAGTCCAATTGCAATTTAAATGTGTTTTAAAATATATCCTGTATCTCAAAAAGAGAGTAGCTATAAATTTGCCTGCCACTTTTAACTGCAGTTTGCCTTATGCTATAGAAACCTTTTATTTCCACATCTATTAGTATGATAACAATCAGGACCCCAGCAATAAGGGAGTGCATTCTGGCATTAGACACAGCTGTCTATTTCTATAGTAATTCTGATCCCAATTATTTGTCTGCTCAACAATATAATAAAATCCAGCAGTGACATTCATTTCTGGCTTGCAGGATCCACACAGCAACTGATGTTGCCCACTTGACAAAGCAGAATAGTAGGGAAGATGGATGACAAATACACATACAAATTCTTCTTTTACTGACAATCCTTTCAAAAATATCACTCGCAAGAGAATTGTTGACTGTGTCAATACCCGTGCAATAAGATGTTTATCATGTAGAAAGCTACCACTGAACAAATACACATCTAGTAAGACCACGAGCTAGAATATCTTGGTAGCACACAATTCAAACTATAGACAATTACAATCAAGATAAAAGGTTCTGTCAGAAGATGTCCATGAGTGGTAGTTCCTGTTAGATCTCAACTGAACATATGAATGCATGAATTGGGGTAGCAAAAAACATCCCCTGAGATACCCTGGGCATACTCAGGCTTCCATTTTGATGTCAGGTATGACATCAGACCCCTTAGATACTTTACTGCACGGTAAGGGGGAACACTGTCCAAAATTTTCACACAATGCTTCTACCAATCACTTGTTCTACCAATCATTTTAATGCCAAAGACAGTTCTACAGCTAAGAAGTACTCAGGGTTTTAAGAAGAAAAGACAAAGCACAAGGTGAAATGTTCTTTTAAGAACAGCAGAGGATATGAACATAGTACTCCACTCCTATAAAAATATTTCCATGTTTGAATAGTTTTTAAACAGTCTAGTTTCTAGATTGAAATGTCATACAACAGTTTCCATATATTTCTTTAAAAACAAATAAATAGTATTTAGCATCTGAATTTATGCAGGAGGGGATATAATATAATATAATATTATCTCCCTAAATGAGGCTTTTTTAAAATTAATTCATTTTCATTCTTGAGGTTAGGCAGTTCTATTTTTCCTCTCCTTGGTAGCTGCTCTCCAGGCTGCAGCCTCTCTCCTCTGTTCTGCACACAGTTTCTCTGTTCAGAGGTCTGCACCCTCATCTGCTTCGCATGGGCTCCTTCAGCTGACTCGGTTGGCAGGGAGTTCTGTGCATTCTCACTCAACTAAACAGATGTCACCAGAGTTCCCTATGTGGATAGGGGGGAAATAATGTTCTTGCATAAGAACACAAATGCTACTAGAAGATTTTTATAAGCCTTTCTACTGCCCTTTGCATCCAAAGAAACAAATGATTTGCAAAGAGAGATTTTGAGAAAGTACTAAATGTTCCAGTTAAGGTTCAAGTGTTGAACAGATTTTCTCAGGAATTATTCAACATATGAATATTAAGAGCTTTCAAATCCTAACAAAGGCTGTAATGTGAAAATAGTACTTTAAACAGATGGAATAAAAATAATACTATTAAGATATATCTGACAAAGTTTTGGAATATACATCTGTGTGTTCATGTATCATGCCAACTGCTAATAATAACCACTGCTTTAGTTATGCTTAAATTAAAAATCATGTTAGAATCACTAAAGTAATTAATTGTGCTTGAGCAGAAACACCAGTGAGCTGTCATAACTTCCACAACATATACAGGAGTTTCGCTTTTAACTCAGTACACACTCCTCATCCTGGAATGAGCAAGGGTAGGTATGAAGCTTTTTAGCCTCAGATGTGTACAGACAAACATGGCACCAAATCTTACATCACCCCAAGCAGACACTTGTAGAGGACAGTGCTTCCCAGGTTCCCAGCTTCTGTAAGCTGTGGCAGACCTGCTGCCTGGCCCTTCTTATTTCAGAAAGCTAAGGAAAGGTAATTATACCACAGCAGTTTTACAGCTGGAATAGAAGGGGAAAAAAATTACTTGAGAAAGAATGTAGTGGTAGTGGAGTATTTCAGCGTGCTGGAAAGCATACCTCGCATCACAGGTCACTACACACATATTTTTATGCCACTAAGACCTACTTCTTTGGCTATGTAGATAACTGGGTTTAACAGAAGATATACAGCTGACTGGGATATCAAAACACATTGCTAGCCATATTCCTAGTGTTTCTTTCTTGCCTTTGTAAAAGTAAGCCAACAAACTTATGTCCAAGGAGCAACAGGGAAAAAATGTGTTTGCTCCTACAACCACTAATGCACTCAATTTCTCTTACATGACTTACTCTTTCCAAAAGACTTAAGCATACCCAAAGTACTACAAAGTAATGTACTGCTGACCTATCAGAAAGGTCAGACAGAATTTAGTTGGAGAAACTCAGCTGGAGAAACAAACACCCCATATTACTATTTTTTCCTGATTTCTCTAAATAATTGATGGTGCAGAGTTAAGTACAAGAAGGGGACAAGTTGATGCACTTGGTATACACTGAAAAGCAGATGCCTGCAGTTTTCACCACCAATTCTTAATGTCAGAAGAATATGAAAATTTTCTTCCTTCAGCAAGAGCAAACAGGTAGTCTTGAGCATTGCCTTCTCCCAGGTAGCAATGGTTCTATACAAGACCTCCTTGATGTTCTTAGTGCTTTCTGCATAATTGCCCAACTTCTCCTCTAAAGGGTTGACCACCAAGTTTCAGGCAATTGAGCCTCTGGTGCAACTTAAGCATGGAACTTATCCCTCCTAGAAACATTAACTAAGCTGTTTCATGATAGCTGCTAATATTTTCATAAATGCTTCTCCCATTCACCCATTTTCTCTTTCCTTTCTATGGACTAGACTGGAAGTATAAATTTCTTTATGAGATAGGGTTGTGTAAATAGAAGCAAGTTATATTGCTACAGCTGAGAAGTTCTAACCACCATTTAAAACTGTAAATGTTTTGATTAAAAATCTCTGACATAATTGTTCCTGCCCAAACAGAGTTTATGTATGCTCCTTTACAATGACTGAAAACAGCGTAAGGACACAAGCATTCATGGGATAAAATAAAAATACCATAGTCTACCTTTTAAAAATAAAGCAGTGAGAGAAAAAAAAGAATCAGCGTGGCATTTTTGGCATAATTAAATGCTTTCCTTTGAGAACAAATTTTCTTTTAAAGATATGTTATAATAGAAAACTACATCCACTTTTATGAAAACTGTGAAGATAGACATACTGCATTGTAAAATAGCACTTTGGAAAACCCTTGAGAGTTCCTCCCTACTTGGTAATGTATTTAAACTTACTAGTTCTAAACGTACTTCTGCTCAGAGCCAAAAAGAGAATTGCCAAATAAGTGAGAGACTTCAATATTAGAGATTTTTTAACATGCTCATTTCCAATATGATTTAAGATAGAAATGTGTTAGACAAACATTAACTACTTAAGCCATACTAGTCATCTTCTAAGTCTTGTAATGAATGAGCACACAAATTTATGTAATAACTAGTAAAAGCTACCCTTACATCAGTTGTGCTAATGTCTCCCCTAAAAAACTTAGCTCTCTAATTACTCTAAAATTGAGGCAGAAAAAATTCCAACCCGCATACCAGAATAGAACTGTTCATATAAAGAGAAAGCAGTTTCTTTTTTATGGAGTAAGAAATAGAGAAGCTGTAGGAGGTAAACATTAAAACCCTTTTTCATACTGTGAGAAATTGGACTACAATACACTGTGAATTTGAAGAAAGACAACACTGAGAACACTGTTCCCTTAAAGTTGGATCATTTCACTGTTGTCTGATGTTACTCCTTTGGCATGTTTCTATCAAAACCAGGCAAACAGTTTATCGAGGCAAACCTGACATTTCACTTTGTCTTCCTTTTGGATGTTACAAGACAGATTTGTCCATAATAAGGTGCATGCAGAAGGTCATCGTTGTCCACAGAAGAAATACAGTATGCATCTAGCCAGCCAAATCAACTGAAAAGCACACTTCAAAACTCAGACATTCTTCAAAGCAGTATGATTTGCAAGAAAATGTTTCTTATGAAGAAAAACAGATACAAAGTACCCCTTAAGGAAGCAAAAAAAAAAAAAAAAAAAAGCCCACAAAGAAAAGCCCCAGTTTTGTAAATTAATTTAATGGGACACTGCAATAACAGTGAAACTCCCAGACATACTAAACAATTCAGCAAACGTACCAATCAGCCTGGCAAGCAACCCAAAAAAGACCTGAAATCCCAGCAGGATGCCCATTTTCAACAGTAGGGAATATGAGAGAGCAAATTCTTATATTGCTACAATGAAATGATTGTGTACTAGTATGACTATTGTACTTGTCTCAATAGTGAGAGCTGACATGGATTAGAGTATAAAGTGGTCACTTGGGGTTGAGAAAACATTAATGCACGTGATACAGATGAAGAAATGCTGTGCAAACATCAAAACTGACTTTATTCTACAATGCTTATACATTTAATTTCAAATTCCATATTTAGGATGTCAATCCTTGAAATAAAGACTGATTCCTGCTATTTATTTAAGTAGTATCCAATTTCACTTATAAAGTTTCAAATCTTGTAAATAACATTTTTATCTCAACAACATTATTTTACATTTTCCCTCACTTAATACCTTATGTTTTAAGGGAAATGTCCTTTATTTTATATTTAAGTGAAACCAGAAGTCAATAGCCAGAGATACTTCTTTGTTTATTTTAGAGACTTCAGTGGAAGCTCTGCAAAACAAGATTTCAAATCTCCCCCTTGCCAGCATTACAGAAGTAGCGCTTGATCTCACAACAAAAACAAATGTTTGTTGGTTTCTCTTAGTGATGGAGCTCTGTATTTTTTCTGTTCTCCTAACAATGTGCATACGGTTTTGAAAATTGTGAGTCTGACAGAGAAGTTGAAGTTGGAAGGGCCCTTTAGAGACTATTTGGTGCAACTTCTGTTCAACACAAGGTCTGAGCTTACTGCAGGAGCCTGTCACATCACGTCTTGAATATTTCTGGTGAGGGAGCTTCTACCACTTCTAGAGTCACCTATTCCAGTGTTTCTCCAGTTGTTTTCAAAATTATTAGTTTTCTTCTTGTTTCTAACTGAAATTTCTTCTGAAGCAACTGCTGTCCACTGGTCCTCATCCTATCACTGTGCATCCCTGTGAAGAATATATCTCTGCTTTCCCTGTAACAACTTCTAGCTATCAGAAGGATGAAATTAGATCCTATCTGAGCCTTCTTTTCACTAGAACACTTATGTTCTCCAGCCTTTAAATATCCTTTAAAACCTCCATTGGATGCACTCTGGCCTGTTTTTAATCTCTATCTTAAATTGCAGAAACCAAATCTGGACATTGTAGCACAGATATGGCCTAAAAATCATTGAATACACCGGAATCAAGCTGAATCAGATAGTCATACCCCAGCCTGTACTAATTCTTGGGATTACTCCATTTCAGACAGAGAGCTTCACATGCATCTTTTAAACTCATGCAGTTCCAGGCTGTCTTTGACTGCCTGGATAGTGGCCCTTCTGGTGTACCTGCATGTCCTGCCATCTTCATGTCAAAGTTTGCTGAGGGTGCATTCAATTCCACCATCTAGGTTGCTTATAAAGATATTTAACAGTATTGGCCATACTACCAGCTCCTTAGGAACTCCATCTGACAACCAGTCTGACTTTGAGCCACTAACTACCACCCTTTGAGCTGTTTAGCCAGGTTTTGCCCTTTTTTATGGTTCATCTGTATAGACCATTCTTTACTATTTTCTAAAAAGAAAAGGTTGTAGTAGGCTGTGACAAATAGCTTGCTCAGGTAAAGGTAAGTAACCTCACCCTTCATCCTTGGATTTCCACTTACCATTAACTTAGAAAAATCTTTCTTGTTGCTCCTGACATCTCCTCCCACTTGAATCCAGACTTTGCTTTGCATTTATAAATGCGACTCTACGTGCCCAAGAAGTATCTCTCCAAAAAGTGTACTACTTTTTAGGAATTTCTCTCCTCTTTCCATTTCTCACATGCTTATTTTTGCACTTGAGCTCTCTCAGTTATGCATTTAAACTGGAATGTTTATTTTTATGCTTACTCCTTTTCCAGCTTAGAGGTACAGACAACTCTTGTGCTGCAGGAAGGCTGTCTCTGGAAATATCTCAGCACTCTTTCAGTGAGCAGCTTTAACCTCCAAGGAAGCCTCTCATAGAATCCGTTCTAAGAATTCCCTCATCAAGTTGAGCAATGTGGACTGTGATGTCCAGATCCATTCATTAGGTTATATTTATAGAAAAGCAGATATTAAAACAACAAAACATTTTACAGGAATGAATAAAATTCAAAGGACAGTGCAAATACTTGTCCACATTTAAGTCCAAAGCTCTTTATTATCTGATAAATCACTGAGCAATTGAATCAGAATGACACACAAGTCATCCTAAAAAACACATGCCAAAGGCTTCTAGGTTCTAAGGGAAAATACACAGAGAAATATAACTTAATCTGGACTTCTGTTCTTTCTTTGAGAGCTATTCAACCGCAGTCAGATCACTTTAGATGAATAAGAAAAGTCAGTACAAAATAATAAATTTAAGAAATTTTGTTGAGTGACAGATCATAGCCCAGCAGTGATACATTACTGTAAGACATAATAGGATATTAACCATGTTGACATTATTAAATTTAAAAAAAAAAAAAAAAAAAGAAAAAAAAATAATTCAATTAAAAGACAAACATGAGGTAAAAAAAATGATTCTTCTCTCAAAGTTCCTTTTATTAAAATAGAGAAAGAAACCTTTGTCTTCTTCAAATGATAAAGCTTTTCAGCAGGACACAATACACAAATTCAGAACTTCTGTTAAACAGTGCTCTCTTGTGGTTTTGTGTATCAATGAAGGAGTAAATCATTGCATATAGGCACAGTTTGAAATTTCTTGTCTCCAAATCTAACACAAAATTAATCCCTCAGTCTTGTATTTCTTTTAGTGCTGATTTTATTTTTCTGCCTGCAAATATCTTTAATAAATGAAGACCGCATTTAGATAGTGCATTCAAAGCAAAGAATGAAAAAGACCACTTTAACTTTTTAGGAGCACAAGAATTTTAAAATTGCTTCCCACAGTCTCCACCTTTTATAAGCAAAGAACAAACAACACTTTGTCACACATAACTAAATCATTAATATATGCAACATAAATTATTAGATATGATAAAGTGAGATAATGTTCTCACATTTAAATATATAAATTATTAATTGAAAAGAAAAAAGTGTTCACAACAACAACTTAAAATGAGACCGGGTTTTTTGCCTTTTCAAGGTACAGCAGCTACCTTGGAAAGAGAATAGAAAGCTTAAAAGGAACATTTCTTTCAATTTCTGTAGCTATTTTCAAACTAAAATTCTTAAAAGAGAGTACTACATTTTTAGTTCCCTTTCATTTCAAGCCTCAGTAGAAATTAACAGTATCATCAAGGTTATTATGTCTAAATTTCTTCAATTAGGAGAAGAGAAGCCAACATAACTAACCTGTTCATTCCTATCAAGGCTGTTAGATTTCACAGTTTCAGATGCTGGTCTGACCTGGGCTTGTGCAAGTTCCTGGGGAGCACTCTGAGAATGAGGCATAGGCGGTAAAGGAGCTCTGCGTTTCTTTGGCATTTCAGATGGCAAAGTGTTTGAATCATACTGCTTGCTAATGGTGTTAGATCTCATGATAAATGTTGGCCTTGTCTTGCTCATCAATGGAGTTGCTGGGGCACTGGCAGCCTTGGGGTACAAGAGAGAAGAAAAAAAAAAAATAATTACTTATAATTTATGGAAAACTATCAACAGTATTGCTTGCTTAGTATGAATATGTTTCTAGAAGTTTTTTCTTATACAAAGTTACATCTTACTTGTTCTCTTTTCTTCTTGCTTCGTTGAAAAAAGCTGAAAAATCCTTTGTTTTCTTTTTCCTTCAGGACATCTAAATTTTCAGATTGGTAGGAGTCTAAAATAGAAAACAAATGTTCAAGATGTTATTTATTGCACAGATAGAATGCATGAAAAATTTCATTCTTACTATTTCACTGCCTGTCATAAGCCTCCTGGAAAGACATACAAAGCACACTACAGATCACCTATATTAAGTCTTTTTCTAAACACTGAAAAACAAACAGATTTCCAACTATCCATCCATATTCTTCCAGTCTTTTTCAGAACACAGAATAGATAAAGTTTCAGATGCTATGAATACCCCCCCCAGCAATTCACCCAGTCCATCCCACTTGTCATATGCTATGGTTCATACCACAAGGTCTATAAAAGGGAAAAAGAGCAGTACCCTCTCCAGCTCTCTATTCCTAACTTTAAGTTCATGGCAAGTGTGAAGTGGGACAAGTGAGACAAAATCTGCAAGGTATGACTATGGAGAAGGATCACTGAAAAACCTGGTAGGTGCTGCACATATAACTGCATGGCTGTCATTGTAAAGACAGCCTATCTTGCAGAATTTATCCTCCTTAAATTTTCTTATTCATATAGATGATTTGTAGATCTACAAGTTTTTAATTTTTACTTTCAAGATTGACTTTCTTAAAAAAATTCCATTGAGTGCAAAAGTAACAAACAACAGAAGAAAGTCCACTATGGGCTCCTGGTACAAGCACTGGTACACGTAAACAGAACTGTAAATTTAATCAGTCTAGGGTAAAAACATAGATAAATGCTTTATATATATACCTGGATATATCCACTTCTGTATTATCTTTTTAAAAATGTATTTATGATAGGACAGAGACAATTACTCATGCAACAGTTCAGCAGATGGTATCATAGAAGTGCATGGTAATGCCTCTTTAAGTGCTACAGTTTCACCACCTATTTCAGTAAATCATACCTTGCAAAGACGGTAAATTTAAATCAACTGGTGATGTGGCTACAGAAAGACAAAAAGAAAGACAGAAAATGTGAATCTGAATCAAGGATGCAGTTATAAGTTACAAAGACAGAAAGCCAAGCTGAATCTTTAATATTGGGAAAAAGTAACTACACACTTCCCTGAAGGAAAAGGATGGTATCTTTACTATGTAATACGTTATATTATTTAAAAACCTGAGCCTATAGACATGCAACATCGACTGTAATCTTGTAGAAAAGGAGAGAAGGTCCACTAGTATTTCTGAAGTAATGAGGAAAAATAGTATATATAGAACAGTTCTGTAAGTTATGGACTGTCAGGCAGTCCAAACTTGGAAAATAAAGAGGAATGCATAATTAAAATATAATCTGAATAAAATAAGATTTGAATTTAAATTCTACTAAGTAAAGGTACACCTCACAATTTATGCAGAAGGCTGAAAATTCAGAGCTTTGGAGTTTTCTGCAAAACTGAAATGCTGACTACTACTTTGTGTCAAGAGAAATGAAGTATATCTCAATTTCCTTACAGGGCATTGCCTTGTAGAAAGTATGTGTGCCCTTGTATTCTCTTCTAAGGATTTTTGGCTGTTGATTCAGAGGAAGCACATGTCATACTATGCAAAAGGCAGCTCTGCCAGACAGCAGATGAAAGCAGTAGCCAGACAACAAACAAGACAATGACCTATGCTACAAGTAGTCCAATAGCATGGTTAGGCAAGTATAAGTATGTTGTTTTCAAGTGGAGAAGAGAAAGATACTAAAATTTTGTTTCCTCATGGGAAAAGGACCTATTTTCCAAATCTGTCATACTCTCAAGATAACTGGACTTTGAGAAGTAATTGAGAAAACTGTTGAAATTGTAACAAAATTATAAGGCTACAGTATTTATGTAGAGGAGGAGAAAAGAAACAAGCAAACAAAAGAATCCAATAGAACTCCCCAAGTTTTAGAGCAGAAAGAAAAACAAGGAAATAGAACAGTGGTCAAGACAAGGAGTGGGCCATTATTACCACATTCTATATTGGTGTAAAATTTACTGTGATAAATGTCTGTCTACAGTGCATAGAATTTTTAATTAATGAAAAATACAGGCTTACAGCTAAAGCTAAACCAGGCATAGGAATAGCTGTACAAATATAAGGAAGTTAGTTCAGAGTGCCACTGTTTAGCCACAATTGAAAACAGATTTGTTATTCTTTCACAATCTACAAAATCAGCAAACACTCAGAAATATACATAAACACCATCATTATCTAACAATGTTTACATTTGAAATAATTTTAAAAGTAAACAATTTTTATAATGCTTCTGTTCTTTTCAGATTATCTTTGCTCTATGTCTTTTCTATGAGCTATGGGAAATAAAGTGTTGTTGAACATTTTGGGGAAAGGATGGGGAAAGGTAAAGAATGGGTTACCCTAAGGGATGATTTCTACTTACTCACCTTTGTTGGTATCTAACACTTTATTAGAAAACAAAATGTTTATATAGCACTTCTCAAACAAAGTACAGGCAGTGTCCTAGTTTCAGTTTTATAGACTAATGAAATATATACTGACCTGCTAGAAATTAATGTCTGTGTAAGTAAATAAAAAATAACAAAGTAAAGCAACAAAGCAAATGCATTACTGAATTACTAAGTAATTTTCTTTTCTGTAGCTGTAATTTACAAAAGTTATCTTACCTCGACTGATATCCATGGCATATAATTCTCTTAGTCCAAGGTCATTAAGAGATTTTGTCACATCAAGGGGTTCTTGAGATTGGTAATTCTTCAACAGCAGGGTGTGTGAAGGATCAAACTCACATTTACTACAGATGATTGGTATGAGTTCTTGAAGGGGTGAATGAGGACTTACTCTTACTACTGTCTTCTGTGTCTTCTTGTAGTTTATCACTACCCTTACTGTTTGCTAAAGAGAATTACAATAAATTACATCACAATTCTGAAACAACCAGCATTTTTATAATAGCCTTATAGTAATGGCAAGACTTCTCCTTAGAGGCAACTTCACCAATGTTATAGATTCAGAAACACTACAAGAGAAACTAAGAATTCTTTTGTGATTCCCTTCTTCTCAAGGAAGGACACATGAAACAGTCTGCCTCTCCTTCAGCATCTGTCATTTGCCTGTCCAGCAGGGTACATGCTTGGAGCAAGATGCCCCTCTAGGTTACACTAGGTAGATGCAGAAGTCAGCCAGTGAGCCATGAGCACACGTGTGTGGGGAGAAGGTAAAAGGGCAGCAGAAGAGCTCCTCTGGCTATGCATAAGTGCTTTATATAACTTTAAAACCAGTGTTCTTCTAAACAGCAGAAGCACAGATGTAGAAGGAAAGATTTAGGCAACACATAGCAGTTGCTTTATTCTAAAAGTTCATAATGTCTTATGGTTATATAAAAAAAAGCTGAGTAACAAAAAAGTAGTATGGTATGTATTAAAGGAAAAAGAACATACAATCAGAAGGGCATATATATCACAGCATAACAGATGGTACAAGTTGTTGATTTTCAGTCTGTGGAAGGCTGTATTCAGCCACACTTCATCTGCAGAATTTATCAAAAGGACAGTAAGGCGTGGGATTTCAAATAACATGGCAATGTTTCCTTCTTCTGGCAGTAAAGATGTTTGCTGCAACAAACTGAGATATATTTTACCTAAGAGGATGTTATCAAGTACAGAGAGACAATCATTTCACAGAGATGCATGGTAAGAGGAGTAGAGACAAAAGGAAAACCCATGAGGTTGAACTCCAGCTAGACTTGCTAAATACAATAGAGATTCGAATTTCTCAATACACCTTATTTTTAGTTTTTACCTCTGGTATAACAGGAGCAGGTTTCTTCTTATCCATTTGTTTTGGCTTTACAATCACTTTTTCCACTTCAAGCATTCCCACTGGTGTGTTGGGCTTAAATTTTATCTGGCTATTTTCTGCTGATACCAGCTCTATAGTATAACTTGATGGATTTAAATGGTACTGTGCACAGAGAAAGATCAGTAAGTCCATCATGGGCTTCCTGTAAAAGACAAATGAACTGTTACAACAGATGACAGTTTTATAATAAAACATGCTGTTAAACATCTAGCCCAAGTCATCCTTTCCCTTTCATGTCTAAAAAATTACCACCAAGCACCTACTTTAACTATCTTCAACATAAAAAAAAAAAAAAATAGAAGCCCAAAACAGCCAAAAAATCACCGCTAAAAAGAAAATTAAACCAGCTTGCACAAAAGTATGCCAACTGCTTAAGTGCTTGAGCAAAGGGGAAAATTTTTTGCTTTTATGAGTGATGCTTTTGCTGAGGCCAGCAGGAAGCTGTGGATTAGCCACTTCATTTGACATTCGATGTAAACTGCAGCAGTGGTGATAAATGTCCTGCTACTCATTAACAGAAGTGTCCTTCCAAAGTCTGAAATTTTTATAACCATTCTGAGGTTGCGAGGCACTTTATTTTCAGAAATTCTGGGCATAAGCCATTTGGAGGGAGCAGAAGAAATGAAGTTTGAGGAGTCACCTTTTAAGTACATCTTCCAATAGGGATTCCAAAATGAGAGCCAAGTGTTCAATACAGAAAGAGAAAAAGAAGGTAAATGACAATATAATAGTTGAACGCCATTTCTTGAGAAGCTCTGTGTGATGCAATGAATTTCCTTTTCACAATAAAGTATCTCAAAATGAATTTTTCATATGTAGCCACTAAGTATATGCCCTTGTTCTCTCAGTGCTCAGTGAAGAACATGCAGAACAGCATATGAAAATAAGCTGAACATTCCCAGTTGTTACTGGAATAAATTTAAAGATGTACTCTAAACAGAAGAGTCACAGCAATTTAAACCAAAGGTAAGGAAAGTAGCCTCACTTTGCATGTTCCCACAACTGAATGAGGTTATAGTACTACGAAGTTACTGGAACTGGTCATTCCTCGATCATTTTTGGAGCTGGGTAATCTTCTGTAAGAAGCATTTCATTTTGACACCTTCTGCATCTCCCAGTTACAGCTTCGAGCAAGAAGATTATCAATTGCTCTGTCTCATGAGGATATTATAAAGATAATTTAAAAGACTGTGACACAGTAACATACTGCGTTGAAAAAAACACTGAAGCATCTCAGAGAAAATCAGTCTAGAGTTTGGCTGGTATGGCTTTGTCAGAAATCTTAAATTGCAATCTTGTAACAGATGCAGGTATTCTGGCAGCATAGCCAAATTTGAGGATAGCTTCTACAAAGAACCGTCAAACTAAGTAGAATTCTAGATAATATAAAGATGGTGAATACATTTATTACATAACAAGTTAAAACACACTTTTTATATGATAGAATTTTCTAAAAAGAATTAAGACCAACTCAGTGTTAGAAATTACTGTGAACACTCTTGTCTCCCCCTCCTTTAATTAATATTAGAATATAAAACCTGTTTTCATTTGGTCTGAAAAAAAACAAGTGTTTCTTAAGCAAGCTGTTGTCTGATTTCTAAAAGCAGAGCCAGACTCTGGTGCACATGCAGCACTTCCATAAGATGGAAACAATTTGAAAGCTGACAGATACTGTTAACTGCAGACCCATTGGTTTTTTTATTTTATTTTCCTCAGAGGAAAGTTTCTGCCTGTTAACTGGCAGGGGAATACTTGCCTCAAGAGACAAAAGCAGGAGGAAAAATAAAAGAAAAAACATAGAGAAATGATGCTCCAAGGTGTAAAAAAGCAACCATCTGATGGTCTGATGAGGTCTAGATAAATGCAGTATACCCCATGCCTTTATTTAGATGATCTCTGTCAGCCTGATGAATACCACAAATGCAGTGAGCACTGGAGAAAAATAACTATTCCTACCTTTCCCCATAGTAGAGGGAGTTTATTTCAATTCTCCTCTCACATATATCACAAGCTGTTCTGATTAGAAGAAGGAATTACTCTATTTCTTGTACTTTTAAACCATACTAGGAAAAGTACAACCATCTCACCCTAATAAGAAAGGAGCTGCAAGTACAAATCAAGTAATTTCCCCATTTCACTGAGGGAAGGCAAAGAGGGAGCCAGAGGAGACAGCAGGCACTGCTTCTGGAGTGACCTTTCTGGTTATCAGCCTAACCGGTAAGTTATCCGTTAATTTTTTGTTCTGGTGCATTTTTATACACTTCCTGGCTTTAAAAGTTGACTGTCATCTGCCATTCTGTTACTGGAAACTGTTAAGAACATCAAAGATGACCAGAACAAGAATTCATGGGGAAAGATTGTTGAAACCCACCCTATGGAAATGCACCAAGTGACAGGGGCAGTCCTCATGGTGATCACATGAAGTGACAGAACGATAAATGAGAAATATAGCTCCTGACAAACAACAGACAGGTACATTCAAATCACTACATAAAAACTGATTTGGTGCAAATTTGCTTTCCACTGGTACTTTCCGAAATAACCTCCTTGACTGGAGGAGGCTAGACTTAAGTCTCCCCCTTCCACTGGAAGCAAAGATACCTTCAACAACTGCTTTAGACAGGTATTCCTACACTGATGAAAAAAGATACATTTTTTTCCTCATCACATCCACCAGAAATTGTAAAGCTATATTTTGCTATAGCCTTCAACAACTGCAGTCCGAAGAATACATATATCACAGTTAATTTAACAGTTTCCATAAAAATATTTAGTAAAACTTCAAGAAGTGGCTATCAGTTGCCTCAGAGTAAATTATCTTGATTTGTCCTTTTTGATTGTAACTTCATTTTAATTTCTTTACCTTCGTTACATTATTTGGTTTTCTGGAAATCTCTGACCATAAATTTATTTAGGTACAACTGCATCCCTCCATTGCTCATCCATTTTCCTCTGGATATTCCTACCTGACTAAATGCAAATAAACACAGCTAATAGCAGCCTGTCCTTACATCACATAACTGTAGTTAAAGGATAACCTTCAACTAGAATCTAACAAACCATGTTATATATAAACAGTGAAATGTGTCAGGGCAAATATGGGATCAAGTGTTTAAAGGAAAAAAATGCAATATCTGCCCACAATCCTCTACAAAAATGAGGGCTAATAAAACTTGCTAATTAAACTGTTGAGGTTCTTATGTTCTATGACTTTAGGAACAAGGTCTTCCCCTCATGAGTCTTACAGTAACCACCACTGAACAACAACATTGTCAGTTACCACAAAAAGTATTCATGGGTAGAGATAGAATTTTTAAAAGGAGGGAGAAGGAGAAAGGAAAGAGTGAAAGGAGGTCGGGGGCAGAAAGGGAAGAAGGGAGGGGAGGAGAGGAAAACTTACATGCACCACAGTTTGGTTTTCTATAAATCTGATTACTTTATCTATGGCTCCACAGCATTTCTTGCAAAAATATTTACTATTGCTATTCTCTAAAGAGAAAAAGACATTTGTTTTCATGAACAGAAAAAAAAAACAAAACAAAACCAAAAAACCAACCCCCCCCAGCATTTGTTACTAACCAATGTAAGTACAGTAAGTTCTAAAAAGTAGGGCAACACTACAAAGCTTGTTATTCACTAGCTAGCTATACAGAGTGAAACAGCAGTTATTAAGAATACTCTGATGACTGAAAATACTCAAGAAGGGATCAAACTGAAACTCAC
Source organism: Phaethornis superciliosus (assembly GCA_023637945.1). Taxonomy (NCBI): domain Eukaryota; kingdom Metazoa; phylum Chordata; class Aves; order Apodiformes; family Trochilidae; genus Phaethornis; species Phaethornis superciliosus. The sequence goes on along the minus strand of JAJQWJ010000007.1, from coordinate 20,363,073 downwards.
AAAGGACTCTTAAGAAATTCAGCAAAGCTAAGGTCTCTCTGAAAGGCATCAAACTGAAGCCTAAAGTATTGCTACTATGACACACCATTTCTGAATAAAGCACATCACTATCATATCAGCCCTTGAAGCCTCTAAGTTAATTTATCAATCCATGTAACTGAAACTAATTATTCAATTTCAAGAAAATTTTCTCACACTCTGCATTTCTTCTTTGCGGGAAAACAAACATCCCAAACCGATAATATTATCATGCTGCTAAATAAACTAGCTCTTCAAGTTTCTAGTTTTTTTCCTTTGGCTATAGAAAACTCTTCAGTCCTATGTTGTATTTAGAACAAAAAGAGGCGATTCAGAAACTCCACTTTGAAAAACATTCCAATTTAAAAAATTAAATAAAATAAATGCCAGCAAAGTTCAAAGCTCCACTCATACCTTCCTCTAAACAGTGCACCTTCAAGTGGACCTTGACTGCCTTCAGAATGAGGAATGAGCTATTTCAGTTCATCCTTTTCTAAGTCATGCTTTTGAGCTTATACACAACTTAAGGATCAAAAATTATTCTCACTTGTAATCTTTTCCTCTGAAAGCTCTGAGATTTCATTCTATTACTCTTCTATCTACTTCTGCTCTCTTAGGATATTTATCTGTGTAACATCTTGCTTTGTTTTACATAGTTCTTGTTATCCACTGTGCCAAAACAGGGAGAAAGCAGTTGGATCAACTTCATCTCAGAACAGTAGAGAAGTTTCTTTGAGCGAACAATGGCATTTGAGCACATGCTGTACAAACACAGTTTTGCTTTTCTTTTATTAGATTTTAAAAGGTATTCTCTCCTTGGAAGCTGTGAAACGGCTCATCTCTGTTTATCAACAGTAGAGAGACAAATCAGCAATTTATCTGTTTATGTTATTTCTAGAGGATCTTGCCTATTTGTCCACAAAATATGACCATCAAGACAGAGCAAAACTAGAACAAAAGATAGATCGCAGTATGCTTCACAGTACTTTGCAGGTTCTGCACAGCATCTTCCCTCATTCTGAGTGAGCCTAGCAGTCTCAATATAGTTTCTTTTTTGCAACAGAGACATTTATGAAATCAATCACATATGGTATCTTGATTGAAAGAAATGCAATAAGATAATGAAACAGATGAGGAAATGTGTACACTTCCTGATAAGCCTGTGAGACCTGTCTTGAACACTGAGTAATGATACACAATGTCATTTGGCTGACTGAAGATATTTGAACATTCCTTTCTTTCTTCTGAGCCAAGCAATACAGAGGGGCACACAGTACTCATAAGTGTGTACAAAGTGAAAAGAAGTCTCAGCGATAAGAAATTTTAAAAACAGAGTAAGATGTTGTATTTACAGACAGCAATATCCCTTGCTATAAACACACTAGTAAGAACACCATAACGCATCATGGTAGTCAACAATTATTTCAGGAAATTTCTTCTGAGCAATGTAATCTCAGATTTAAGTTACCTACATCTAGGGAGGTAGGTCTAGGGAGGAGGAAGAAAAAGATAATAAAGAAATGATATTCACATAAGTTCATCTACTGCAGCTCTGGTGGACAAGCTAGTAAGCAGCAACCTCAAGAATTCTAGCAAAGGACAAAGTGTGCAAACAGACTACAATCACAAGTCTTTGTCTCACATAGAAGTGAGGTAGGTGTAACTACATAGTTGTATTACCTGCTTTAAATCAGTGTGGTTGCTTCCAGTAGCAAAGACACAATATACAAATAATTTTCTTTATTTCAGCTTAGGAAAGTAACAAACTGGCATTCAAATTGTTCTGATCCATACTTGGCCTTGCATACGACTGTTTTTAGTAGACCTGCTATGATAATTAATGTAACATTTTAAGCCCCAGGATGTGTGATTTCAACTCAACAGTCAATGTCCAGGTCTTTCTCAACTAAAGGTGACTTGAGAGTTACACAGATCATCAATACTACCAATTAGCAGACTGAAATATGTGTTTTGGATTAAAAACAGCTTAAAAAAAATATATTTGATTCTCAAGAAAAGATTTTCCACAGCTATAACTACAAACTATTTCTTTGAAGCATTATAGATTTTGTCTGAAGTGATGACAAACTTTTAGGCCAGCTAGTACTAAGCAGTGCTGTGCAAGTGTTGAGCAAGTGACTTTGTATGCAAATAGGACGCAGAAACTCATCTTTGGGTCTAACAAGAAAAACTTTTGTGACAAAATCCAGTGACTCATAGAAATCAGTATTTTTCTAGAGATTTGCAAAGACCAGAAAGAACAGGAATGGCTATGCATCATGATAGACACCATACAGAATTTCTGAATATCAAAAAATTGCCTTACCAAAAGGTAGGTAAATGTGTAAAATACATGTTTCTTTCCACATCTATCCCGAAACATTCAGGCTTATATAGCTTTTCTTTTACTGAGTGATTAAAGCCTGCAGGAAGTAGCAAACTGAAGCGAGAAAAAAAATTAAACAAAAATCTTATTATGTGTAACTCACCTCCCATTAACTGTAGTATACTTGATCACGTCTCCTGGCAGCACCACTGATAGTTCAATATCTTTATCAATTACATTCTCTTTCTGTTCCATGACGAGGTTGGCTGATTCTGTGTCATCAAATGGAGAAACAGCAATGAATTTTGTTTCAGATGGAGGAGGTGGTGCTTTAGCTTTTTTTCTGAAATACATGGAAAAAAAATGAAAAGTTAGTTATGCATGTATGATTCTATGGAGGGAAACTAACTTGGAGCAGAAATGAAGCACACTTAATTCTGTCCACTCACACTGTGCAACATTGATTCCTTGATATGTACAAGGTATGCATGAGGGAATATTTTAACATATGAGTGGTGATAGAAGATACAACAGACTACGGTATCAATTATATTTGCAAATAAACAAAAGAACAAAAACCCCACAACACACAATAAGTATCAAGCCCAAAACAAAAACTTTTTTTAAAATATACATTAAAAGTAGTAAATTGATTAATTTTTTTTTCTTTCCCTCGAGTTATGCAAGAACCCTATTTTTGTGTTCTCCAAACAGATTTACTGGATTAATATAAACGGGAATATTGTGCTAGGCAATATGAAGGCAAATTGCACTGACAGTATGTTTAACACATAAGATAGGCAATGGAATATTCATAATTTCCTTCACAAATTTTTCTTTTGATTATCAAAATCATTCCAACAAATCCTACCAGACCTAGTTTATTTACTTCTATACAGTAATAAATAATCAGTACTACTCTGTTGCAATATTTCTTGACATTTTAGTTACAATATGCTTCCATATTTCCCCCTCACCTATGATGATTTCCCATTTTAATTTTCTTGCCATCCTTTCCCATCTTTGTGAGAGCCAGTGTACTCTTGAATGCAAAGAGTGTTCATTAAATAAGTTTCGCCTACTTCACTTTAAAAATGTATATACATAAAAGGGTACAAAAGAAAAACTCTCTATATCTCTTGATGTATTTATGTCACAGTAAATTCTGAGGGCAGGACTCATGTGTCCTACAACATATAATCTAGAATCCCCTTTTATTCAAATAACTTTCCACAATTCAACAACACTGTCACAACTGAAAAACAGTATTATTAAGCATTTCACCATAGAAACAAAACTGGAACACGCTGTGGAGACTCATTGCAGCATAAGAACTTTTTAAATTTCCTCCAAACATTCTTTTACAAAATCTTGAAGGGAGCCACAGAAAGTTAAAATGCATTTGAAACATAGTACACAAAGGATATAAAAATATGCTTGCAATTGAGATTCTGAAGCTGTACCAAAGTTTGTTTACTTTCAATATAAGCAAAAAAATTAATTTCTGTAATTGTCCAACAGAAATAAAGCAAAGGATTTCATGCTCAGCAATTAGAAACACACACCTTTCTTGAGTAAGCAAAGTTTAAAGTCACTCACAATAAGAAGCAAGCAAGGTCCAGAGCAGTGTTGCAAAAGACGACTGTGTAATGAGACTTCACATGACCAATCTGTTCTGAAAGTGCTTAGAGTTTTGAACTTCAGAACTCCATGCTGAATAATTAACTATTCACAGCCCTTGAAGCTAATCAGGAGTACATACAAACCTCCTAACATGCTCAATGAGGATTTGCCATCAAAATTTATACTTCCTCTCTGTTAATGTTTTAGATTAGTTTTGGTGCACTCCACATCCAATTTGAGCAAATTTAACTTCATCATGTACAGCAACTTGCCTGGGTTGTTTCTGGCTTATGTGAACATTACAAAATAAATGAATCTATAATTTTTTTTTACTCTTCCCTCATTTGTTGGTTTTTGCAGGGTTTTTGGCATGATGGTTAGCTTTAATATAACTCCCAAAACCAAAGTATTAGCCGATATAGAATCAATACAATTACTTAATAAAAAAACCAACACAAACATGACCCTATGATGTTATTAATACAAAAAAAAAAAATTCAAACCCAAAGTCAAGCAGTACTTCTTTTCCCGTTCTATACTCAATCTTACATCTTTAAGTGACTTTGACTGACCCTTAAATGACATTTATCACAACTGAACTCAGAATTTAATCCCTGAAGACTACATGCCACAGAAAGATTTATTTGGAAGTACTGGTGAGCTCTATTTTCCATTAAGCAGATGAATTCTGTTTCATTGCTGGAACTCTACTATCACAGTGCTCCATGACACAGAGCAATAAATGCATGATTCACATCAGTAAAATGTGTCTGTATTTATACAGTATCTTACACAGCAGAGAGCTAGAACTGCTAAAATACTCTTGTCAAAGCTTGTGTGCAAAGGCTACAGAGATGAAGCTCCATGGCACACACACACACAAGGGGGTCAGGCTGCCTACCAGAGCCAGCTGACTCTCCACTTACATCACTGCCTTACCAATCTCTAGCACATCTTCACTTACTTTATGGTTATCTATGCTTACATTTGCCATCCCACAGAAAGGCAGAAAAATCTCCAAGTATACTTTCTCAGAAGTTACGCTGAGCTTTTGGCAACTTCTTATTAAACAACAGGGATCCTAATGCATTTTATGTTTCAAGATGCTATGTCTCTTTTGTCTTTTTTTCTTCATTTTTCATCAAGTTTCTCATCCTTTGCCCAAAGTATTTCCATTTGGTCTTAAAATTTTTCTTTTCTTGCATTTCTCGCCTCTGCCTCCACCAGTCAGCAAACTAGGAGAGCTGCTGTTTTTTAATGAATTTGATAGAGCACAGAGAGCAGTTAACGTAGTTTCTTCTGAAAAGAAAAAACTCCTGATTTTTAGGAAGACAAAATACAACCATAATGAAGAGGATAAATTCCAAAACATAAACCAAACATCTTAGGTCAGAAAACAGGCATTCAGTAAATGGTCTACCTCACAGTGCCTTTCATGTTCAGATAGCTTCCAGATATGCTGGGAGCTGAGGCTACTATAGAACTAAATGGAAGCTGTGGGAAGAATCTAAGAACAACTTAGTAGCTATGACATAGAAGGAGCTGAAAAAGAAATTTTAACCAAATAAGGTCACGACTCATAATAAAAACTCCTCTGCAAATTGTGCTGCAGTACCCTACACAAGGTAGGTCCTCACTCCTTCCTTATGTCTGTAGGTCCAGCCCCATCCACTGACTGACTTTCCCTACACCAAACATTAAAAGTGCCATTCATAACTCACCTCAAAGGATGTGTTCCCAATGGTCTATCACTGGATAAAAAATTCAGCTACCCATTATGCTGCAACAAGTTGAATGTCATCTTCTGGTTATCAATTAATTAATTAATTTCTCAATTAAGACAAAGTAGAAAAATAATAATAATTTTTCTTTGACGATTCTTCTTAGCCCTGGAAAAGGCATGCAGAGGGACACCCACAGTACCCTCACAAAGTCCTACAAACAGCCTCGTGCAACCTGGGCAGAGTTTGTATTTCTCTTGTTACCAGTGCACTTGGAGCTTACAGATTATGCCAAGTGTTTTAGCTAGGCCTTGTGTTGTGAGATTATATTGTTCCCAAGAGAATTTGTTCATCTCTTTTAGCAATTCAAATTTCTGATGCCTTATATCCAATTCCCACCAGTCTTTGTGCCAGAATACAACTCCCGTAAAGACAGTAAAGAATTCTTTCAGCTAAATGCAGACAGAAGATTTCACAACTTTGTAAGGAAAAACAATTCATCTGTTAAAATCAAGTGCAAGGCCATGAAGTCAAGGTTTTATGTTTCTCATCGCTCTTCCACAAAATTAAGTCTCATTACTGTACCTCAATGTATTTTCTTTTCGCCAAAAAAAACTAAGTGTCAATGATCAGAATGTGCGGAAGCACTTTTCAAAAGTAAAGAAAATAAATAAAGCACCTAATTATTAGATGTTACCTTTTTAAAAAACAACAAGTTTTCAGTTCCTGTTAGAAAGGTATAAGCACTATACTTTTAACTCTGAGTAACTAGAGCATGGCACTCAAAACAATGAGAAATACTTGAACTTACAGTGACCTGGATATTCCAGTTATCACCAGCATTTCCTCTCAATAAGGATCACTTTCCTCAAAAAAACTGGAGAAAAAATGAGGAAATCTATGTTACCTACCTGTTATATGTGTGCATTACCACAGGCTGCAGCATAAACAATCCACCTCTTCAAATCTTGATATCAAGGAATATTAATGTGTATACCACTTCTTGTCTTGAACACAGTTACATGATTCACTTTACAAAGACAGCTTGATAGCCAGAAATCACTCAAATTATTCTGGATCTAACCTCCAACATCAGAACCATTTCTCAAGTTTTCTATAGCTATGCCCTAAGACAGGAAAGGTCACAAGGGACCTCACCTGCACTTCAGGCACTGAAAAGGTTCATTAAATATAGCATGATAAAAAATTTCTACTCCACAACAGATAGGTTTAAGTTTTTTAATTTTCACTTATGGCACCATGAAGAACACTGGCTTATATGAAAAGCAACTACATGCTTTTTTATATCAAACTTAAAAAAAATTATATATGCCAAGAGTACAAGCAGCCCTTCATTTTATTCTCACTCAAAGTCAGAAAAGGATCTTACACTATTAAGCTCATATCAATAGAGGAAAAAGATGACTACAATAAAGTTTCTTCTAGAGCTTTGTTCTCTGACCTCTCCAAGCAATTATTATAAACCTCTCAATTATTAAAATAACACTGCTCCAGTGCTACACCATACTAGCAGGCAGCCGAAACCTTGCACATCAGCTGCTCAGCCAGGGAACACTTGAGCAGGAGTTCAGGCCTACATTAGGAACATTAATTTGTTTTGTTTAGAATGATACATCAGCTTCAGCCAACAGGTAATACTAAAATACTTAAGGCCCTAATATTGCGTACAAGCCTTCCCTGCCCAATACTTATCCTTAACACATCCAGAACAAATTTGCTACACTAGGCAAAGATCATGAAAGTACTGACTTTTCTCCCATTTATTGAGCTTCCACTTTGGCCATTATGGTTTCATAACATTACCACTGCACATCTTCAATACCAAACAATGCTTCTTAGGAACAAGCCTGGAGACAATTGCAGCATTACTATCTGATCAGCTCCTCATACTCCAGACTGCAAGTATCAAAGCAAGTCATTCAAAAAAACCCCACTGTGTTTCAGGGTATATGTATGGATAAACTCAGTTTAAAAAAAAAAAAAAAAAAAAACAAACCAAAAAAAAAAGTTGGCTGGAGGGGAAGCATTTCATAAAGCATAAGTTTTCAGTTAGTTTACAAGTAAGAGTTCCTATACTGGGACTTGATAATTACATAATCAAACACACGAGATGCAGAATATTTTACAATAGTGGCTATTGTTTACAGGCCAGTCAAAGGCTGGTTTTATTTGCAGTATAATTATGGATAATATTTTTGTTTGTTTTTCTTTCATGAAATACAGCTTGATTTTCATTTTTGTTGTTCTTCATATGAATCCTAACAATGGCACTGATGTATCTATTCCACATGGAGTACTTTTATTTTAGCTTGAGAACTGAAATACACCGCTTTTCTTGCTATAGTATCTACAAAGATTTGTAAAGCCACTCTGTGGAATAAAATAAAAATACTCAAGAAATAGGACCATTACTCTTCCTACCCCTTCCCACCAGCACAGCAAAATAGCCTATATATGAGCACAGGATTTATATTCTGTTCATGTGAAGCTTTTTTTCCTGTCAGAGGTAGGATGCTTTACATCTATTCTCTTAAAGAAAAAATATCATCCTTAGGAGATCAATGAAAACACAGATTTTAACAATGAGGAATGTGTAATAAGGTATACATTTTCATTAGAGAGTTTTAGTCTCTATTTAAAAAAAAACACCGTACTTCACAGCTAGCATCCTACAATATGAGTGTCTATTTTTCTGTGTGTTATTAACAGACGGCAGAAAATTTCTCAAGTCCCTAAATTATCTGTTCATCATTACACAAAAACATTGCAAGAAATTCAAGTTAACAGTGAGGCATTACATATATCCACAACAGAAAAGGCTTTTTTGTTCATAAGGTTCTAGAGATTTTCCCCCTTGATGACCATTACATTAAGAAAATGGAAATGAGAACATCACCTTTAACTATTTACACTGCCTCTTACCCACCTTTCACAGCTGCTTGCTGCATCCTACCTAACCCATACAGACACATTTCTAACAAACTGCTTGAAAGAAATTCTAGGATTTTGTCAAACACTTAAATTTGTAGATGAAGTCAAAAGTTCTGCTGTAGTTATATCAAAACACACTCTGTGTAGCTGTATTGTTCTTGTGATTTAGCAACTGAATTTAATACTAACTTGTACCAGCAAAAATCTACGAATCTTCATGTTTGGCAAGAACATGGCATTTATAAAGTACTCCGGGCAGAGAGAGTAGGGTTGCTTCTATATAGCACATTTTATGGTATGGCACACTCAATAGCACACACATTACAATTCACTGCTTAGATTTACTGGATCAGGGCTTAGAATGGGAAGGAACTAGGTTTATTTACCTTCTGCTACCTCTAGAGTTGCATTTTCCCAGTTTTAGCTCTAATACTCCTCCAAATAAGACTGCAAGACATTAGTCAAATCTAACAGAGAACAATGATTGCAGAAGAGTATGCTTTTAGGAGTATTTCCAGATAAAAGAAAACCTTTGAGATTAAAACTAGAAAGAGCATTCAGAAACTAATATAACACCTCAGCTCCTATTTTTTTCAGAATCACTCTTGCCAGTTTCAGATGTTCAGTTTGCCCTAAGCCTGCTCCAAATCAGAATTTACACTATAGTGAGAAATGGGAACCTTCAGGTAGAGGTATGTGAAAGGATCAAGATATTTATTTGAATCTTTATAACTTGCTAAGCACATAAGTCTGTGAAGAAAAACTCCCAGAACTAACAGACTGCTCCTCAATAACAGAGTTTCCACCTTCAGGTGAGCATGAAGATACAAAAGCAAGGCAACTGCTGAAAACTACCCTTAGTGAAGCCCGGGATTTACAGCACAAGCCCCTGCAGTGCAAAGCCAATGCAGAGATAAATGGCTGCCACTTGAGTACCTTCAGACAAAGTTATAGGCTACTATGAGAGCCTACAATGTGTTTTGAGTGTTGCACTGAGTAAGACTAATGAACAGCTGAACAGGACAAAAGGCTCAGATTAACTGGGAAAGCAAACCACAACAAACTGCAAGGATAATGAACCAAGACTGCCACAAACAATAGCTTAAAGAAGCAAAGAAAAGCAAGATTTATTCTACAAATTAGAAAATTTACAATTTTTTTTAAGTATTAGCAGATTATAACTAGCAGTTTCTAAATTGGGATCACTTCTTCCCAACCTCTTAACTGAATGTCTGCATTTCCTACTTAGATCTGTGGCTGATATTTTGTAAGAATAGACCCCCGGATCAGAATGTTAACCTAAAATTCATCTAAGAGCTATTCCCATGTCATTCTTAATGGAGATCCTTCACTATGTCTGGTCACAGTAAGGTAAGCCTGAAAACCTTTAATATTTTTCTGAAGACTTCAACAGAGTCTACCTGTACCAAAGGTTTTTACAGTTTAGTTAGCCTACTGATTTTTTACACCAGTTCAAAAGACGAAAATTTAGATGGAATTTATTGCCCTATGGCTCCTGAAAACAACCAGGTTTTTAATTTCAGAGCTAATTCAATATATGAAAAGGTAACCTTTAAAAGTCATGCTCAAAGAACAGTTTGCTGTTGTTCATGAATAGCACCTCTCTTTTTGGTGGAGCATAAAACAATAATTTTTAACTGGAGTTTAGCAATTCTATTCATCTTGACCAAGATATTACCAGGCACACAGGTTTCTGCGCAGAATCTGGGTTGCCATAAATGCTGAAAAAAAAGTTACTTTTAAGTTAGCTTTAACATACTATAGTATTCTAATATTTTTCCTTAACATTAGGCAGCATTAAATATTTGCTGTACCAGCCTCATAGCATCTCTATTACATGTCTATCAGTTTTGATACCGGGCTTTAATCTCTAGATCAATATCACTGTTTGGTACATAGACTCTCTCTTCATGCCATGTTTTCTCGTATTACAAGGCATTTCTGCTTTAAAAGTGCCAGATGGTTGTTAAGATCAAGGTATGAATCAATAAGAGTCAGGCACTGTCCATTCTTAGGTTATCCCTTCAAGCCAGGCTTATGATATATGTAGGACAAAATAAAGGAAAAATATTTGCTGTACCTGCTCCATAGAGAAATATGAGCTTTCAGTTTCTAAACTCATCTGATTAGTTATTTTGGGAAGATGCTGAAATTATATTGTATGGATATTGTGTCTAGAAGATAGCTCAATAGGTACCAAACCCCCTAAAGTTCAGAAATATGTTTTAAATTCAATTTCAACAAACTTGAATAATGTCTGTAAATCTTCTGTGACAAAGGGGTATTTCACACTTCACTTGTCTATACAGTTTCCCAAGGCTGAAAGGCAAATAATATTGCAAATGATACTGGTATTTAAAAAATATTACATAAGGATGATACTGGAAATGAGGCACTGAGTAAATAGCTCTTCCAACACAAAAACATATTGTGAAACTGATCCACCAGCTGACATGCCAGTAGTAATACTATGGGTGAGGAGATTATTAATACACTGATCTTTGAAGATTATCCTATGGGTTTACTCCCTGAGGTTCCATCAAGCAACAAATCATCTGCAGATGTTCTCTTCATATTCAGATGACTACTACAATGAAAGCAAAAAATGTGAGACACCTATGTTTCTATTCTATTTCCATAAATAAATTGGATCAAGAAAATGAGGTATGCCTAGAATTAAGACATGTTTTCAAAGCTCTTGATAAAGTTTTCCCTAGTCAATGGGATGTGTGGAATATCCCCCTAGCTAGTCTTATACTGCTGAAGAAAAGATATTAAAAGAAAAAAAAACAAAAGCTAAAAAAAGTGTCTTATTCTAGAGAGAAATAAATCACAGGACTAGGATGGTAACCATGACAGTAAGGTGAAAGCTTAATAGAATCTTCAGCCATCTGATTCACACTAAAAGCAAGAAAGCAGCAAATGAATCCTTCAGTTCCCTCCAGACCATGTGGAACAGACACTTGCCTGTCTGATCGTCGGTCCCCATGGCAGTGGCAGTCTTGAAAACAGAAGAGACTGTATTTGAGCAATAATTCATGCCATGTTTTCTCGTATTACAAGGAGAAAGGGGCAATTCAGAGACAAAGCAATGAAAAATCTCTATGGTACAGGCACTTTTTTAATTGTGCCCCTCTTAGCATTATAAGGCCACCAACTCCAGTATAAACTTCTATAACATAATTAAGTCAAGAATCGATTTCAAACTTTTCTATAAAAAATATTTATTGCTTGCCCTGCAAAGCTGAGTTGTAACTATTATTATGACAACCTTTTCAAGGTACCTTAAGGGACATGAAAGATTATCCAGCTCCTGAGCACAGATAGCCACTGACCTCGTGTTTTCCTACACCACCCAGCACAACATAGTTTGCTTCTCTCTGAGCCTAAGAATCGTCTCGCTGTTCAGACGGCGTCCAAGAGCTCTGAATCCTAGCAGGCAACACAGGATAAAAATACTTTAAACTATAATTAGCATAAAGTATATTATTGTTACTAAGGAATTATAAAATATGTTCTGATACAAAAGTTCCTTTCAGCATATTCTGTTGTGCTCGAAGTAGCATTTCTTTTTCTCCTAAAATAACCTTCAATAAATAAAGAACAGGTGTAGTGGAAAATTAGTTCCACAGACAGTACATCTAAAGAAGTTAAGAACTTAGACTTCTGACGTAAGTAGGGCTAGGACAAAATACAAATGTGGCATCTTGATGTACAACATACCTCTGTAGTGAGCAGTACTTATATCTATTTTCAAGCTTTTCACAAGGTATCAAATGCAAAAAATAACTTGAATTTACTACCAGAAGAAAGTACAAAAAACTTGAATGACATTCAAATATATTAAAGCTTCATATGACTCACATAGTATTTATTATATTTACAGTTATGAAAATGGCCTGACAGAAAGTAGGGAGAGCAGGGAAGAGAAAGCAGTAAATCTGTAACAGTAATTGAGTAATACATAACTGGCTGAATAAACAGGAAAAGAAAACAAAGAGCAGCTTGAACTGAAAGGGGGAGCTTAACCTTTGATACACTAATAAACCTAACAAATGCTTAAAACTCAAGCAAAAGTATGTTACATCCACTAGGAACAAACCCTCAAAGCCTTTTTTTCCCAAGAAGTGCTATAAAAGGATGCTCATACAGTGTTTTTCTCCCATGACCAAAGTTCAATTAAGGGCTTTCAAACAGAGCAAAACCTGAATCTGCCCTTTTGGCCATTATTTCTTAGACATGAAAGCAGGCATAACACCAGTCTTTTCAAAGCCTGTAGATGAAACACCTGGCTCTGCTCATGGCTTTTTCAGCCACTATTCTGAACATCAATAGAGGTAAGAACTGTCAGTTTATCTGAGCTTTTCTGCCGCTACTTTTCTCTCCTGTTCAAAATCACGCCTTGAAACTAACACTGCAGGCAGGCAGTAGATATGTTTAGAGATTGGGAAAGGTAAGGAAAAGAAAAGCATCTCCACACAGTATCACAGTAGCTAGTAAAGAGGCTAATATGGACCTTTCCCTTTTTCGTCATCACACACATGCCCCTAACATAGGTACAGGGGTGTAGGTGTGCAATAAATAAAACAATGCAGGACTGCAGATAGGAGGCTCTGCAGTAACAACAGAGAAGACAAACTTTACTCCCTCTTCCTTTTAGCTGCTATAGAAGGTTGGATTTAACTGTGACAGTCCCGTTTGCCCAGTTCAGATACAGGAAGAAAAATTGAGCCAAGTGCAACAATGCAACCTTGCATTGCACTGCAGCTGATTTGTGAGTTTTATGCAGGTGTTCAAAACAGAACAAGCTTTCTCCCTCGTAGAAATCTCTTCAGCCACTGGAAGCCTTCTCTTAACAGTTATGTCCTTTAGCTAAATAAATCTGATAAAACTTAATGTTTTGTACATTTGCATAAGAAATAACCAAGAAATGAGAGGGTTTAGTAAACTGAGGATCTGACATGACATCAAGCATTTAAAGAGAGGGGGAAGGAGGGGAAGCCTCCTATCCTGAGTCAGAAGCTTAAAAAAGCCAACCACACACATCCTAGTTTGTTATGGGAAAGAAAATTAACAGGAAAAAAAAAAGTTTACCTCAGGCTTAAGAAATTGTATCTAATTGAGTGTTTTCTTTACTAGATTGCAAAAGAAGCATCTTGGCAATTAATATCCTGAAAACTAGGATGTAATAAGGAGGTTTCCCCCAAAGTATGAACAAGGTAGTATCTCAGGCTAAAGCTCCTTGCAAAACTAAGCAGAAATGCTTTGAATACCTACCTGCCACCAGATTCTTCTGCTCATCTTTCACAGCTTTTTCTTCAACACTCACTCCCCTCCCTCTGTCCTCCTCAGAAAGCAAAGTGGGAAACAGGACAAATGTCAATGCTGCTGCTGGAGCCCAAGCCTGATCTCCTATGCACAGTGTGTGGGGAGATGACTGCTATAAAGCCCAGCCAGAAGTCCTCTCACAGGTCTCTTCATAGCATGAGGCTGAGCAGCAGTTTTCACAGCCACCTTTGCTTCTGCTGACAGCGGAAGCTCCCTCCCCTTTGCCCTACTTTAACTAAAATTCCCTCATTGGTTGGCAATTTAGAACCCCAGATGAATGCTGTTATTTCCTCCCCCAAACACAACCCCATCTACTACAAGAGCTGTCATAAGGCCCCCTTCCCATCTTTCTTCTGCACCCTCAGAATCCCATGGATCTATTTCTTCCTGGATTCTTGCAACAGGCAAGAAAGGAAGAAGATATTTCTTCAAACAAATCTGGTGATGGTGGTAACACAAAAGCTGGTTTGGATGACATTGCGTCTCTTAGAAAGCCTCTTCTTTTTCTGAAAAAGGGTATAGGGCTTCAACATAAACAATAAAGTAGTAAAAAAATCTTTAGGAAAGGGAGACTTCTTAATAACTTTAAAAATGTTTTTAAGCAGCAGCAGCAACCTGCTCTGCACATTGCAGAGGAACTTTCCTGTCCACCTACTCTGATGAATAATTTTCTGTAACTACTGTGCTTCACTCCTGTATTCACCCCCTCACCCTTTGTAAGTTTCACTAACACAGGTTCTTATCTCTGCTGAGTTTTCAAATTATTAATATATGATTCAGTGCCAGAAGCATCCTGATTTTTACGAGAAGTTCAACTGAACAAGTTTTCCTAAACTTTTTTGTTGTGCTGTTAGCAAAGTGCATCTTGGCATTGTGAAGTTATTTAGGTACTTAGCCTATTTAGGAATTACAATATTGTTTTAATGCTTTCCATGAAAAAGAGATATATAATAATCAAAGAGTACACAGAATTCACAGCAAGTACTCTACTGTATTAAACATTAAGGACAGTGACTTTTACAAGTTATAAGAAACAACAAGTGTGTTTCTTAAAAAAAAAAAATATTAGAATCAGATGAAAGACAATCAAAGTCAGAAAAGTCTTACAGTCTGCATGAAAAAACAACATCCCTCATTTAAAATATTCTCAATAACCGCACTTGAACTTCTAAGTCCCCAATCATAAAATTAAACATATGAAACAGCTTTTTTACCAAGAAATGCACTACTTAAATTTCACCAGTCCATTCACATGGATAAGTTTACAGGTCTCACATTTGAGCCAGAAGCAGGATTAAAAAAAAAGGCTTTAGCACCTTGGACTAGAAGAATAACACACCTTCTCTGAAAACAGGGCAATTTATATACTTCCCTACACCCAAATTCTACTTTCTCTCAAAGAGAATGACTTGAAAAGCTGCTGCAGATATGCAATTACTGGTAAATATTTTTCTTCACAGCAGGTGTTAGGACAAGTTCAACCAAAAAAGCAAGGAAATACTTTCTAAATATGAACATCTGCATCTTTAGTCTGGGAAAATGTGTCACTTAACATCAAACATTTCCAGAACTCCCATTTACCAACCAGGACAGTTTTGTGAGTCAAAGCTATAGCCATGTATAGCAAACAAAATTATTGTCAGTATGACATTCCTCAGTACAATAATTGAAGTCATTCTGCTTATCAGCTAAACAAGGAGAGGGAAACTAAAATTGAAAATTATTTTTCTGCTTACCTCTAAAATAACACAGCATTTTCGCCTCCATTAATATCAAGTGAATTTCTTTCAATTGCATATGTAGGTAGAAGGGACAGAGCGTGTGTGTGCACGACAAGCTGTTGTTCCTGGGACATCAGTAAGCCTACCTATTTATAATCCCACCACCTGACCAAGCAGCCTGCAGAGTACATCTGGAGATTTCTATAGCCATTAATCCTGACATATCTACTTCAGCCAGTTCAAAAGAGAGTATTAAGTAGCTTTATGATGTCTTCTGTGGCTTTATACCATAAAAAGAATCCAATCCTGTTTTCTGAACCCCTTGTATTTTTTGCAAGACAAGTTTAATGGGAAGTTTTAGACTTAGGACTCTTTCCTTACATTCATGCTTCCTAACCTTCCCCTATTTCCCTGTCTGTAAGACAGCAAACTAAAAAGTTCAGGTGAGGAAATTTTAGTGATCAGTGGAATACTTAGGCAACAGAGGAAAACATGCATTTACATCCAGTTAATTTGATCATCACTTCTACCTACAAAATTATCAAACCTTAGGATCTTGATGAATCAATTTCACAAAAGTACAATATTAATGCCATCAGGAAAAAAACCCCAACCTTGTAGTGTTTGTAGTAGAATGATTTACAGAAGTTTGACCTCATTATCAATTAAAACCAGAAGTTGCTCAAAAGCAATTCTCCATTCACTTACCTCTTCCCTCAGTCAAACCTAATGCATACAACCACATGAGAGCTGCTTACAGTAAAGTCTGCCAGGAAAGGAATGAGGTCAACAAACCCTTTTGGGCAAGGCTGTCATCAACAGCAACATCCTGTGAGTTCCTTTCATTGGCAAATGTTGCTTCTAGATCTGTATCAGACCACCGAGTGTTTCACAGTGGCTCATGTGCCACTTCATTGGAAAAGTAACAACTGTGGGAGTGAAAGTGTGATGAGTGAACAACATTACTGACAATTCCTTATCCAGCCTCTCTTACCTGAGAAGTCCTATAATCAGCATCCACCTCCTATTATATCACTCAAAACATAAAACTAACTCAGTTTTACCTAATGCATGTAAGGATGCATCAAAGTCAGATGAATTGCTGGTTGTGTTCCAAGTCAAATGCACTCTGCAACCAAACTTCAAGAGATAACAATATAAAGAACAGAAATCCCTGAAGCAATGTTAATTGCTTGAAAAGCTGGGGACAGCAGTACTGCAGACCTGACCTACAGTAGTAAAAGTTTCAGTGTAGACAAGGTATAAATGTTGTCTAAAATACTAACACATTACCTATGGCCAGTGTGTCCTATACAGCACAAAACATTTGGGAATTCCCCTTGAAAACCTTAATTACTATCCAGGCCTAAGAGCTGTTGCTAGAAATATTCAAATAATATTCACAATATTAAAATATCTACTGGTATTTTGTGGTATTAAATTCTGCATACTGTTTATTTAGCTATTCCCTTCTGACGGCTTTCACATATCAAGCACTAAATTTATCACTCCTGAAAAGTCATATGTTTCATCCAGAGAGTCACCAACAGAATTTAGTCCTATTGACCATGATAAGCAGGTGCCCAACATTTCAGATAACCTGAAAGAGATGAAAGGAAAGCTTTTACATTTCTATAAGTATGTGTCTGGGTATTTCCCCTGCATCTCAGAGAGGTTCCTTGTACTTTTTCCCCACCAGTATCACCCAACATAGGCTACTAGTGTTGGGTTTTTGTTTTTGTTTTGTTTTGATTTTTCTAAGTTCCTATAACACTTGCTAAGAATTTTAAAAGATGGAGTAAGAGGAGAGCTTAAATGGGGTTTTAGAAAAAAAAACCCTACGAACACCTAAAAAAATGGAATTAAAATGTTCTAGTATCAGCAATAAAAGGGAACACATGTGAATGGATCATAAACATGGAATTTCTTTTCTTTCTTCTATGTATGCTTTAAAATAAGTAAACAATGATACCAGAGTGCTTAATACAAAACACTTTCTAAAGAGGTCACCATACAGGTAATTTTTAGTACAGATGTACAGATCATTTAATCCACAGAATTGTTTCCAGAAGAAAAAAAAAAGTGAAGACTTGCAGAGACTAATGAGGGCAGTAAAACAAAAACTACCCAATATTCATTTTTAGATCTTTAACACTTTCAGATTCACTGTCAGATTTTCTGTCATTACCCAGAACAGTATTCCTGCATTGGGGAAAACAAATGAAAAAACTCCAGCAGCCCAATAGACTGTTAGAACTCAATGCATGTGTATCAATCATCTTCCATATGGAAAAGTTGGTCAGAACTATCTGTTTTTTAAAAATTCCCAGCAGAAACATATTCGTGAATCTGGCAGCTCTTTCAACCTATTGTCTCTATTGTTATAAACAAAAGACTGTTTTCTAAAACTGATACTTCTATCTAACCCTGAAATAATAGGAATTTCTTTTTTTTAATAATATCCATGAGAAGCTGGAGTCTGAAAGCACTAAGAATTGCAGGAAACCTGGATTACTAGGCTAAGAATAGGCATTCTTCCAGATTAAATTCCTGCTTTATTAAGTACTCTGTTTCTGTAGTTGCTTTGTACCTACTGAGATGGCATTTCATCTGTGATGGATCAACAGAGCCAAGTCTCCAGGGAAAGGCAAATAGTTTTGTTCTGTCAGAAAGAACTAGAGAAGAGAGCACAGACAAGTAGCTTCCAAATGGCCTGGAAACAGACCAAGAACTTGTTTTTCTGATGCAAGTCACACATCAACTAAGTTGATTATAGATTGTACAACAACTCACCATTAGAGGCGACTTGATTATTTTTCCATTATTAACATTTGGTTTAAGGATCTTACACAGCATCACTAGACAATTGCATTGCATGTTCTCTTTGCACTTATTTGGAACAGTTAGAATGCAACAAATTGGTACATGTACAAATAGTAAATACGAGAACATGTGAGCTGAGATCATGGCATTGTGACCCTTATACGAAAGCCATATCACGCTTTTGGATGTCCCTGTCAATCCTCACTGAACCCTATCCAGTTTACTATATCCTATGGAGATGAGACCAGAACTGTGCACTGTGTTGTCATTATAGACTTATACAGTGCCATAATCATTTTCTCTCTTTTCTTCTCTATTCATTTACACAACAAACTGTTTTATATTATATTTATGTAAAGTGAATATAATCTCATTTTATTATTTCTTTTTCCTGTAAAATCCTTCTGCAAGTCTTCAGTCATGTGTCCTCTCATTACTATGAATAATAATTTTAACTGTCACCAAACTGCCATCTCACTATTCAGACATTTTTCTACATTGTTAACAACATTTTAAACTTCTAGCACAGATGTCTGTGGAATTCCAAGGTGGCCTCCCTTTATCTTCATAGTAGGCCATTTCTTATACCTTTGTTCTTATTTTTGAGCAATTTATTTATACGTGCAGGGTCTACTGTCTTATTCCACGTTTGTTTAGTTTTCCTAACAGGTTTTAGGTTAAAGGCTAGGAAAAGTCTTTTGAAGGACCAAAAAGACTGCATCAGCTGGCTTTTTCTCATCTACTTGCTCAACCCAGCATATAGAGTCTTTTTATATTTTTAGAGCATTAAGACATTAAAATTGTAAATATACTGCTATATTGAATAATTACTAATTTTATTCTAATTATGGTTATTGCATTATAGTCTGCAGAGAAATATATTTTGCTTGTATGTTTAGACATTAAATTTGCAGTTTGTCTTGAATACTAAGGCAATATTTAAGAGCCCTCACCAAAGCTGTGCTAGTTGCTGTGCAAATTCAGCACAAAAAGAGAGTGCCTACTCAGAAAACTTTGGGGGACAAAAGGACAAGCCCATATTTTGGGCTGCCTGTCCTCAGCATGACTTCCCTTAAACTGCTGCATGACCCTTCCACCTCTCTATCTCAATTACAACCTTTTATCCTCATTTTTGCATCATAGATCACTCCTCTACTAGGAACAAAAGGTAATATGCAAACATTAGCACATTTTATGGCCTTAATGAGTCATATTTCATCTCAGCTGCTAAGGATCTGCCTCACCACTCCTAGCTGTTTTAGTGTTTTCTTCTTTGACATTTCTCTTCCCAAGAGCAATTTTTTTAACTTTTCCCGTGGAACCGCCACCTTCTTGCTTAACGCTCTACCTGAAATACACCTACAAATATCTGACAACTAAGAATTCAACATACTTCTTGGGAAGTGTCTAATAATACATTACAACTTCCCTCCTTTTTAAGGTCAGAGGGAACCACAAAACAAGGGACTGGGGAAATTTTGTATGGATCAAGCTCTATAGAGAAGAAACAGTGAAGAAAAAGAACCCACTAAAAAAGAGCGTAGAAGGGTTAGCATAGAAGGAGTAGCAAAAATCTCACTATCAGATGAGAGAAAATGTTTCAATTCATATTCACTAGTGAGAGAGAGAATACTAATAAATGTTATTGAGAATTTTTCATTTACTTAAAACCAAAAAGAACTGTAAATTGCAAGACAACCCAAGCTTTTGAGTTTGGTAATTCAGACATACTTAACATGACACTGAAACTGGGGCATCATTAACTACCCAGAAATTACCATTTCAGAAAGTGCACACCTCTAACTCCCCAAATATTAAAGTTATAATATAGAAAATGTAAACTAAGCAAAATACACGATTTAAAGCATGTGACACATTACGACAGTAGTGATTGCCACAAACAAACGATAAGAAATAAGACACAAGTAGGGTTGTAAATCAGGAGGATGTTTTCTCTAATATTTTTCACATCAGCTTGATATGGTTAGGTAACAGATGGTATATTATGTTTTTCCTACTTTGACACAATTTAAAAACAAGCTACAGATGGCTATAATGAAATTCTCATTAACACACTTAGATTTTCACAGTTTAGTACAGCAATAATGAAACTTTCAGGTCTGGAATTTCCTGTTGGTTAATTAGTGGTTAGGTTAACAGCCTGAGGAAGTGCACAACCCAGAAAGTTTACTTATTGTTTAATCATGTAATTACTATATTCATATTTCTGGAAAAGCTCTCAAGACAGATTTAATGTCACAGTAAAGCCACCTTTATAACTCTCCCTCTGTTTGTGAAACAACTGTATTTTATGGAGCACAATGCGTAGGCAGGAAAGTCAGGAGCATGCCTAATTCAGCTTCCTCTGGGAAATTTCAGCTTGCTGTTTTAGAGATACCAATTTACACTTAGCAAATTCTTCAAATACACATTACACCAAAAGCTACAGAAAAGCTAGGATCAAGAAGTCCTGGTCCAATGCTACAAAAAGATAATTATCTTATGTTACCATAAGATAATTGATTAACGCCTAAATACTTCCTTTTTAAATTCCAGTTTATAATCCACAAAAGCTTGAAATAAAACATATGCTTAGAAGCACACTAAGATATCACTAAAAAGAATCACCACAATCTTGCACTTGGGTTATTTCCCCAAATTAAGATACTGCTGTAAGACAAACAGACATTACACTAGCTGCAAGTTAAATAATATGATGAAAATAGTAGTGAAGGATGTGGTACTCACAGCTTAAAGCCCTTTGGGGTTAGTAATCCACACATCAGTTAATAATGACACTGAGCCTTTCTTACTGTGCTGTTTGTGCTACAAGATTAAAGCTGCTGTGAGTAGCCATACCCACGCCCCAGCCATGCCTTCACTGGGTGGTACGGGCCCATCCCCAGATAACCAATCCTTGCCCTGGTGCTATGGCACAAGAACACAGGTAACCTGGCAGAACCAGCTCCCAAAATATTACTGAATGTGGGTGTTGGGATTTTTTCTGCCTGCCATCACCAAAAAATATGTATTGAGAAAAGTGCAGCACTCTTGTACAAGGCGTAACATAGTGTGTTACCAGGCAAAGACCAATGGAAACAACAGTACCACTCTTTGAAGTGCCTGAGGTTCATAAGAGCATCATGAAAGAAACATAATGTGGAAAACTTCACTTGTGACTACATCATTAAAAAGTGACAGTATCCAACTATTTAAAAGTTGCAATGCTAAAAATCTCTTTTAAGCTCCCAAACTCACTTATGACAGAAAACCACAGGGAAAGAGAATTTGGATTTTCTAACAAACATTTTATTTAAGAAACACATTATTATTATGACTATTCTGCAAGACTCTGGAGCCCTCCCATTTCTTCACAATTTATTTTGACAACATAAGGAGAACATTAAAGAAACAGTATCTGCTTATGTTTATCTTATTTAACCAGCTTGAGCAGGAGCCACACACAAGAAAGACTCTCTGGAACACTAAATTGTGACTATAGGATTCAACTATGAAATGTACCACAAACCAACCAAATAAAAAAAATTCACAATGGTGGGTTTTTTGGTTTTTGGGTTTGTTTTGGTTTTTTGTTTTTTTTTTTTTGAGATCTGAGGATTACAGCTCCAGAGCTACTGTGCTTCCTTAAGTCACTTCAGGTGGGGGAAGGGGAGAGAGACTGATGGAAGGTGGAAAGGGGGGGAGGGGGCAGTGGGGAGGCATCAAAAGTTAATCAAAAAATGACGGACATAACAAAGCTCCCATAGGGATTTTCTTCTGGAAGATCTCATGTTCTAATGCACAAGCTTTCAGATTCAGTTTCATATACAAGTTTTCATAATCATATCCATTCCCTGATGAAATAGTGAGCACTTCCACAGATGTTTTTATGGCACTGTTGCTGTCAAGAATTTAGGTGTAGCTTAAAAAAGAAGTTGAACAGGTTTCTTGTTCTGAAAGCTGATACATAGTAAGTATATAATGCTGTTTTTAAAAACCTGTACTTCTGGTCAAGCTTAGTAACACTCATTCCTCTCTTTCCAAAACAAAAAGTTAAAAATAATTGCAATGTTTCAATTCTAAACAGCTTGTGAAGCAAGGATACCTGTGCTTACTTCATTTCTTCAGAACTGGCTGTCTAATGCAGTCATCTTAATCTTTTGAGTTCCTACGCTTATCAGATGATAAAATGGAAAGAAAATGAAAAGAAGAAAAAAAGAAAAAAACCAAACATTATACCATGGTTAGAAACTTTGTCATGCGAGTTTCAAGTACTTCCTCAAAGTGGAGTAAACATGAGACAACGGAAAAATTATACAGGTAATATCATTGGGTCAATACTAAAATCTTTAACAAAAGGCTGATCTTTTTCAATGGTGACATAAAATAATTCAGATAAAAGGGGTTTTTAACAGCATCTGAAACTGATGTACAGGAGGGCCTTCATTCCACAGGGTTAAGAAACCTTGTGAGGAGCAAAAGCCCACAGTTGCAAAGATGGCATGTGAGATGGAACATGCCCCAGGTTCCCTGATACCTCTAAGACATGAATGAGAAAGAAAATACAATGTTCTTTCTTATTTAATATGTGCAAATACAAGCTCCTTAATTCAGATAAGCATGTATCTCTGGAATCAGCATCATGGCCAACTAAACTGGGAGCATACCACACTAAGGGTACAACTGTCTGAAAGGGAAAACAAGTCATGCTTTGCAATTCTTTCCAGCATTTAAAAGAAATCTTTCAAAAGCTCAGATCCACAAAACTGAAAAAAAAGTAAAGCTTGCCTTGCATAATACAGGCGTTATTCTAGATATAGCAGAACTGGTATGGTACTGCTAACAAAAGAGATTAAAATAGCTCCAAGAAGATCAAACATAACAGTTTAGCTTTCTGAAAGTGCCATTTGCATCATTAAGATTTAAATTTTAAAAAAAAAAAAATGTTTATATTTGGCTTTTTTTTTTTTTTTTGCTATAAGCCATAATTTCAGAGTTTTTAGAAAACCTATAGTATTATCTTAGAATTATCCTGCAATGAGCTGTTTGGGGCAGGGAGCACAATAACGTATTTTACATTGGCAAAAATGGACAGAGCTCATGTTTCAACTTCCACTGTTCTAATATTTTGCTGGAAAGCCCACCAAAATGTAGAAAGCCTCCTTGCACTACCTCAGCAGCTCAAAGGCTCCTTGCAATTACTACTAGATAAACCAGATATTCTAGAAACTAGGAGCAACACCCTACACAGCATGGGTGTACAGCTCACCATCCAGTGTGAATCCACCGGTACTGCCTTCTCTTCAATAGTAAAGACCAGATGCTTAACAAAATTTTGTATGTTAAAACATTCCTACTTCTTATAAAGTCTTCATAGCGCAGACCTGCCAACTTGATTTTCGGCCTAGTCAGAAAAGATTTTTTTAAAAAGAGGTGATACAAATATTCAAATACTTCATTTTGTATAGAATACAAATACTTAAATCCTATCAAATAGAAAAACTGACAAAGAACACCATCAAAGAAAGTGGAAGGAAAGAAGAAAAGCAAACAGTACAGTTAGATGAATCTGAGTTCTGATGGAAACAAAACGAACAAAGAAAAAAAAAAAAAAAAAACACACCACCAAAAAACCTACAAAACCCAGAAAAAATAAAAACACTCCTCCACTATAAGGCCTCTTAAATGATGTTCATAAATGTTTTGCTGCTGAAAGAAATTACACCATTGTAGAATGATGTACCAGCCACAGAATACTTGGTCTGCTTACCTTATATTATCAGCACTTAAACTTAGACCAACAATACACCAAGTTTTTATGAGTAAGTGTTCAAGTCTATCACTGTAAGTTTTGCAAGCCTTCAGCGGAAAGGTAAACAGTTATGGTAGGTGGCTATTTTTGGCAACTTTTTTTCTATCAAACAGCCCAAGCTTGACACAGTATCACAGAACTGAAGGAACAGCAAGTACAAACACTGATTTGTTGTGGTGTTGGCTTTTTCCTTGTGGACTGCTTCTAAAAACTAAGAAGAATTTTTTTCATAAAGGTTCATAAAGACAGAAAGTCTTATAGCGGAGCTCATTGCTGTAATTATTATATTTTTAAGGGCACACATGGATGCCACTTTCACAACAGCTGACACAGAATGTATTTTATTATGAAATAGAATTCCTTCACAGACACTAACAGGTTTTTACTCATAATGCTGAAGTGTTACCACAATTTGAATCACATGGTATACAAGGTTTTTAATGTATTTTCTTTGAATTAAAACTGTAGTCTTTTTGTGATCTAAGGCATAAAGTAGGACATTTTGATAAAAATTCTGATATGGAAAGTACTCAAGCCAGGACCTGTGATGCACAAGAATGTACATGCATGTGTACATTTCAATATCCTGTTTTAAGACAGTGTAATCAGTATTGTTCATGACTTAGATTTGAGTCATTTGAAAATAATTTGCTGAACAACAGCACGATCTAAAGCACAATGAAGTTGTTCCTTACATTGTGATTTAAGGTAGTTATTACAGAATCTCTTCAGGCTGCTATAAATTGCAGACGCTCTAGTTTAGACATCCACAATATCGCCAAAGACCAATGTGTGGTAGAACTAGCAAAGAAGCTTCTTAAATAAAGTAATCAAAACCTTCTTCATTGTTACTATGTAGAAATTCAGGCTTCCAAAAGGATGTATTTAATTGCAGGTATGAAATTACTCAAAACAGTTTTATGAAAAAAGTAAAAAGTCTCTCTTTTTTAGCCTTCTGATCATTACTTTGCTTAGCTACACAATGCACTTAAATTAAACAATTTTTAAAAAAATGCTACTGTTATTGTCATAGAATGGAAACCCTTCAATACTGGAAAAAGAATTTAAGAGTGTTTTTAATTCTCACTATTTACAGCTTTCCAGCTCTCTATTACCAACAGTACGACCTACAGACACAGACTGTGGTATCAGATATTTCTACTGCTGGCTTTGAGATGCTTCAAGAACTTTGACCCCACATTCACATGTCTCTACTTATGAGTTTACATGCAAGACATGTGAATTCAGAAAAAGAAACATTTGCTTTCTAGAAATGGCCACGTACAATTTCTATAATTAGGATGAATGTGACCATGAGTACCTGCTTATCAGAGAAAGCCTGCACACATTATACAGCCTGATACCACACTCTCACATTTTACTTTTGAATTACAGAAAAATACAAAGGCCTCAATGAAGATGCTGAAGCTCAGAGGTGTCTAATAACACATGCAGAGGCTGACACATTGCTAGCCCAAACTCTATTTGTCCCTTTAGCCAATCATCCTGCCTCCACGCAGTGCCAGTGGATCTGGGGCATGCAGCAAGTGCTCCATGAAAGCAAGGAAACTGAGGCAGCAAAATCAGCCCAACAGCAGAGGAAGGCAAGTATGGAAAGTTCATTTCATTCAAATATATAATTACTTTTGTAGAAAGAAAATACTGAAAGTACATTCAAAGCATTACAATAAAACCTCTTGTAACACTAGAAGTACCAATTTAAAGTACTGGAAAATGTAGCCAAATGCTTGCCTTGGACTGGAGAGTGGCAGGTCACCTTGTGGTATACTGGGGTCAGGTGGTGGGCAGTGATGGTAAGCCCAGAGGACTACTGTGACTCCCTTCCATTGTGCAATGATGTTAGTGGTGCCACACAGGCAAAAGGGGTAAGAGAATCTGTTGTGTTCCCACCAGAATGGCAGGGAAAAAAACACTGATACAATCCTGATTTTCATGCAAAGATGTTAGTAAGACTAAGCTGGCTGTGAGGAAGAAAATAGGTTCTTCTCTTTGAAGCAGGCCAGGTAGGTGAAATGCAAAAAAGTTCCTTCCTATACACTTGTTTAGGGTGAAATATCCTCTGTGTTGTATTACTATACACAAAAACCACAGTGTGAATCCTGCTGGTATTTACTACACTAAGATTTAAGCAACTCTTGAAAACAGTGCAAGGCAAAGCACAATATATCTCTCAAAGCATAAAGCTGCATTTAAGAAAAAAGTCTGATATCCCACAATAAAGTCAGGAAGATGTGGATTTCTTCAACGCAAAATAGTACCAGCCACCCTCGTAAGAAATGTTGTGCCTACCTAGACAATCCAGTTTTAACATAAAATGGTTTTTTAACATAAAATGGTTTAACATAAAAAATAGGTAAATGAACTGGTATTTTTTAGAAAGGGTCTTTCTGGTTCTACATCTAAGCAAGTTTCAGCAGAGTCAAATAATGCTCAGAAATCACTGAAATTAGGCAAGGAAATGTGCTGTACTATCCTGGTAAGATAAGGTCTGCAGCTAGGACCCAGCAGAGATCCTGCTCTGGCCAGGGGGTCGGACTTGATGATCTTTCGAGGTCCCTTCCAACCACTAACATTCTGAGTCTGTGTGAGATGCTGTGAATACAGACATTTTAGAAATTCACAAGTAATCCAGCTGGGGATGAGGGAACAAAACTGCTTAGTTTAAGAGAAGCCATGCAAAAAAAAAGCCACAGGGTGGCACTGCAAGTAGGCTGTATTTTGAAACTACTTGGCTTCTTTTCCGAGGAAATCAGAGCATAGCTAATCCCATCTGTACAAAACAGGAGACTGGTTCTCCTTCAAGCATGTTTTTTTCCAGCAACAAATATCTCCAGACTATAAAATGCACTTTAAAAGAAGTACTCTACTGCAGATATATCAGGCTATTTTCTAAATTCATTAAATTATATTTAAGACCATAACACAAGAATGCCGTTGCAAAGATACTCCAAGAATTTATATCTATTTTGGGTTTGTCCATACATTTTTAATAATATAAGAAAAAAATCTCCATAAAGCATATGTATGTTCATTAAAACGCTAAAGGTTTTTCTTTGTATCTCTATTTTTTATAAATACTGAGATGGCAAAATCTTTAAACAAGTTCTCTGAAAGGACAGTATTAACTTCTGAGGTGAATT
Source organism: Phaethornis superciliosus (assembly GCA_023637945.1). Taxonomy (NCBI): domain Eukaryota; kingdom Metazoa; phylum Chordata; class Aves; order Apodiformes; family Trochilidae; genus Phaethornis; species Phaethornis superciliosus. The sequence goes on along the minus strand of JAJQWJ010000007.1, from coordinate 20,335,567 downwards.
AAAGTGTGAAAAAGTCTTAGTAATGCATTCAACACCATCATATCCTTTAAAAAAAAAAAATCCTTCATAATTTTATCCAAAGCATAAGATTTAGTACAGCAATATTTCAAAGCTAGACTTAGGAGTCTATTTAATCTGCTTTCTTGGCTGCTTCTCCCCTAATTTTCAGATACCTGGCATTTGAGTTAAAAGCCAAAATATTTGCAAGAAAAGCTATTCCTGTTCATTTAATAAAAAATATTTTAAAAAGAATTTTGGAGGTCATCCAGGATTGCAATAGTTACTTTCCACTCTATAAAAGAAAACGCTTCTTCAAGGTATAAACCTGATATTTCAGTAGATTCTAAACTAACTAACAGATGCTGCATGATCACTTTAGTCACCTGAAGTTCTATATACTTGAATTTTTCAGTTTAAAAGTATGATCAGCAACTATCTTTCTTCTCAATGTTTCTAGTAAGAAATGAAAAGTAGCAAAAAGTTGTATTTTAGTTCAGATGCATACTTCATAAATTAGAAAACTAATTCATCTGCTGTCATTTTCCTTATCGCAGTGGGAAAGAATTAAAAAAAAAATAGTGTCATTCCTTCAGACAGAAGTTCAAGGGTGGACTGGTAGTTGTTTCAACTGCCAAATAAATATAAATCATTCTTTCTGCTACGATATTGCTCCTTGAATTTCTTAAGCTGTTTGTACATGGAGATTATTTTGCTCTTTGATAGAATGACATTAGTATATTGGCTAAGAAAACTGCCAATCCAGCAGTGACTTTAACATTTGGAAAGGCAGATAACTATTTAACAGTATTGAATTCCAAAGCTACACAAATATACCTGTTTTGTTGATTCTTTACTAAAGCACTCTACATTCTAATAAATGGTTTCAGAACATGTCCAACAAATACTAAATTAACAAGATAGTAACCTGGTAAAATAATATAATTTTGGTACAAAATCTCTGGGCCTGGAGTCAGTATTTCTTAAAAAAAATAAATCATATGTTTAATAGAAAAGTATTTAGGACCCCTCTACCCATCAACAAGAAAACAGATCAGAAAATACTTATTACTGAAAATATTTAGCTGTTATTATTTCCTCTGCTTGGGTTTGGAGAGCAAGGGTTTCTGCTGAAGTGTTTGCCTGTAAGCACTGAGTAACTATACTTACACCACTTCATATAAAAATTTCCCAGTTCATCAATAACAAACTATAATATTATTTATATGTAACACAGCAAGGTTGCATGCTGTTGCAACTAATAGAAGTAAGCTTCATTAATTCTAAATAAAATAAATTATTTAAGTTAGAAATAGCCATACCAGATGATAATAGTGCTTCAAAAAGGGGTTTTTGTCCAACCATATTGCCACCTATACCATTAATAGAAAGCTGAAATTGAGGAAGCAGATACTTTCCTCTGAGAAAGCTGTCTATAATAAGATATATGGCAGAAGTAACTAGCATGTCTTCGATTGAAGTTCCGTTTTCTTCTGCTTTTTAACTTCCTTACTTAAAACAGAAAAGTCTTCACAGTTGATTTGCACATGTTTTACATAGGTTTCAAATAAAGCCTCAGGATGACTCTAGGAACCCTATGCAATTAAACTGCTAATTTTGCTAACCATATATGAATAGTCAAATTGCTAATCAAAATTTCAAAACTAGCTGATGCATTAAGCTTACGTAGTTGGTCATTAATAACTTGAATAGCACTTACTCTGTGCTATGCCATTACAGAACTTTTCAGTTCTAGATGAGAGCTTACATACACACATACATCCTCCCAAAAAAAAAAAAAAATAAAAATCAAGCACTAAATACTGAAGAAAGAATTCTGTGAATCCTACTTCTGTCTCTCCCACAAGAGAAAAAAAAAAAAAAAAAAAAAGCTTTCACATCTCAGGTATCTGAGAGCTTCTTATCTATTTATTTATGCAAATGTCTAAATACTTCTGTTTTTCAAATCTCCTAGAACACAAGTATTTGTTCAAGAAGGTGAAGAACAGCTTTTTTCACTGCAATGTAAACGAGTTATGTCCAATTTTTAACAACTGCAATATCACACAATTTTATACTCATCCTTAAAAGTGCAATCAATATGTAGTCCAGATTTCTATAGAAAACATAATTTTTAAAAAGATTTTGATTTCTTACGTCAAAATAACCTTCCCCACAACTACTCCTGTCAGCACTGCAAGACACATTCTTACATTCCCATAGAAAGCCTGCAGTACAAGGAGCACGGCCACATGTTCCCTTGAGGCCATGCACAACTGAAATATTGGACAAAGAACAGTTTCTGGTCCCCACCAGTTGCACATACACATAGATCATGGGAACTCATTTTCTTAGGTCACTTGGCTGCACAGCTGTGTGTTTGTCATTTGTTTTTAGAATGGCTTCCTTCAAATGGACAGCCAATTACTGCAAGATAAAAAATATCCCAAAAGACAAAATTATCTGTATTGCTAGTATGGTATGCTTGACAGCACAAGCTAAAAACATATGCAAAGCTCCTATTTCACTGAACAGTAGAAGATTATATTACAAGTAAAAGTTCTGCCAAATCCAAAACATAAATGTTTAGGCATGGATTATTATCATCAGATCACTCCCAGGAATCCAAAAACTATGTTGCAGAAGCCTCATCACACTATGAGATACTGGTCCCCGTCTCTTGCTGACATACAACAAATAGTTTAGGTTTTTTCCTAGGAGAAATAATTTATTTTGTCATCTACTTAAAAAATAGATTAATAACAGCCATGAAGATTATCTTATGGATCAAAACGGTATTTCCACTCCTGGATTTTTACTCAGTTTTAAAATGAACCCTGCATATATATCTTTAACAGTTTTAGTAGAACTAGGGACTGAATTTGCACGGAAAATGGAGGTAATCATGTAGCTATAGCTACCATAATACATAAGTGGTTTTGTGTCAAAAGTATTTGGATAGCCACAAATGAAGTTTGTTAGACAAAGTTACTCTAGTATTCACTCAGACATACAAATAGGGATCAAAAAATAGGCTACATCTTTATTTATCATTTCAAATATGTACAGGGGACCAAACAAGCATGTACTTACTGCTACAATATACTAGAATTCACTTGTCAAATTAGGGATTACAGTAGGTAAATTTCTGCGACAGAGGAAACTGGCACCATGATTCTGGATGACTTCATGCTGAGCACAGTATGCAGTACCAGACCACACCTAACTACTCACCAACAGCCTGGCTGAATCCATTTTCTAAAACAAAAGGAAAATTAACATGGCTAAACAGCACATTATTTTTTCTGGTATGTGCAGTCACATGGTTTCTCAATATCACCATAATTTATAGCCAAGACAGAGTAGACCTTTTCCTAGAGCTTGGAAAAGATATTTAGAAGCTTATTTGCCAAAGGATCCAGTTACAGGCCTTGGTATACCATCCTGTTTTATCATGTAGTTTTTCTGAAAAATCTGAATATTTTATATCCAAATTTCAATCTGAAACTCTCACTTATGGAAGCTTAAGGGATGTAAATCCCCTTCTTCCTTTCTTGGCATCCTCTGCCTTCAAATGTGACATTTATGTTCAAATCAGACCAAATTAGCAAGTCTAGATAATTAAAGTGACATTAAGCAGTGACACTGCAATCAGCCATTTCAGTTCTTTGATATGCCAGTTTCATGTTTCACTTGTCTTCTTTATTTCCAACACAATTATAATCATGTAATACAAAATATAGCAACAAAGGAAGCACATCTCAAACTATCACTGTTACTTCACTGAATTTGTTATATGTGATTAAGCTTAAAAGCAAGTTGAGTGATGTCTTACACTTACTACTAGTTCAGTAATGCACTAATTGCAGCAGGAGTTCTTATACAAGCAGACCAGTTTTAAATAGAAGCTGAGGTATATCGGCTAGGATTATGAATTACAATTAGTCAAAACAGATCAGATAAATAAAAATTGGCTGAGGCAAGGTTAGAGTACCTTCCAGCAAATATGCCTTAACTTTTTCTGATGACAAACCCAACATTTAACAATGTTGGAACCAGTGGTATCTCTGCATGTTGTAGTTTAAAGCCTCCCATGAAGCAACAGAGACTCTGAGAAAAATATGCTCCTTATGGGGCTTCTAAATATTTCTACTTGTTTTTATTACTGAGGATCTTTGCATGTTAAAACAGAAACTTTATTAGTAAAAGAATTCACCAGAATTTATCAGCTGCTTGTATTTAATTTCTTCTTGATTTAATTCCCAGGATATCAGTTATTTTTGTTTTGTTAATTGTAAGGTCAAAGAGGACCCCATGGAAGCAATAAGCAGCAGGAACTAAATAAACAGAAGACCGGATCTTTAATGCAAATGTGTTTCCTGGAGGAAAGGAGTAAATCAGTGTAGATAATGTATTACAGAAGCAGGAAAAAAAAAAAAAAAGTTTAAAAGAAAAATAAAAATCACATGTTCTAAAACAATCTGTTCAAAAGATTTCTCACTGGAACATAAGTAGCTCTTCAAAAACTGGTGCCCTGCTGAGGAATTCACATACTTGCCAAGGTTTAATCAAAATCAACAACTATTTGCATTGTGGACGAAAAGTTGTGATACTTGCTCAAAATTTATTAAAAACAGAGACAAAAAAAAAAAATTTACAACATGCACAGTAAAAATGGGTCTGTGTGGGTACATGGCTGAGCCAGGAAGTTCAGAATACACGCCACTTCATTATAAGTTTTAAGCAAATATTGGCAGTATAATTAAGAGTCCTTCAGAGTATTGAACCAGTTCAAATAATGCTTAATGCTTTTCTAATCCAGCAGTTACAAGGTCACATTGAGGTAATTCCACAGCATGTCTCCTGATAACCACACTTCTAGCCAGTTAAAGAACACTATATGAAGTTTAAAATTTATCTTTAATAACGATAGGGCACTACTAGATAATAGTTATATGCATTGCAAAATCACTGGTCTGCCCTAAATCATTACCTACCCTTATTTGATGAACCACTGCTACAGACACCAAGACATCTGACAACTGACAAATACGTTTTCAAGTTAATTTCTGGCCCCAGAAAAGGTTTTTCCTCCATAGAAAGTATCTCTACATGTAACAAGGTATTCTTCCAAGTACATCCATTATAACTCAATCTGTCCTACAGAAAGTGGATTAGTGAGGCCTTACTTCATCAGAAATACATCCATTCATTGATATTGGCATTGTTTTATCTAAATTTTAAAGCTGAAGTTATTTTATGAGTACTTATGTTAAAAAAAATAGCAGAAGGTGCTGCAATAGGTATCCTCAAACTAGCTTTTTAGTGTACACAAATGCCATAGCAACTGAAGTGAGACTCAGAAAACAGCTCAAACACCAAGAGTGTACATTCTTTAACCTAATACAACCCATTCTCTCAGATGCAAAAATTTGTAAGAGAAAGTATAATGCTTCAAAAGAACAGCATTTTTTAGTCCTTTAAAGGACTTATTGTTTTAATTGTTCTACCATCTCACCAAGACTGAAATATCTTTTGGAACACTGTATTAGACATATTTTTTCTTTGGCATTGTGTTCACCTAAGACTAAAACAGGTCCTGCAACATCTTTCTCTCACTGAACTTCAGTAATGGTAAATAATAGAAAAGACATTCTGAATATCAAACTTCATGAAAACTAGAAATTTGAAAGATGAATTTATAATTCAGTATAAAGTAAAATTAATATTAAAACACTATAAAGTTTATGCTGTAAAGCCCTCAAGAGTGAAGATTCTTTCAAGAGTGAAGCATACCTGCTTTCTCTTAAAGTTCTGTATAACTGACTCACCATTGCCTTCTTCTCAGTTCCTTATCAGACTCTATTGTTCCTCTACTGTGCAGGCACCAGGACAAGTTTCAGATCTCAATCAGTCTTATTGAAGGGAGGCTAACTCTGCATTTCAGTACAAATACTAAAAGTCTCTACTAAGTGTAAACTGTTATGCTAAAAACCAGAGTACCAAAGTAGTTCTGGTTCTAAGGACTTAGCATAAAAATTTTCTATAAAAACACATGTAACATTACAGGAACATCAATTTAACCTTTATCTGTATACTTACTCTTGTCCCAGTTTCAGCTACTTTTACCCAAGAGAAACTTGTAATTCTTAAATAACAATCTTAAGGCATACTACAGATCTTCTGCAGGGGTTGGACTAGATGATCTTCAGAGGTCCTTTCCAACTCAAACAATTCTATTATTTCCCCGAAGAGAAAAATAAACTGTTGGAAACCAAAAGCAGAAAAGTACTTTGACATACTTCCTTCCTACAGGGAGAAAGTGTACTTGGATATAGTGTTCAGAAGCATGAAAATTATTAAATTAACTTTAAAAAAAATGTAAGGCAACACCATTCTTGTCAGCACTAAGGAAGAGTAGAACAGTACAATGAGTGGAATAGAGGCAAAGAAAAGACCTTAAGAGAATAAACAAAAAACCAGTTTAGGCTATCAAACAAAAATTTCAAGGTCCTACAAGTGAAAATGCAGTTAGGAGAAGGAAAGGTCAGACAAGCATGGGGACAAAGCCACCTGGCCATTTCCAGATGAAACTACTAAGTGGACATAATTCAAGCTGGCAGAGTTTAATAAGCAATGGGGAAACAATCCACATCCCCCTCAGAAATAACCTTTGGATTGAATATAGGACAGGGGTTTTCTATTTGTATTACCTAAGGAACCACAAAGAGATAAAAATAACCACATTCTGTTTCTCCCATTGAATAGGGAATTAAAATAAATGGCAATGTTTTCTTTTAAGTCATGAACTAGAGGTGGATTCACTAGGTCACAACTGGAAAAGGAGAACTGCCAGTCCTTGATAAGCATGGCAATTACCATTCTTTTATACAGAACTACTCTAAGGGAGTACAGCTTCCTTACACAGCAATAACAGCATATCCTTTGATTTATACAGTAGTCCTCCAGCAATACAACCAACATCCTGTTTTCATCTTAAAGTACAGCTGGGCAGTTTGTCTACGGGCTTTATTTATCAAAGTTTCTATAAATGAGTTCCCTCCCATAATGGGAAGCAGAAGCCTCCAATTTAGCAGCATTTTATCTTCCTAGTTCTTTGCTTCTGAAAATTCTTATATGGTACCTACCTGAACTATAGAGTATATAGATCTATAATAAGTGCTTTGAAACACTGTGATTTAAGTTTATAAATATTAATTAAAGTAATACACTTCTGCCACTAGAAGTCATGTAAAAACGCATAAGGAAAATTGAATAAAAGCTTACTTTATGGCTTTTAGAGCAAAGGACAGACATAATGCTTGAATGACCTAAGCTGGAAGATCTCATAAAGCCCTTAAAACACACACAAATTCCTCAGATGTGAAACTGTCTGCAAAGTCTTCCTGGATTTAGAAGTTTTCCCTGAATATAACAGGATCTCTGTAAAACACCTAAAAGAATATATGTATAAAAATATTCATTACATACCTCTTAGGTTTTAAGTACTTAACAATTCTGTATCCTGTATTATCACAACAGTCAGAATCCTACCAGAAATCCAGTATTTTCCACATTTCTACCCGTGAAAATAACCAGCCAAATAGCATTTTGAATGATTTACATGCTCACACTCTGTAACCATGCAGTAACTCATGAACATGCCATTCACATATTGTCATGCTTTAGAAATAGAGAGACCAAAAATGGTTAACTGCTAACCACCACACTTATTCAAAACAGCTTTAGAGGAGAGGAAATTTTTTCTTGTTGAATACATTAAATCACTAAAAATTTATGAGGAACATATTGCTAGCTATATCTACAAGACATCCACATTTTTTGCCAATTTATCTTCAAGCAAGTGGTAGGCAGCATGTCAGCAGAATGTCAGTGGCAACAAAAAGGCAATTACTAATACCAACACAGGGCAAACTTGAATTAAAAATTAATGACCCTGATTCAAGAGCACTAGAGATCCATGATTTTGTCTGCATTGGCCTAAAAAGGCTTGGAATGGGGTAGGCTGTGGGAGTGAAGGGAGGATAGGCAAAACTACCACCAAGGCAGCTGTAGTAATAGAAACTTCAGTAACAAGGTCTGTAGATCCGAACACCTAGACCAGAGCTTCTGCTCTTGTGCTTAGTGGCTGGAACTAGGTCAGGCACAAGCTACAGATAGTTCATTTGCTAAAAGCCCTCCAAAATTTGCCTCAATTCCCCAAACTTAATTGCAGCAGATCAGTACTCAGTGTTAATTCAAGTTAACATATTGAAAAACAGAGAAGTAATCTGGAAAAAAAGGTTCATGTGCAGCTATCTACACAGATGAGAGAAGCAGGAAGAGACACAAATAAGAGAGTGCTAAAATTTAGTACTCAAATTGTTAAATTGAAATTACACTTGACTAAGTAAAACTCAAGTGCCAGTAACACAAATGCCATCAGTCTCTCCTAAGTGCACTGTGTCTTGCCCAGTAAGTAAGGCTGGATTTTGAACACTGACCAAAGAAGGAAATCCATGGAAAGAACTCTGGCTTCACATTGGAAAAGAGAATCAAGTCGTGGCTACTGGCCATCCAGCTGTTCTTTTGACACACATAAAACAATTACCAGAATTTTTTGAATTTTATTACATGGATATGAAGCCTCTACCATAGTGCTGCCAGCTTAAAGCAGAAAGACTCTCTTTGGGTCCAGAAATTCAAAGCTGACCCTTCAATAACATCTTCAAACAGAAAGAACTGCCCTAAGACTAATACAGACAAGGGAACAGCCTAAAGTAACAGAAGTCTTGCCTGATCTTAAGAAGTGAAAAAGGAACTACCTCAGACTTTGGTGATTACCAACCGCTCATCACTGACTTCTTCAGGACAGAAAGAAGCTCCAACACATACTCTACCAGCTCAACAACAGCAAGAAGCCTACGCAGTTCAGAAGTCATTGAAACTGCCTTCCACCTAGATTGTCCCTAAGTGAGGGAGACAGATATGAAACCTCTTAGTTAATTAACTACTATAAAAAAAGAAACATAACAACCAAATAAACAAAACAAACAAAAAACAACCAACCAAACACAACCTCCCCCCCAGAGAAATATTAAGCACCACATGACCAAATGAATTGGATTTTCTCATGAAGAGGCATCAAACCACTTCTTTCTCACTGCCATTTAAGTATTAAATTGCAAATCTTTGTTAAAGCCAATGATAAACACAATAGCACGTAATAGTGGCACAGCTACATCAGTTTGAGGATGTGATTCACATTTTCTGACAGATCTTATTTTAGTGTCAGAAGCCAAAAGTTCTTTGTTAGGTTGAGCTTAATGACTGAATTTTACAATTTCAACAGAAGCTATGCCACATTTAGCTATCCCTTCTTACCTTTGTTAAGTGTCACATACTCTTTTACAAATAGACTGAAAATCTTTCTATCATGTGGAGCATTTATTCATATGACACCACAAACCGACTGAAGCAAACACTCAGTGTACAACAGATTTGAAATGTGATGCAACAAGATTTGAAAGATGCCAATAACTGTAGATAGAGCTTTCCAGATCACATTGTGCTTTTACTTTGTTTTTAAAATAAAAGTGAAAATCTAAAAAAAATTACTACTTTTAATGGTGAATGTTTTGGTTACAAGTAACAGAAAAACTTTTTACATACTCAATTGTTTTCCTTTCTGATAGTATGCTGTTAGCAAATAAACTTCTCACTTTTAATTAGTCAAGATAGAATTTTGCCAGGGTACTTCTATCTTAAGTTGCTAAAGTTCTTCCAAGTGGCTCTGAGAAAACATTTGTTTACAAAATAAACAATTTAGTGGGCACTTATTTTCCTACTACAGATCTCTGCACCACAAATAGGAAGAGGCAGCATAAGCTTCTCCAAGTATAGATTTCATTTAGGACAAGTGAAGGCAAATCCAGAAGTTCTTCTCTAGTGGAGACAGCATGAAGGACATCTGCCTCTCTTGCAGAGGGTGGGAGCTTTGACTGACACCATACATATCTTTCCAATAGACCACTCAGTCAGGGTACCAAGCAATATTAAAATCTCCATCTACGATCAACACTTATAAAACACTCCTTGGCATTGTATAGGATGACATTTCAGTGTTTATGTTATGTGTCATTATTTCCAAGCATTTCCAGTTCATAAAAACTTATTCTGGATTAAATGCTGGCAATCAGTCTTTGAAAAAAAAAAAAAAAATCCCATAAACCCATTAGCTGGCAGACCTTATGTACTGAAGCTACAAAATCCAGGAAAATTTTTTCATATGTAAAAGCAAGAAAAAAAAAAAAAAAAGACTGAAGCCTATAAGCTGTATTTCAAAGAACACCAAAGATTTTTTTATTTTTCAAAGAGAAAATAAGAACCATTTGATTTGTTTGAATATTTCTGAAACCGTCATCACAGCAAGCCATGCCCCCCCCTCCCTTTTTTTTTTCCCCCAAATAAATCATTGCATATTTTTAGGGTATCATTTACCATTTAAACTAATTGCATTTCCCTCCTTCTCATTTATTCATTTGAGATTTACAGATAAAGAGACGCAAGATATTTTGGGAGGAAAACTGGAGGCTTTGTAAGACTGTTTGAGCTGTGGAAGTTTAAGAACAAAGAAAGATGCTTGGAAATAAGACAGATTGCAACAGTTCAGACAGTGATGTCAGATCCTTATTACTCCTCCAAAATAAGCTGCTTCAGATTCTCTCCTATCACCCTCATTACTGACAGTCAGCTCTAAAGAAGCACTTACAAAATGCTTTGGTTTTTCATACCTTCTAGATTTTCACCTTGCTTTTCTAGAAAAGTGAACAGGCATTGCCCACCTTATTGAGACTCTCTCAGTAATACCTATGGGGGGAAAGGGGGGTGGGGGGGTGCTCAGGTTACATGCCCTACACTGAAGAAGAACAATCAAAACAAAGCCCAGAATTCACCTTGATTTCAAAATCCTCTGAACTTACTTTGGGAAGAAAAATTCCTCACCTCACAGTAAACCCAACCAACAAAAATTAGAAGCATTAAGGAGCTGAGACATTAAAGAAACATCTGACCCAGATCCATCAGTTCATTTCTACGTACCATCTTGATAACCTCCCATGGAGACATATTTAATTCTGAGGAAAGACAGCATGCAATACTTTTAGAAAATTAGTGCTACTGTCCCAACAAAGTCATAAACAAACTCTGACTTAGCTGAAAAGAAAAGAGTAATAAAATAAATCCTATTTTCATGTCTCTAGCTATCACTGCTCCCTTAAGATCTCAGCTCCAAGTTCTGTGATGTCTGGGGCATTACTCAGCTGTAGATAAGTGAGCAGACAAGAACAGCAACTGCACAGACAGCTAATGACACCTCTCTAAAGTGCCATACTCAAGGGTCTGGGAAGCCCTTCTTCCCTTGAACACTGTGGCAAAAAAACCCAAAAAACCTCCATGCCTATGTAAGTATAAGGGAATAAGATACACTAACCTAGGTAAAATGTGACACATTTAAACAGAAAGCCACATTTAGAAAAATAAAATAAAAATGAGGTATAGGCAGAATAGGACACAGGAAAAAAGAATAAGATCAAGTTGAAGGGGCTGATTATTTTTAAATCTCAAAGTTTTAAAGGAACACAAAAAAAAACAGAATCCAAAAAGCTAAAAGCAGATGGAGTCTATGAAAGGGTTTAAAAACAGGGTCATATATTGCAAAACAGTTTAAGATAACAGGAGGAAGGAATCTCCTAATAAATTCTCCTAATAAAAGAAAAGCAAAACAAAACAAAAAAACAACAAAAACCCACCAAAAACAAGCAAAAAATCCAAACAACCAAAGGCCAACTCTTGTCTTCAAGTGCATTTGACACCAACAAAAGGAGATGGGGAAAAGCCACTTTAAGTTTTAAATGTTAAAGTACAATTCTTCAAAGTTCCTAGATTAATCTCTTGAGAAAGGTTTTTAGAAAAGAAGCAGCAGTACATAGAGGTTTAAGATTTGGCAAAACAGGACTTCCTCCAAGTAGTGAGTACTTTAAAAAGTGAATGAGGTAAAAATAGCTGAAGAGGGATGCCAAAGATGAAATTAGGGAGGCTGCCTTGCAGTGTGGGCGGAAGGAGAGGATCAAAACTGTAGCAAGGGGAAGTGAGAGACCATGAATCAGAGACCAGCAGGGGATAAACTTTCCTGTGCATTTGAAGACTTCAGAGAGTAGATGGACATAGCAGTAACTCTCAAAAAATGAAACTCTGGGAACCTCTAGACAACTTTCAACACATAGCAGAACCCAGTTTTTGAGGAAATAAAGTTTCAAAATAAAAAAATAAAACAAAAAATGGTCAAAGCCTAGATTTCTGTCATGGCTTGAACTTCTGATTTTACACAAACTCCAGAGAATCATCATGAATTCCACCTCTGAAAATTCCACCAACTTCACAATCATCATCAACTAACATTTTGTTTGTCCTACAAACTAAAGAACTAAAAAAAAAAAAAAACCAACAACATCCACCCATGCAAACAGCTTCTAAGATCTCTCAGCCAGAATCGTTTCATATTTAATTCTGCACAGCATGCATTTTTAATGAAAAGAACAAAAGGTTTAAGTCCACAGCTAGTCCCGAAGAAAGATGTACTTCATTATTGCCTGAAGGAGCTAAAACCCAGCATGACGAGTTGCAAGCATTTGTTTTCTCAGCTTTGTTGCTAACAGACATTTTGGGCCCTCTATTTTCCTTACTAAATACAGAGAAAAAACATTGTTCCTTTCAAGTTAAAAATGCTTTCAATATTGCTGTGACTTGGACAGTTAAACAGTACCCCAGTAAATTATAATCTACCTGCAGTATTAAGTCCAGTTGTTTTGTCCATGTAGTTTGTCATTGAGGAGGACAGTACAAGGTTTTACAAAGGTCAAGAGCAATACAATTATATTTAAACACATGGTAAAGTAGGAATGATAAAAGCCCAAGTGGATGCAATGCATTCTTTTCTATAGATCAATTATCTTCACATCTACCCATAAAAAGTATCTGGGTAATAGTAACATAATAACACAAAGTTTCCACTACTATGCTACTGTTGGTCCCATATTGTGGAACATTCCTATTGAATCCATTTTATTCAGCAAAGCTCCCAGCACATCAAACTGGGGCAAGGGAGAGGAAGTCAAACTGGATGAAACATGCAGTATATAAAAAAATAAAATAATAATTTTACAAAAAGAAAGGAAAAAAACACTCCCTCCAGAAAACTTTGTTTTCTCCACAATACAAATATATTATTGACAAAGTGATGGTTATGTCTTTCCTGTAGCAAAACATTTAAAAGTTACTTGATAAAAATCTGTGTACAGAGCTTTAGTCTTTGGAAGACAATGCATCTAACAGTCTAACATGAAAGCCATATCAGGTGAAATACCAAAAGGGAAAATTAATTCCCAAGAGGAAACCAAGGTTAATGAACAAGATTTCTAAAACAATAAATTAATATTCAGTAATATTAAACTGAAAAGAGATTTTATTCTAAAGGGTTTCTCATACTGCTATTTTGAGATACGTGGTATTTGGTTTGTTTGGTGTTTGGGGGTTTGTTTTTTGGTTTGGTTTTTTGGGGGTTTTGTTTTGTTTTTTTTTAACTAAGATAATATCACCCTGTAGAAGAGATGTAGGGTAAAGAACAAAAATTGTACCACTGTTGGCAATGGAGAAAAATTCAAGTTCAAAATATTTGTTTGGCATAGAGTAATTGTTTGCATTGTTTGGGGAGGAGAGGTTTACTTGTTTGTCTGTTCTTAAATAAGATTGATCTATATATTCCAAACCAAACAGCTATATTTTCAGAACAGAAAAACTATGAAAAAATAGCTTGGAAGCTATTTCTTCAATAAAAACCTCTGTAGAACTAAAGCTTCCAACAAGGCAAATGCTTTCTCACAGAAGAAACTTACCTCTGGATAAAAAAATTCATGAGCTCTGTTTTCTTTAACCAAAAATAGCAATTCTGACAACCATGGCCTTGCAGCTCAGCTGACATATATGTGAACTCCCCAAAAAGCCATTTCATAGATGGATTAGAGATCCATAGTTTAGCCACCTACAGCACTTTGATCATTTACAGCCAGCAAAAGATATATATAAAAGTATGTTCCCTTTCTAAACTGCATAGCTTCCTAGCAAATAAACAAAACCAGGAACACTCAATTCTCTAAAGATTCCCATGGCATTCCATTTCTGATGCATAAAAAAATGTTGCCTAAACTATGAAAAAAATGCACTTTTATCCACTAGTTCATTCCCATGCAGACTTTAAGTCACAACATATCTATTGGAACTCCAGTCAGCAAATGTTTAAGTTTACTTTCACAGAGTGTGTGCATTTTTAATCGTGGGACCTTAACTTAGGAGAGAATTCAGATGAAAGCAAGTTTTTAATTGCTTGTTACAGCTGAGAACAGCAGGTGGTGGTTTTCCCCCTGGAACTCTCCATTGTTGCATGCTGCACAGTCAGAGTTTCCTCTTCATTGTGCTAGTGCTGGGCATGGCCACAGAACTTTATAGGAGTCTAGAAGCCAACATCTCAGCTTCTTGTCATCCTCTAAAGCCCTGACATGAACTGTCTGAGGTTTTGAGCAATACGTGGTGACAGCAAATACTCACAGTAAAGAACAACTGTCTCAAACAGCAGGCATCCAAGTGAACTTAAGTCAGGATAGCAAGTCAGACATTGGGGAAGTGAGAGCCAGGTGAAAAGGAAAGAAAGCACACAATCAGATCTGTTTTAACTTGCAAGCAGCCATAAAAGAGAACACTCAGCATTCCTTGTATCCACGCCATTAACAGAGCAACTCATAATATTGACTTGTTAGCTTCCAGGGGGGAAAAAAGTTTATTTGAGCAGGCCTTAACATTGTTACAACTCCCATGGCTGTCTGGATAATTTGGCATCTGCTGCTCCTCAGCACGAATAAAACTACAACAGTGACAGCTAGAAACAACAGCCAAGCTAGAAGAAGTTACACACTTAGAAACCCTACAAGCTACAGTCAAGAAAGTCAGTAGTACTGGACTTAATGAAGACCTATTTAGATGTTTCCAGATTACAGAAGAAAATATTTATTTGTGACTTAAAATATTCCTAGTGACTCAATTTATCTGAAAGTAACAGGAATCCTGTAAAGATCTCCTGTTTCCTCTGGAACCTAAGCATTTTGTTCCTTACCATGAGCTCTTCGTCCACACAACACAGATGTGCCTATTCAACATAAACTGTATTCAGGTTTACATAAACACTGTAATCTCCTTCACCAGAAGAGTTTACCAGAAAAATCCAGTAACAATAGAAAGAAAGGAACCTATCCTAAGATAACATCAAAACCCACCTTCCAGTCTCAAGGACTTGCTCCCCTCATGAGAGTTCAATGGCTCACTAGCCAGTAGCTCTCACTTTTCCTTTTCACAGGATACCCTCACACTTGAACAAAGCTTTGAAATAACTGCTGATTTCTATTTGTGTATTAACCTCCCACACATTTTTTCACCCTAGTATCCACATTCCTCAACCCACTAATATTTCCTTGATCTCATTCCCACAGCAACACACTCCAACAGTGAACATTACCACTGACTACTTGATAGGCACACAGCTATGACATCAGACATGACAAAAGTTTGAGTAACCAAACTAGCTTTTAAATTCAACGTTCCCTTTGTGGCACCACTGTGTCATGCAACTATTTGATGTTGCCTTGGTTAAAGCAGATCCATTAAAAAGAAAAACATAATCACCTCAAGAAGTATTATGTATATGTTCAGAACTCAGCTTGCAAATTACTCCCTGGAATGATCGACATTCAGGTGTCTCCTGATGGGGATACACCCAAAATTAGCAAACTCCCTGTTTCAAACATCCAGCAAACCCTGTGGTCACAGATTCTCAAAGTTCTTTCCATTTTGCTATCGCTTAGTTAGTTGACCTTCATCAAGGTCACAGGGGTGAGGAAGAAAATGAACTATGTATCTTGAACTCTTCAGTCTAAGAGATAAAGCACATCTGAGATTGGCATGATTGTTAGACCCAGGACAGCTTAATTTCTGATCCTAAATAGTGCTATTTAGTATCACAAGCACAAAAGGTCTTGCATTCATTCAGTATTCATGTATCTATATACTTATGTAGCATATAGAGCAATAGGAGCAGCTAATTCATTGCAAGATAAATAAGTAGCATCAGCCTTAGCCTAAATTTCACCAAACTGAGCAAATTTAGACACACACCCCCTCCAACGTACTGCTGTGGCTTGGCAATAGAATGCTTGGTTTGCAGCTGCTGCTACACTTTCTCTCCCTTGCCACACTCTACCACAGGGATGTGGTACACACTCTGGAGCTTTCATTTCTCCTTGAATAAACCTGTGGCTATGTTGTGAACTGACTCAACTGAAAACGTGAAACAGGGGAGTTCAAATCTGTATTCTAAGCTTAATGCTGGACTCAAAACTAAGCCACAGCCAATGTCCCCAGAGATCTGTAATCTGTTTGAACAGATTTTGATGAAACAGACACACAAGAGAAAAGCTGAATTTCTTCTTCTTTCTGAAAACACCTCTCACTGCCTTAGAGAGCACCTAGCCATGTAGAGAAGACTTCTCTCCTATTCCTATTAAACTTTTCAAATATACTCACTAGGCCAAGCAATCAGGGGAAGGGAGCATGAAGACCCAGATGAGGAATGTTTCTGGCAGTCAGCTAACCAAAGCTCAGGCTGGCTCTGTTGCTGCCCCAGTACAACCATCACTACCTGCAGCCTCTGGGTATATGTCCCAAGCATGTTTTTATTACACATACAAAAAAAGAAAATGACAGAATAAAGGGGATTTGCTTAGGTAAAGTAGGTCAGAATGTGGTATTTTGAAAGCAAGAATAAGGCTTTTAATACGCTTAAGGAAAAAAATTAAATAATGCAAAATTCTCAGAAATTGATTAGAACTGAATGAAAGGTGGATCTCAGTGTGCATTCTAACATTTCAAGGGAAAAAAATCTTCTATTTACTGAAATCCAAGTTTCCTCCAATATTTTAACAACATACTAACTTACAACACATTTCTTAATGGTAAAAGCCTATGTCAACCAGTGAAATCTGCTTGGCGATGGCAATGTAAAAATTCATGTACTCCAGGGTACAAGATTACTATCTAGCAAGAACAGGAAAAATGTGTTCAAGAGGTGGGATAACAAACATAGCTTTTTTTTTTTTTTTAATAAGAATAAAAATATTTTTTTAAGAGAGTATTAAAACATACTTTTTTTTTTTTTATCATCCCATAATATATCCATAAAACCAATTCAGCTCTGTGATGAACAGGAGCAGACAGTGTCAACTGGCCTGGCAGGAGTGCAGTGTCACGGGTGCTTCTCAGACTCAAAGCAAGACGGATGAGTTATAAAATGCCTTAAAAATAGGTCAAGCCAAGTTTCTTCTGCTACCAGAAGAAAATATGTGTCATGTCCAGCTAGTTACTGGGCACACCTCCTATTCACCATATTCCAAAAAAATTCCAGTCAGTTACTGGACACACCTTCTATTCACTATATTAAAGGAAAAAACATTAAAAAAACTAACCAAACAAAAAAAACCCAGTAGAGGCTGACTTTCAAAATCTTTCCTGATTTAGTTTCATTGTACAATAATTATATCACTGGCATACCCTCCTGCATTTTTTCCCAAAAGTTAAGCAAACATGTTTATTCACTATCAGTTTTAATAAACAAATTTTCAATAGAAAACAGTAATCCTGCATGCATAGATCTTGTCTTTCAGGATATAATTACAGGATCCTTTCTGTCCCCACAGAACAGCTAACAAAATTCCATACCAAAGGGTGACTGATTATTAAGCTATATAAAGTTTTCAGGCAAAAAAACATCAAAACTCACAAAACTGCTTTAACACCTCTAAGCTTCTTAGCAGTTAGCATAAACAGACTTTCTAAACTATGAAGAATTATCAGTAATTACATCACATAACTTCAAACAGTGATCTAAGAAGACATTTACTGGTAAATAGTTTTCAGATGTAGATTAACAACATTCTCTACTTAGCTAGACAGGTTAATAAAAGATATAACATTATACGTATCCTATCTTTTGGTATTTCATTTAAACAAAATTGGTATTCCAACTGAAATTCTTCACAGGTTGCAGAATTTTTCCTGTCATCTCAGAGAGAGAACCACAATACTTCTTACTATTCAAAATGTATCAGTGGATTGTTTTCAGTAAACTGGGAGGTGCCATTTTTTTCTGGTATATCTGGATTTTTCTCCTCAAATACAGCATTTGGATGAGCAGATGAAACCATCTTCAGGAAATAACTAAGACTGCCAGTAAAGAACTCTTGTTGTAACAAAGAAAGGAATGGTAAATTGATTTCCTAAGTACCAAATTATATGGGAACAGCTGACAAAAGGCCTAAAAACATATCTGCAGGGCTAACACAAATAAGCACTGCTGTTAGCTATATGCTTATCAAAATTAAGACACGAATGCTGACAGATGCTTTAAGTCACATTAAGGGAACAGATTACTTTTCCTCACTTGAAGTCAAGCAGCAGCCAAAATACAGTATAACCATCAGTTTTATGACAGGCCCAGAGCAGCTGTCAGAACAACCAAAATTTTATTTGTCCTTTTTTGTTTGTTTTCATGTTCCTGTTCACAAGTAAAACTGAGAGCCTTCAGGACATACTTTTTTAGTCACTTTGTAACCTGGTATCATGCCCTGTTATCGATACACTCAGTCCTTTCAACTGGTGTTTACAGACCGGAAGTCTTAAAAATGAAGAATTTTACATTATACATTAATATACATATTAATTATAGTTTCTACATTGATTAACAATATAAACTTGATTTCCCAATGGCTACATGTGGAATTGCCGTCCAAAGTAATGAAGTATCCCTCCTCCACAAGTGTTCCCTATCCCTTACAGCCATGACTTCAAACTCATCTGCAAATTACCATCAACTACACCTGTTGATCTTGTAAGCACTTGGTCAGAAATCAAGTTAATTCATTTTTTAATAAACTATGGAAGCTTCAAGGAAATCTTGGTGTTAAAAAATATGCTTATGTATTTTGTAACTTCTCTTTACAGATAACTCCAACAGTGTTGTCAGTATTGTGAGTCCCTGAAGTTCCTACCTAAAGTTATTGAGTGAATTAATTTTCCTCATATGTACGTGACTACATCACAAGAAATCCTCCTCCAGATCTAATAACTGGGAAAGACCTATAATCTTTCACTTAAGATTTAAGGTTACATTATTTAAAGTTACATTTTCTCCCAGGTAATAAGCAATTCATCTCAGGAGCCAAACATTTTAAAACAAACAAACCCTTCCACTTCTGCCCACAGATAACTGTTTGTGGAGTTCTTTATTCCCGTCCAATGCGCGGTTACCGAAGCCCCGCGAAGCGCCCAGCTCTCTCACACCGCAGCCACCACTTCCACACTGAGAACTGAACGCTGACACACGCACACCTTTCCGATGGTAAATGTTGCTCCTCAGAGATTTCTCAGAGGAGCCGATCTCGATCCCCTCAGGTACGGCACTGGCGGTTTCTGGCAATACTGCAGCCCGGCAAAGGCACCCGGGCGGCGATGCCGGCAGGCAGGTTACGACTCGTCCCTGCGGAAATGCCCCTGGCGAGGGCTGGCGGCACAGCCCGCACACACACGCCACTGCTCAGCCAGGCACCACCGAGGAGGGCGCCGGCGACACGGGAGCCAGGCGGGCTCGTCCCGCAGCCCTGTCCCAGCGGAGAGCCCGTTCTCAGCCGGGGATCAGCCGAGGTGCCGTCGAGGCTCCGGGGAGAGCGCGATGCCCGCCTGCTCCCGCCGCGCGGCAGCCGTTTAACGGTCGCGCTGCTCCATCTGCCTCCTCCCTGCTCCCGGCTCGGCCGAGGCGCTCCAGTCCCACGCAGAGCTTCCGCGTCGCTCCCCCTGCCGCCGGAGCCGGGGGAAGGGGCACACGCACTCTCAGCTCGGCACCGGGGAGCTTCCCTCTAACTCAGCACCTCACAGCGGGACGCGCACAGCAGCGGCACCTCCACCCCGAGCTGCCCCCTGGCACATCACCTCACCCGGCCCCACACACAACCCGGCATGACCTCGGCTCCCGCCAGCTACCCCTTTGGAGCCGGAGGATTGCCTGGGCCTCCCACCCCTGTGGAGCGCCGTGCTTACCCTGAGGGCGGCGGGGCGGCCGTCTGCTGAGCGCGGCCGTCCATGCCGAGGGCTGGGTGAGCTCAGGTCGCCTCTCGGGGGCAGGGCGGGAGCAGTCGCTAGGATCCGCCCGCAGACCGCCTCGGCTCCCCGCCTCACCTGCTGGGGTCAGGCTGAGGAAGACAGCCCCTCTCTGCCACCCCCAGCGCCGCCTTGCCCCCGATCCCGGGCATTCCCCGTTGTTTACAGCGCAGCCATGCAGCGCCTTCTCGGGGCGGCGGCCACAGCCACGCACACGGCTCCGCCGGGCTGCCTGCGCCTGGGCGGCCGCTCGCGGAACCACACCTTGGGCGGAGGAAAAAAAAAACAACCACACAAACAAAAAAACCCACAAAAAAAACTTGGTGCAAAACTTCGCGGCGAGAAACTTGAAACGCGGAACCTTGCCAGCTCCGGCACCCGCGGAGAAACAGAGGTTCCCTGTTTCCGTCCCAGCTCCTCCCTCCCTCTCGCTGCCTGCCCGCCTCCACACACCCGTCTCTCCCTCCACTGGCGGCCCGACGCCCGCCCGATATGGGGACTCTGCTCGGCCTCGGTCCCGGGGGCAGGGCCGCTCCTCTCGGCTGGAATTTTCCTCTCCCCGAGCAAACCGTCCCGGCGGCTGCCTCAGGCTCCGCCCTTCCCCATTCCAGCCACCAGGGCGCGGGGAGAAATCCCTACAGGTGGGAAGAGCCAAGCGAGGAAACCGCGGCCGGTCGGGGTAGTCCGGGGTTTGGACGCCGGTCAGAACCCGTGGTGGGGTCCAGCGCTTTCACGAGAACCGCTCTGCTCAGCAACCACAGCCAGCTGGCCCCGAGACTGCTGTCGAGTTCGCCCGTCACTTGGCCCGGCTGTGCAGGTTGAAGTTTCTTTGCAGTTGTCCCCCGCACCGTTGTGGCCGCCCCACACCTTATCCGAGCTTCAGACCCGGGGGACATAGGGGTTCGGGTGCCTGGAGCTGTCTGCAGCAGCCGAAGCACACCGTGACATAACTATGTTAGGGGTAACTAACTACCGCCCTTAAGAGCGGTTTCAGCTAGATCTGCAGTTTGTTCTTTGAGCGTGACGGCACGTCAGTGTTTCTGTGATAAACTCCTTTGCAATATCTAGTGAACATATCTGGCAGTATGGGGTACTGACCTGCGTCCTTTCCAGCTGTGCCCTGTGATCAGATTGTAGCGCAAAGTAAATTCAACTGTGTTGAATACATGCAGGTATTTTTTTGGACAGTGCTTAAAAGAAGTTGAAAAACAGCCAGTGACAAAGCATTTATACCTTTTTATTTCTACAGAGGAAAAGTGGAATATTTTGTTCTAGCGTGTCTTCTACCTGGCTACTGAAACTACAAATCTAGAAAAAAAGAAAAACAAAGAAAAACAATATTACATTAATATTTCACACCTCGAGTACTGTGTCCAGTTCTGGGCCCCTCAGTTTAAGAAGGATGTCGAGGTCCTGGAACAGGTCCAAAGGAGGGCAACCAGGCTGGTGAAGGGACTCCAGCACAGGCCCTATGAAGAGAGACTGAGAGAGCTGGGGGTGTTCAGCCTGAAGAAGAGGAGGCTCAGGGGAGACCTCATTGCTCTCTACAACTACCTGAAAGCAGGCTGTAGCGAGGTGGGAGTTGGACTCTTTTCCCAGATGACTTTCAACAAGACAAGGGGACACAGTCTTAAGTTGTGTCAGGGGAGATTTAGGTTAGATATTAGAAAGAATTTCTTCACGGAGAGGGTGATCAGGCAATGGAATGGTCTGCCCGGTGAGGTGGTAGATTCTCCGTCCCTGGAGACATTTAAAAAAAGACTGGATGTGGCACTCAGTGCCATGGTCTAGCAACTGCTCCGGTGGGTCATGGGTTGGACTTGATGATCTCTGAGGTCCCTTCCAACCCGGCTAATTCTATGATTCTATGATTATTAATTATATAGACATTGTCTGGTAGAACATTGTCTACAGTATAATGCAGATCTTGTACTTTAATATTTTGCTTCTCTCTGCATGGCCTTATTTGTACTGTGTTTCTTCAATATTTTCTACTGCTTTTATTTTCTCCTTCTTCAATAGAGATTAAATAACTCTGAAGCTGCCTGTTTTGACAGACCCTAGCAGTTGTTCACGCCCTGAATCACCACACGCCATTATCAGGCACGCCCCATTAATCTGTGTGGGTTTCTTAAACCAAAAAATAATCACCGATGAGTCAGATGGATTTTCCGTGGCCCAGTTTTCCAAAAGTCCACCAAACTGATCACTAAGGAGAATCTCAAGAACAATGTAAGTGTTTGAGCCCTTTTATGACAGTCCACTTGCTTTTTCTCATGCATCTTTAATTTGGTCACTACCTAGGCTAGGATGAAGGTTAACAAATAATTGCTTTGTATTTTGACTGTTCTTGTAGTAAGGACTGGGTAGCTTTCTGCACTCAGAGCATTGTGTCAGTTCAGGTTTGTACCTAAACTTCATGTGTCCAGCCATCTACTTCTTGGTAAAAAAACTATAAGAAAAAACATCTAAATGGTACTGAAACTCATGTTGCAAAGGTGCAATATGATTCACCACTATAATGTCACTTCAAATGAACAGAAGATGGTTGTAGCTGATTGTATACTAGTTAAAATAATTACATGAGTTGGTGTGAATTTGCTATCCCTTCTAATAAACTTCACTAGAAGACCAACACATAAGGTTCTGTTCTCTTAAAAATCTCATCTGAAAAATGCTGTATGCTATAGACCAATTCTTTTGGCGAGCACTAATGCCACGAAGCAATCTACTGAACCTCTCACATGGGCTAGTAGTAGAAACGAAGCAATGCCATGCAGAAAAATGACAACAGGGAAATAATCTTCAAAAATTGTTAGTGGTGGTAATTTCCAATGGAGATAGGGGAATTTTCTAAAAAAGCAGGTTAGTGACTAATGCCATTCTCATTTAAGAGGAAAGAGGTTGTTCTTTTTTTTGTTATATTACTACTTTTCTTACTCAAATCGTGGTTGTTAACTAAGCACATATGACATGCCTCTCACCTGTAGGCTCCAAACTTGAATACCTCCAGGCCATATTCTGCAGTGACAGTTTTTTGATGACTAGACTTAGAATAGTGAGTTTTATGAGATACTGTAGATCCCTACTTGCCCTGGGGACCTCAGTTTTTAAAAAGTACAGATTTCTGGACTCCTCCAGAACTTTTTTTTTTTCAAAAATAGAAAATGTGTTCTGTGTTTGGGTTGAAAAAATGCTGACAAACGCTCTTTCTTCTATTTCTATGATGTTGCCAATTTTGTCCTGAATTCAAAGTTTTGCTCATATAAAGCAAATGTAACTCTCATCGACAATAGAGGGCTGTAACAAAGAATACCAGGCTATTAACACACTACTCATGTCTCTCCTATTGAATAGTTTAAATAAAGAGCATTTAAAGAAAAGTTCCCTAGCTTTTTTTCAAACTGATCTGTGAAGATATCATTGTAGCAGTTAACAAAGTGACAGGTTATTAATTGCACACTTGTAAAAACGTTATCCTTTGTCATAAATGTGACGTGTGTCAAGTCACCACCCACTATACTTAGTGCATGTACTTGGTACTATTGTATATTCAGTATAAATGTTTGCAGATTAATAGCCAGTTCTGATTACTGTTAGCATAACCTTCAAGGTGTGCTTGTAGTAAGGACTGTTAATTCCAACTGCTTTTTGAAGGAGAACCTCTAACTTCAGTAGACATGTGGAGTTCCAGGCAGCTTACTAAGTATGTTTTTTTCATGCAAGTTAAATAACTAAAAACAAAGTCCAGCCTGTTCTGAAGAAGGAGTAATATCCCACGGTGTTTTTCACAACAGTCAGGAGTTGTCCCTAAATGGCTTTGGGAAAATCTCCAGGCCTTCGCCCATGTGGTAGGACAGTGCTGGTAGTTGCATGCTTTGGTTCAAGAGGGTGCCAGAAATGTGGAATACAAATATTTTGGGATGAAAGATGATGTAGAAATGTAATAGACCTTGTGATTTTTTTAAACAGGTATGCTCATGACTGCCTGTGGTGAAAGCTATTTGAAGTGTTAAATAGATCATAGGAGTCTTAAAATATTTTTCACTATTGTGTAAAGGTCTGTTTACAAGGTCTTTCTTATTAAATGTATTCACATATAACTGCATATTAGTGGAATTTTTTGAATTAAAGATGTAATCTGAATGTTCTGTTAATGTAATTTTGTACATAGATCACAGTAGTTGTTTTGAATAATATTGTGCAAGGTACTTGTAAAGTGGAATATGGAATTGAAGGGCGTTTTCCTTGTTAAATTAATTTTATGATGCATAATTAAACTATATTAGAAAACAGCTGAGTTGGTTTATTCTGCTAGTATAGCAGGCATGCTAAAAATCAGGTTTTTACCCCTAGAGCATAAACATAAACCAAGGAATTACTATATGCCTCTTTGGTTTGTGTAAATGAAAACTAAATCTACATCTATTTTTTTCCTGCTGATAGCAGGCAATCAGCTTACTTCATAACACATTGAACAGCTGCATTTTCTGTGCTTGCATTCCAGCAGGCAGGTGAGGTTTTGAGAAGCATGCACACACATGTATACAGGCACGGAAAGTATTGCTGCAGGCACAGGGACAGGTTTTTTTCCCATCTATACTGTGTGCTTAATTGAAGAACACCATAAACCCCTTTTCTAGAAATACACAAGAGGAATAGAAAGTTTTTTGTTAACATCTTTTTTTGTAAAGAGCTCAGTGAGCATTTCCAGATAGTAAAATGTTAATACCATAAAGAAGTAAAAATTATTCTTTCTCATGTTAAATAACATAAGTGCCTGGAGATCATACAACTCCTTAAAATCACAGCTTGTTGACTGCATAACTCGGGTTGTACTGCTTTATATCACAAACAGTTGTACTCTTTATTCTCATCAGCAGATGATCTTAAATTGAATGGCAATAACAAATGGCATAATCTTGAGAGGATTAAGCACATGGAAAATTATAAACCTGATTTTTAAATGAATAGGCTAAGAATTTGCATCAGAGATTTTACCATGTAAGGCACTGATACATGGATTTGGGTAAATATCTGAGCACAGAGATATCCTATGCAATATGTTGCTGTATTTATGCTGAATGCTTCAGTTTATGGTAGGGCTACTGATTTTTATTTAGAACAGGATAGATAAGACAGGACAGGATAGGACAGGATAGGATATCTGCAACACTCCAGCTGCCTGACCACTTGGACCAGATGGTGGTTGAGGTGCAATAAAATATATAAAAGAATGATTTTTCTGTTCTTGCACAACAAAAAGCAGAAAATAATGCAAGTTAGAATGTCCTTTCTATGTGATCCAAAGTAGTAATAAAATTACCCTGCAGCTGGGTTTGTACTGGTAAACTGCTTTGCAAAGGAGTCAAGCTACAGTGAATAGTGTCACAGACTGCTACCCTAAATAGGATTAGACCGATAGTACAATTTAGTCTGTGTTTAATGTCATATTTTAATAATTTACATGTAGGCCATAATCTACGCTGGCCATCTACACAATCAGGTTTTGCCCTGAAAAGGAGATGGATCATGTGATTCTAAATTGTAAGCAATACAGTTGCCTGTGTAATGCTTTGCCCTACCAGATGAACTTCAAGTAAGACTGAAAAAAAGCACCCTTTATACTGTCAGATATAGGATTAATTTTATTTTTTTTTGCCTTTTATAGAGGGCTTTTCCAATAGTTGCAACTAATAGTAAATGCATAGTCAGATTTTTAAAGAATAAAATAATTCATTAATACTGTTCCAAATAGATTTTTTTCCTAATCTGTGCCTTACAGGCATTTACTTTCTTAGAGATGCACTGTACTTTTGGGTCATAGCTAAGATTAGCACGATACTATGATGCATTCTAATTGCTATCTTTATGTGTTTACTTTGCTGGTGGGGTGGGTTTTTTTGCCTTTGGATCATCAAGGTGAATGTTTTACAGTATTACATGTCATGATTTTTAAGTTATTTTGCTTGTTGAACAGTCTTTTGGGGAATGAATTAACAGTTAGTGAGGTATTCATGTGGAATACTTTGCACTTGAGTAATATTAGAAAGCTGCAGATAAAGTGAAGTAGTGACTGATTTAAGATACAGAATAACATATGCCCTGAAGTATCTTGTTATAATGTTAATTATTTTTTAAAACAGCTTTGTCTAATGCTTTCAAATAATGTTTACCACAATAGCAGCAATGAAGAGTAGATAAGACTGACTGTTCATCTTACCTAGAGTTTAGAAGAAAACAAAAGTTCATAAAATTTACAAATTATGAATATTCATATATAGCTAGGAAAGTATCCTGTGCAAAAATCCTCAACACTGAAGTATGCAAAATCTACACACTAAAAACTACCTGTGAAGAAAAGCACCTTTGAAAAAACAACACACCCATATTTGTTCAAGTGATTATTAATGCCCTGGTGTATGTCTTATTATGTTATAAAACAATACAAGAAACCATCTCTTTTTTCTGTTAGAAAAATACATTTACATCCAAAAGAGATCTGGGAATTTCTTCAACAGAGATAAAGAAAATGTAGCAATAGCTAACCTAACCTATCAGCAGAGGAGTTCTTAGGTTCTGAAAGCTATACTGCTATGGTTATACTGTATAATGACAATAAGATGATACTAAGTTACTCCGGGAGAAGTTTTATGCTGCACAAATTTGTATTTCTTGGTGCTTTAGCTGGCTGGCTCAGAACCAGCCTGGGTAACTTTACAGGGCTTTCTGGACAACCTCTGAGGCACTACATAAATTTAAGCAAAATCTAATGCCATAAATTAAGATGCTTTTGAAGCACAGAGAGGGAGTTAAATATTTAACTCAGATTTATGAAATGCATACTCTGATTAGACAACGGAATAAACTGGGAGAAGGGAGGAGATGCTCCTCCTCTGGAACAAGAGAAGGGAAGTTGCTCTATTTGTTGAACTTCACATGGTGGCAGTTTCCAGAATATCACACTGCACTGTGTTCTATCTAAGTCACACTGTAGTCACATAGATCACTTCACAGATCCAGAAATTGTTAGTGCTCTAGCCTTTCAGAAAGCTGTATAGGTTTTTTTGCCAATAAAAGTTTGAATAAAAGTCACTAAAAGATACACATATAATGGTTTTGGTCAGAGTACCTGGTTGAGTTTAACAACAGTGATAATTCCCAAAACCTTTGGAAACACCATTTCTGAGTATGTCACATCATTATGATTCTAAGAATCAAGAATGAACATGAACAGGACACTTTGGCTTTATGTCTACCATTTGCCTTATCAGGGGGATGTGAAACATCAGTTGCAGAAATTCCTGGAGATCTTCAGCTAAAAATCATTACTGATCTGAGTTTGAGAGTTTGCGTAAATAATTTCAGTTAATCTCAAACCCCAGGTTTGACTTGGTTTCTTTTTTTCAATTTGCCAATGTCTCCTTAAAGTATTACCTCATTAGCGAGCATCTGTGTGTAATGAACACAGCTTGTGCTGACTTGTGGAAGTCAGTTTGAAACTAGCAGCTGTATGAAGTTCAGCATGGGCTAACAACTCATTTTCAAAGCCAGATTTCCTGGAGCATGTAGAAGGTAAATTCTTTATCTCTTCTGTTGTGCTTAGCAGCAGCACACAGGACAGGACAGCTCAAGGGTAGCGCAAGTATATTCTCTGGTATGTATGTACCAATATATGTATCACTGTATCTGTCCTGAAAACAAAAATATAAATTAGGCAGCAAAGTAGTCTCACACATAACTATAAGCACATGACAACACTGAGAAAGTTGTCTAGACTTTGTGTGTGTTTCCTAAAAACACAACTTGTATGCATACTTATTTATTATTGACTGAACAAACTGCAGCATATATATTCAGCATCTTGGAATGCTTCTAATTTGAGCAGTTAAATTTTACTTAAGTTTAATTTTATGTAGGAAAGATATGAAGCATTTTCCAGCACTAGTTTCCCCAGTTTGTTAATTGAGGGACTGTGTCTGTATACCATAGGAAGAACTTTACGGAATCAGAGCTGCTTTTATTTCATTTTTCTTCTTTTCCAACTGCTGTGCTAAAGTCATTGTTTACTACGCACTACTAGCATGAAAACTTTCATTTGTAATCTTGGTACAGCCAGGAGGAAAAAATAGCTTAACAGTCTAGTTTTGTTTTGGTGGCATAAAAACAATTATAGTGATGCTTAGAATTCTCACATGCTAATTACTATGTATACATGCATCAGCTTATGATAGTTTTTACTGTATATTACCATGTATTATTTCACCCTAGTTAAATACTGTGTATTAATAAGAGAGAAAAGTTGCATGGAATTGTTCAGATATTTACATTAAAAATAACGTAAAAAAATAAGCAAGTTAGGCTAGAGCTTTATAAGCTCCATATGGAAACAGCAAACAGAAGTGCCCTTAGCTCAACCAATGTGACTTGGGCATTAGACCAGATTTAGAAGACTATGTAATGTTTTATGCTTAGTGGTACAATCACATAATTAAAATATATGAAGACTTAACTTTTAACTAGCTCATTAAAGGTATTTTTAACCTTTCCCTTTGAGAAGAAAACCCCAGTATAGACTATATATATAAACTAAATATAGAAAAAAAGATTTTGAATATATCAGTCAGTCCCACTCCATGACCAATGCATAGATCCAGTGTCACATTTTTGCCAGGAGGTGAGAAATTGCTATCATCATTCTACTCTGGAGCCACAGGCCTCTCAGCTGCTCTAACAACAGTATAGCCATTTTTGACTTTGTGGAATGCAGCCAATGTGTTTCAAAGAAGTGAAAGTTAGAAAACAAAAAGAGCATCAGTTTTATCTCCCCCATCTCTTCCTGGAGAAGACTGGGCAAGTTAATGGAAAAGAAATCCATCCAGAGTTATTAAATACGAAGCACCTGGCTCAGGAAGTCCCTGAACTACAGATTGCTTGCTGATAAGAATATCTGTAAAAGTGTATATGCTTTCCCTTCATTTACAGTGTTCCCCCAACATCCATCTTTGGACATTGTCTGAGATAGGATACCAGGCTAGGTAAGACATTTGTCTGTCAGAGAGAGGCTATTCTTATGTTCTGAATTTCTTTAGATATATTTAGAGATCCGACTTCAAAACAGAAAGGCCTCATTTTTTAATATAGGTAAAGAGGTGCTATAGATTTTCGTGGTTTCTTTGAACCTACTTTAATTTGCCTTTGGTGCTATTTTTTACATTGTAATGCACCACACCTTCCAAGCATTAGGAATTCAAAGAGCTAGTAAAGGCAGTTTGGTGGTGTTAGAAGGTAAATCACAGCACTGCTGAATGACTTTCTTGGCTGATGCTGAATGGCCTTATTAACAACTCTGAGGCCAGTGTGTGTGAAAGTGACAGCACTGGGACAAGGAGATGTTTTATTTCTCCCTAGCAGTGTATGAAATGCTTATTGACCTGGATGAACCTCAAAAATAAGCCTATTATAGTCAGATACAAGTTTTTTTGGGCTTCAGTCCAGGCTAAAATTCACACAGATAAACATTTATATGCTAATTAAGTGCATCAGACTCTATTTAGGCCAAATACTTAGAGCTAGAAGATTGAAACATGGTTTAGCTGCCCAGATGCAGAAGCAGGAGAAAATAAGGGCAAATAAAGAGTAACCCTAAAAGGTCTGTAATTGTTTTATTTTACTATTTGTAAAACTGCATTTGAGAAATAAGCAATTGTAGACTTTAGTCAACATACATATCAATTTGAGTTGAGTCACACAACAATTTTGCAAGTGAACTACCTTGATTTTACAGACAGAACAGTGCAGTGTAACCCATTTTAAGAAATTCAAGATGCACCTCAGAAAATCCTTGGCCTAAGGGCATAAAATTTTTGAAACTTTTAAAGGGAATGAAAAAGAACAGTGAGATAAAAGCTGCATGGTGGCTCAGGAGATAGATTCCTGCAAAGGCAGAAGGACTTTGAAAACACAGATACTGAGTATCAATGTTAAAAGGAAACATGACATTTTTCAGCATAAAATGTGAATACTGAGAATAGAGGAAGAGAACCAAGAAATAAGAGTGTCTGACAAGGCTAGGCTATATGGTTAAGGAACATGAAGAAGCAAATTCATGGTACATATGAAAATCATGCTCTTGAGCTGGACAGATGGTTAACCTTGGATACTAAGCCTTTAAACCCCAAGTCACTCTGTCTTCTCTAGTGTGACTGTTAGGCTGGATTGTATAACTATTTGTCATTCAAATGCATCTTGGCTTCTATCAGGAATAGTGTGGTCAGCAGGACTAGGAAAATTACTTTCCTCTCTGTACTTGGCACAGGTGAGGCCACAGCTCAAATGATGTGTTTAGTTTTGGACCTCTCAGTACAGAAAGGATGATGGGGTGTTGGAGCATGCGCAGAGAAGAGAAACAAAGCTCTTAAAGTCTTGAGCACAAATCTTAGAAGTAGAGACTGTGGGACGTGGGTTTGTTTAGTCTGGAGAAAAGGAGGCTGAGGAGAGACCTTATGACTCTGCACAACTACCTGAATGGAGGTTGTAGCAAGGTATTGGTCTCTTCTCCCAAGTAACAATCAACAGAACAAGAGGAAATGGTCTCAGGTTGCACCGGGGCAGATTTAGAGCATATACTAGGAAAAAAATCTTTGCTGAAAGAGTTGTCAAGCACTGGAACAGGCTGCCTAGTGAAGTGATGGGGTCACCACCCCTGGAGGTATTCAAAATAGGTGTACATGTGGTGCGTAGGGACATGATTTAATGGCAGACTTGGCAGTGCTAGTTTAATGATTGGATTCAATGAAGGATTTTTCCAACCAAAATGGTTCTATGTATCTATGATTCTACAATAATTTCCAGCAAATACACTATTTTTTTTTTTTCCAAACCACCTTTTTTCCCACTTCACACTGCCCCTAATGAAAAAAATGCAGAGTGCCCAAATTAAAATATAGTATGAATTTTGCCACAATTTCATCCTTAGTCAAAAGAGAATTTAATGCTAGAACTCAAGGTCTGTGCTATGATGACTTTGATCAACTGCCTAAGACTCAGTTAGGAAATCACATTTGTTACTGTCTTACTGCATGAAAAGAAGGCAACTGATGAAGCTTCATCAAGCAGCTATCATTCCTAAGTAAACCTGAAGACACTGAATGTGATGTAGGTCTTTTGAACTGAAATGGCAGAGACAACTATATTTTTAATTATCTAGACTACAGCAGTTTTTGTAACTACTGAATAAAAAATGAATTTTTTCCCCTATGTTTTTCAAAAATATAAATAGTATTTTAAATCCTTTTCCTGATAAAAAATTATACCTGGTACAGAATAAATTTGTAGTTGACAAAAGTAAACCATAGTTCATAAAGATTTAAACCACTAATAATTAAACTGAATACTATCAGTTAACAGCATGCTTATGAATTGCACATCAGGTGAAATACATGTTCTGTTGACAGGCAAAAAATAAAATTGAATCCGCTGTATTCCAAGGGTTCAGAGTCAGAAAACTATAGAATCATAGAATGGGCTGGGTTGGAAGGGACCTCAGAGATCATCAAGTCCAACCCTTGATCCACTACCGCTGTGGTTACCAGCCCATGGCACTGAGTGCCACATCCAGTCTCTTTTTAAATATCTCCAGGGACGGAGAATCCACTACTTCCCTGGGCAGCCCATTCCAATGTCTGATCACCCTCTCCGTGAAGAAATTCTTTCTAATATCCAACCTAAACCTCCCCTGGCACAACCTGAGACCATGCCCTCTTGTCCTACTGACAGCTGCCTGGGCAAAAAGAACAAACCCCCCCTGTCTACACCCTTCTTTCAGGTAGTTGTAGAGAGCAATGAATTGTCTCTCCAGTAAAGCATATCAAAAGTTACTTTTTGCAAAGAAGAGAATCTATTGTACTAATTCATCAAGGCAGAACAGTCAGACACCATGTCTGAAGTCCAACCCACTGGTTCCTAGGGCAGGATGCCTTGTGATTCTTATGGATGCAAATATACCTGATGTTTCAGAGTTCAAGCATAGGTGTTCTCAAGTTTTTCCTTCTTCCTACTATTAAGGTGAGGAAGTCCAATATTTTCAAAGCTCACAGATACTTTAAGTCCCTGTTTCTCTTTGAATTAGCTCACAAAAGCAGGTAAAAGCCACAACGTAGACAGGGAATAATGAGAAAGGGGAATTATCTTAAACTACTTAAAATGTACATGGAAGATTTTTCATTTTTTTCTTTCTTTTTTTCCTAATAAATTCTATTATCGAGGATATGGACCTTCCTTTATACATGACATGGTGCCATTTAAGACTGCTAGTCTTGATGCTACTTACAGCATTTTTTTCATGCATAGTTCATGACTGAGACTTAAGTCAGAAGCCTGTTCACCTGCACAAAGAAGACAGTTGCAAACTGATCTCTTAACTTCTGAGTGAATTTGTACCAGAATTTCCATCTGTGCTATATATACGTGCCTGGAAAGGTACCAATAACAATTAGTGATCATTCGCAAGATCACCCTGAACTGATGTCTCTTCCAGTCTTATTTTTTAACACATTTCACATTTTTCTCTAAGTTCAGAGAAAGATCTGAACTACCGTGCTGAAGGAGAAAAACATCTATGAGGCAGATTTCTGAGCAACAATTTTGTAATATATTGAAGTTCTATCCTTACATATGTCGATTTTTCCAGTTTTAACTGAGTCTCTCTAACCTCCAAATTAAATCATGAGATACATTCTGAAAGTTACTTCAGTGAAAGAATCCTAGACAGCTGGGACCTATGATAACAAAAGAAGCACTTTGCAACCTTCGTCAAAATAGAAAATGGGATATAGTGAGGTCAGTGTTCAGAATTCATTATCACAACCACTGTGAAAATAATCTTCTCAAGAGCTGTTGCAATTATGTGTAGCTAACTGTTACAAAAAGTTGTAACAAGTATAAATTGTATACAGTTCCCTAAAAAAAGACTAAAAGCTGGAAGCTTTCTCTGACTGTTCAAGACAAGTATTATCCAGGTAAAAAACAAGAGTACAGGAGAGAAAAGGTATCCAAGTTCCATATGATATGACAGAGAACACCAGGAATCTGTAATGTGTTTAAGTCATGACAACTTTAACCTGGTGCCAGGAAGAAGAAAGTGGAATAATATTTCTTAAATCCTTCCATGCAGGACAACTCATTCCTCTCGATCCCATAAACCTGCCTTTCCAGAGATCTCTCCAGCTTGCACCAGATACCAGCAAGTATCACACATTGCAAAATGCCACAGTAGACAGAAATCTGATTAGAACTGTAGCATTTCATTTCCAAACAGTCTCCTTCAGTTACAGATTAACAGAAAGAATTTAATTTATTGAAGGAGAAAAAGGCATGCTGGAAATCACAGCAAAAGCTCAGGACCTGATTGTAGTATATGCTTTTGCTTTTGCATGCAGTTTACCATTTTTATGTGAGAAGTCTCATCAAGATCAAATATACTCCTCAGATATTGTTAATGGTTTCACCTTGTCCGATGAAAAAAGACAGCAATTTTAATGATTTGTAAAAGTCAGCTTTACAAATCAGGTTTCAAATTTACATAATAGGCATGACAAAAATTATTTCTATTGGGCACAGTGGCATTATTGTCTGGTTGGATTATTTTATCTAGTAAACTTTTTATAATTGCCACGAAGGAAATGGTGACAATGGAATGGGGTGGCATTTTCCCATTTCTGCTAGGAATCTTGCTCGTCATCTGCTTCAGGATCTACTTTGCCAGCAGATCCTACTTGAATCTCATGTTTAATGTGCTGTAAATGAAAAAGAAAAGAGGAATTATAAGATAGATAGGATCCCCTGCCAAACTTACTACAAAAAACAAGTTCCAGCAGCTCCTCCCATCCTCCTTTTTCACTATATAGAGGTATACAAAAGTCAGGTAAATGTTGCAATTAAATCTCTTTAGCAACATATGACCCAGATAATACCCACTACTAAGAGTATTTTTTGTATTCCCTTACCTACATACATGCACTAGGCACCACAAGCCTAACTGACTGGAATATTACAGCACCCACTGTAAGGACTCAGGGATTCTCCAAAAAGAGATCTCTGTGTCAGCCAGCAAAAGTTTCCCTGAATTTTTTCCACCTGGCAATCACTGTAACCCCAGTCACTTTTCAAACTCTTAAGGCTCATAAACTACTTTACTGGAAGTGTGAATAAGCTGAAAGGCATCTATATTAAAAATATGATTCAGAGCATGAAATCTTAGCACACCATCTGCAGTGATGGTATGCAAATATTTATTATGTATGATCTACTAAGGAATAATCAATAAGAGAGCTAAAGAGAGTTCAGAGGAGAAAGCTCTGTGTCAGGCAGCTTGAGACAGTATAAAGAGACTACAGAAATACATGCATGCAAGGGAAGAGCTGTCAGGCACTTAGAAATTGGAAGTTAGTATTCAGTCACCCTCAGTTTCAAGAGTATGGGCTGAATTGTTACATGAAAGGGAACTGGAGTTCTAGCTGCTGCATTCTGCAATACAGGTGTGTCTGCTGCCAAGGCTGACCTTTTGACAAGCACCTCATCTCATTTCGGTGCCTTGGGTTCTCAGTGACATACTTCACAGTCACTTCAACATAATGAATACAAGACTTCCTCAGAATATTCCTCAAAATACCATACGAATTGGGTTGTGATACAACTGGATGCCCAAAAGTGGAATGAATAAGTATTAAAAAAAAGGCAGAGACTCATCTTGTTTCTGTTTCATTCTTGAAGCTCTGTTCTCAGCTGTTAGGACTGCTTCCTAACAGTCCTCCTCCAGGTGTATCTAAGGATCATCATAAGCTATCTCATGAATAGGATTTCAGGTGTTCTGCTCTTCAAGTGTTCTCTTGTGCAGACCAATGCTGCCCTGCCAGTGTTTGTTCAGCAGCTGCCATTGTCTGATACAATGGGCCTGGGTTACCCTTTATCAGACCTGTTCTTCCAGCTAGTCCACATTCCTTGCCCTCAGCACTTCCAGGATGGGGAGAACCTTTATGAAGATACTTCCTGAGTGTCCCAAAGGGGCATGCTCCCTCTTCAAAAAAACAATTATCACTTTCATAATACATATAAAACTGAAATAAATGGTTTGAAAAATATTTTTACTCATAACCCTGATAAAATGCTTACTTTCTTCTTTTCCTTCTTGGTGCCAAGAAAATAAAATCCCACCTTTCTGCACTTTAGCTTGATTTTATGATGTCTTTTCCAAAATTTTTGGAACTTCTGTTGCTCTTTGCAAGTTCACTGCAAGCCCCAGCTAAAAATTATTTCTATGCAGAGGGTGGGTATGTTCAGCAAACCAAGTATCACAAAGCTCCTGATTCATGCTCCCTTAACGGAGATAACCATAAATAATCCCATTAATTCTCTGTGAACTGAGAATGATGTACTGAATAGTACGAATGCCCTCTGCAGGTAGAACAAGAAACTGCTGTAATTCTAGGATCAATTTCTCTTTGTCTATTTGTTAAGTAGGTGATGAATAAACAAGTCCATAATAGCCCTTATTACCCTGTTCTAACAATGCCTGAAAATTGTAAACGGTATCTCCTGATATCGTTGACAGACAGCTGGTTAATCTATCATGGACTTGCACCAGTCAAAAACACAGACTGTGTCTATACTGCTGAATTAAATAGGAACAAGGAGCAAGATTGAACCCTGTACCCTTGTCCATCAATGCTGCTTAACTGTTATTACACTCACCGTGTGGTTTGACTGTACCTGCTAAGCATTTTTTCCCCAGACCTTCTGTATAACACTATCTATGAGTGTTCAGCAGTCTATGAGCTGCTGCACATACTTCCCACCCTTTTTAATATTTTGATCTGAAAAAAAAAAAAATCTTTCTCTCTCTCACAAACACCTATTATGCTGTGCCAAAGCAGTGTTCTGTTTTTCCCAGGGGACATCTAAGGCCAACTGAAATGTACTGTGAACATAACCAATCCATGCTATTTGGCTTCTGATCTAGAGACCATTCCTCTCTCTATAAAGCCTAAAAAACTTACTGCAAGAGGTAGGTTTGGAGTTAATCAAGATTGTATTTTCCTGAAGGTCCAGTTTAGTGTGGGGGACAGCCTGTTTTAGATAGTTCACAAGTGTCAGGTGAAAATAGCTTCCTGTTAAAGCTATTATCAAAACAGATGCTAAGCCATCAGGCTTACATAGGCCTGCTCTGAGGCTGCTGCTGTCTGTCCACAATACACATTGCCAGAGGTTTCAGAGCCTCTGTCACAGTGATCTCCTATTCTCCACAGAAAAAAAGCTGTCAGCAACTATTCCATGCCTGAACTTTGTGACATTCAGCCCCATGACCTCCATCTCAGCACATTCATGCTGGTCTTCCAATTTGCAGAGTCTATTGTGGATGAGATCAACAGAAATATAAATACATGTGCTCAGTTTAAGGGAAGAATGATCTCATCCCCTAGCCAAAGATGAACATGAATAAAATTAGAGATTATTATGAATTCAAAGCAGGAAATAAGGCTTTTAAAGAACTGATGGACACCATGTGGAATGCTGTAAATGTCATAAACAACAGGAGTAACAAAGCAACAACAGTACTAAATATCAAAAGCAATAAGGGATAGTGGTGTGACAAAGAAAATTCTACAGTCATGTTGTTTTAATAGTTATGATCATCCTTGTTATTTCCAAAGGAACTCCTGACCACTTCTTAGAGAACATGCCCAAAACAATTTGCTAGATTGTCTCTAATAAATGGCCTTAATTTCTAGATACACATGAGCTGCTGTTCTAACTTTGTATGCAGTACAGAGTAACAGCTACAATCAAAGACTGGCTGTTTAGATAAATGTCTTGCTTGCATTTGATGATAACACTGCCATGGAAGTTCAGGTAATATATATAGTCCACAAAATCAATATACACCATTACAACACTTGTCTGTTCACAAAAACATGAGCAAATCACTTCATTCCTGTATTTGGGAAAGCAAAGAGAGGTGTTCTACATACAGAAGCCTAAGCTGTCAAGAGAATAAGAACTGAGGATCAGAAAACTTTGATCAGCTTTGAGTTCAAAGACATATCACAGCACAGGTAATTTCCAAACTGGATTGTTGACACCTGTGGTTACAAAAATACCTTTTTCTGTTCATGCCTACAGAATACTTGAAAGTCAGTCAGTCTTCACATATATGGTTTTGGACTTTCTGGGTAGTCTAATTCATTCTGAGTCTATCAGACTTTAGGTCCTATTTAAGTTCCATGAAACATAGAATGGTTTGGGTTGGAAGGAAAACCTAAGACAAAGACATGCTTCCCATGAGTGCTGCAGGTGTGCCAAGCACAGAGGATTATACAGAGGAAGTATAAGAGCCATGATTATTTGAAAATGCTTTTTTTTTCCTATTTCAATGTCTGTCCTTTTATGTGCAACCTAACAGAAAGCAGATGAAGCTTTACTTTCACTCCCCTGATGGATGTGTTGAAACACTAATACTCTTGAGGATAAACTCTTCCATGTCTATAAAGATGGGCTTAGCATCAAGAGACAAAACTAAGTGCTTTGATTTATTTGTATGCTGTGTAAATTATCTGGTTTGTAAGTTCCTGTTTTTAAAATGCATTTTCTCCTTTCCAAAGAATGTATGAGTGGGTTTGGGTTTGGTTTTATTTTGCATATGTAAGCACACATATAATATCTAGTTCCTAAAATCCACTGTAGTATACTATATATATACTATACTATACATGCGTTTTTCTGGCAATTAGGTGGCAGGAAATTTGTTACTTGCCATATACTTACACTAATTGAGTTCGTAGCTGTCTCTTCTGATACACAAGCTAGCACTATATACACCCCTGTCCTGAGACAGAAGAGCCTAGTTCATTCTTCACAAAATGCCACCACTAGTATACCACTTGTCACATTTCTGATTTTTTGTCAGATCTCTCTCCTCTTTCCAGTACCACAACCTCCAGGCAGTTACTGTCAGTTTTAAGCTTTTGCTGTTCAGACAAACCAGCTTCATTAATGTGCCAATGCATTTAATTAAAAACTGACTACATACCTTGAATGGGGTTTACGAAAGCTCCCGAGCTAGGTTCCTTTTCACACTTTGCTGCATAAACTGAAATGGGTATTTATCAAGATGTCTGCAAGCAAAATAGTCAAGAATGCAGAGAGTGTAAAGCTGCCAGCCTTCAAAGTACCTGGGCATATCATCTGCAGCATCTAGAATACAGCATGTCAACAGGTTGTCATAGCCCCAGATTGAGACTTAAAGGAATGGCAGAGCATACTAACTTTACCACATTTTAACACAGGCCAATGCTTGCTTTATGAATATGAAATTAACACAGAACTTTCTGATTTGCAGAAGGTTTTATAGCTAATATATTGTATATAAAATTCCCAAGGCTCTTAAGATTACTGGTGTATCTTTGCCGCTTAACTTCAGTTCAAACACAGACTTTTTCTAATTTTCTTAGATCTAATAACTATTATCTGCAGCTTCCATTGCCTCTCTAAATATTGCTACAATTATTCTTAAACCTACAACACAAATCACATTTGATTAGGAGGAAAGCTACAATTTTAAGATAAAACTGCTAACATTTTCACTGAAATATAAGAGATAAGATAAATGATGAAATAAACCCCAACAGTTACTGCTAGAAGAAAACTAATAAGGAATTAAGAGTTTGATTTCCAAGAAGTGTTGAGAATTCTGTTCTTCCATCCTTACTCACATTTCCATTTAATTAAGAAACGTGTGTAATAACCGTTCTATAAAAGAATAAAAGCCAAATAAATAAACTAAAAATGCAGCCATGCCAATTCAGGCTGCGATTAATTTTGAGCACCATCTGCTGGTCTGCTTCTAAAACAACAACCAAATTTCTAATGTGGTACATATATATCCGGTCTGTATTAATTTATTACTTACTTTGTTACATATTTATTCCCACAAGTCACGCACTGTCATCATGCTAGAGGAAATAAAATAATTCATGTAATAGTGGATGGCTATGTATGAGATGTGTTGGAAAGGTTAAAATAGCTGCTCTGTTTTTACCATAGGCTGAGATAAACCTATAAGCCTATCACAATGATTCTTTTAAGCTGAAAAGGTTTCCAAAGTAGACTGAAAATGAAAGCAACTTGGCCACTCTTTTCTACTTAACTTACCATGACACCCCAACCACAACTCTTGTCAGCAACAAAAGAAGAGATACCACTGCCGTCTTTTATTTCTTGCAGATTCTCAAGATACTACTGGAAAGAGATGTAGAGAAATCTACAGAGACAGAACCTACACCTCAAATGTATCATGGTGATTACTACTTGCTCACCTCTTGCTCCTAGTAATACAATGCCTTATTGCTTTTTCTGTCTTTCTCCTTACAACATACCAGAAAGAGAACGACCTAGCATTTCCTCTGCAACAAGATGACAAGGTCCACTGTTAGGAGAATGGAATCTGGTGAAGTTAAATATTAGCCAGCCTGGAGCCTTATTATTTTCTCTTTTCTCTAGACCGCTAAACAAAGATTTGCTTAATTTGGACTTACCAAATTACCTTGCAATATAAGAAATCTGTACTTGCTTTCTACTAAAGATAATTTAACATCCATTTTAGAAGAGAGCATTTTCATCTTACCACTTTCTTCTCACACTTCGGACAAACATAACTAAATACCACAACCACATATAGTGTTTTTAAAACATCAAATAAATTCAATAAGAATTATTTTCAGTAACAAACTGAACCTACAGCCTGCAAGGCCTCGACACAAAATGCTGGTTCATTGGTATGCTGAACAGTCATTTAATTAATTATTAAAGTCACTAAAAATAATTAATTCAATTATTATTTTTTTCATATTCCAAAATTGTTTTGTCTACTGCCCACAATCCTGTAGTCAATATAGGTAATAATTATTATTTCAGAGTAATAATTATTATTCAGTGTAATTATTCAATGTAATAATTATTATTTCAGAGTAGACTGTTGTTAAGAGTAAAATCTTGATTCCAACAGTATTCCAACCCCTACATTTTTTTCTTTTTTTCGTATTGAAGTAAATAGGATTGTTTCTGCATTTTTCGTTAACCATATATGTTCAGGAGTCCAGTGGAGGCTCACAGAAATTTAAATCCAAGTAAAAGAGTATGCAGAAAGCTACTTGTAATGAATGAAGTCTTTTCATTATTGAAATATGCTTAATACTTCAAGGAACATGAACACCTCATAGAGCAGAAAAAAAAATCCAAGTTGTTAGTCTGGATCAAGATGTTTCTAAATACAGAAAATGCAATTAATTCTTAGTATCCATCAGTAATTTGCAGGAATCCCAAGAGCATTTGTATGGACTTTCATTTACAGGAATACTGGCAGCGGGTTAGTCCAAAAGCAAAGGTCCTGGAATAACATAAATAGAAATGTTTCCTCAATTTCTTTAATATACCAATTAATACATTATTTTTGCTTTTGTGAAAGAGCAGTTTATAGATTTGATTTGTGCTCTTTTCTTGCTACACAAAGGGGTAGGTAGATTATGATGAAAATGTATAAGCAAATTTTTATTTATCATTGCTGTATAGAGAAGAAAAGTTAAGTAAAAAATTTTAACACAGCAGTTTATCTAGTTCTGTTCATCTTTTCATATTAACAACATTTTTTTTCAGTTACAGTGGTAGTCTTCATAAACTTGTACCAGTCCCATGATACTCTTTGTAGCACGTAAGTGACATCCTGATGCACAGGATCTGCTATTTTATCATCTTACATTGGCACTATCTCTCTTACTATAGGAAATGGCTAGAAGCTAAGTCTCATCATATGAAGTAATTACTTGTAAACACTCTTTCCTCAACTCTTTAAAATTACAGTCCAATGAAATGGAGTTTATACTGTTAAAAAAACAGTGTTATGAATGAGGGCCAATTGCGTTCCCAGCTTATATCTATGATAACTGGGAAATATCACCTCTCCACGCAGGCTTCCTGAGGGTTTATGAAGTGTCTGGAAGGACCAGTATGCAATAAACTCTTCTTTGATAATCAGAATTCTGAACAAAATAGGCTATACCATAATCTTTTTGTATAGTGTAAAAAATACTGTCTCATTAGAAGAAACACACTTTTTTTTTCATCTCACTTCTTAAGTCTAAGAACATCTTCTGTCTTGCCAAAAGGCAGACTAGCTCTGTTACTAATGTTTGGTGTCATCATACAGCATGCTGTTAATTTAAAATGCAGTAAAACATGGTATTATGGTATTTTTTTATGTTTTACCTACTTCAAAATTTAATTTTAGGGATTTCTCTCTTATGCATAAGACAGCTAGTTACACAGTCCTGGGGAGGTAATAATCCTTCTGTAAAAACTCAAGTTTTTTTAAGACATCTATTATTCTGTAGTGGGTCAATGCCAAGAATGATAATGTAAAGGAAAATACATGGAAAATACTTTGCACTTCATAAATCAGAGCACTGAAGTGGGATGTAAAAGGACCTGATTCAAAAGACAGACAATACTTTCTGTGAAAAAATAAAACAGAAAAGATGG
The DNA here is from genome assembly GCA_023637945.1 of Phaethornis superciliosus. Classification (NCBI taxonomy): domain Eukaryota; kingdom Metazoa; phylum Chordata; class Aves; order Apodiformes; family Trochilidae; genus Phaethornis; species Phaethornis superciliosus. The sequence goes on along the minus strand of JAJQWJ010000007.1, from coordinate 20,293,672 downwards.
AAAGAGAAAGACTAAATGAGCAGAAATGAATTTATGTGACCTGAACATTGCTTAAATTTGCTCAGATTTTTATGTTAGTACCTAGTCAAGTGACTTCTTCAGTCAAACAGCATTGGAAGATATTTGTATTTGCTTTTCCTTAACTTATCTCTTCTAATGATAGAAAACTGCCTGAAACTTACTTGCTGAAATTCTTTTAAAACGTTCCTTTTCTATGACATATACAGGTAGGATAAAAGGGAAAAGCTAGTGCTCAGTAGAGGGAAAGAGATCTAAATATAAAACCCTGTAATCATGTAACTTTTATGAACTGTAGGGCCTACCTTAATAATTTACATTTTATCCAAGCAGTCAGTTTTGGCTATAAAGAAAATACTTGTCTCTTGCCCTCAAAATTATTTTTTCAAATGAACTGGTATGAAAGAAAGCTTAAATTAGACATCTGCCACTTCATCAAATGTCATGTAACCTCAGCTGTGCCTCCTTTGATGAGCTAATTGGTGTCTTAAGAGGGCCAAGACTGCCCTGTATTTGAACATATCCTGTATAATAGGCAGGGCACTGCTATTTCACAATGAAGCACTACAAAAACTAGAATAACTACTAGCCACTTGGGTTACACAAATAAGGTATTTGGCACCTGTGTCCTTTTGCAGAAGAGCCACAGAATGCAGTGGACCAAGCATAGAGACATCTAAACCTTTCCCCACAGAAATATTTGAACCAAAAATAAAAGCAAAGGGACTCTCTGTTACACAGTGACATATTTTTGTTGCTCATTCATGACAGGGACAAAATATAGAGAAACAGCACAATATGGCCAGTGTATTATAGTTACTGCTTATGTTACTACAGCACCTAGGAGGCCTTGTACTAAACAGTATATCAACACAGAAAAAACATAAAAGCCTTTAGAAACAATCAGGATAGATACATACAACAGACAACCATGAAACCTCAGCCAGTCTTTGCAAGACAGGAATATCATCACTGCCAGGTTTTCTGCTCCCATTAACACAAAGGACACCACTTAAGAGTCAAAGGCAAGAAGGAGGTAACTGGGGTGGGCTGTGTGGAATTATTTCAGTACAGAGCTTTCTACTTGCTACAGCTGAGTCTGTCAAGTGTTCTGCTTCTGGCAGACATAAGCTTACCATTGAAAGCTGATTTGCATGATCCCACATAATGCAGTTTTTACACAATGGTACCTGTACTTTATTCCAAGAACGTCTAATAGTAATTTTCGCTTGGTTTCTGTCTTCAACTCATTACTGCAGAGCTTGTATAAATTCCGTAAGTCCATGAATTTTAGTGGCTCTTCTGTCCTTTAGGAAACCTTATGGGAAAATTCAGATTTGCCTGAAGTCCTCTTGAATGCCTGCTACATGTGATTTTGGAATTCTATCCAGCAACTATAGCTTTTCCATACAGAATAGTCTTCTGAATCACCTAGAATCAACATTTAGCTAGGAGGGCAAAGAAAAATAAGGACAAGAAGGGACAATCAAATAATCAAATAATCTAATTTCTCTTCATTAAGAGTTTTGAGACAGATGTGGAATCTGTACCAAACATGTACCTGAATCTCATCTTCTCCAATAGCACTGGATGATAGAAACTGTACAGCTTCTATTTATTTCCTTGACTGGCCTAAAATAAAATCCTTTACTTTGTAGAATTTATGACAATTCAAAAACAAATATATAAATCTAAATAAGTGTTGCAACACAGTTTTTAGGCTGAAACTGAAGAATTGATTTTTTACTATTAGATCTCCAGGTAACAGAACTTCTATAAAAAAATAAATTTGCTGTGCATTGTGTTTGCTTTTTGACTCCTCCCTTCTTCCTGCTATGGGAATATGTTCAATTTGATGTTTTGCATTGAAAATACCTTTGTTTAGTTTGCTACTTTATTGTCTTTCTCCCTAAATCCTATGCAGTGTTTACAACAGAGCACAAATAAATCCTCAGAATATACATAAACTGTGTTTGCTACTGAGTCACAAATGCTAGATAGTTTATCTATTAAATAAATAATTATTCTTACTGCATCAGATCCAGATAACGTGTGTGATATGAGACATAAAGGTTTTATATGTGAAAAATATATAGAATTCTGTCCATTTAGCAAGCCTGAATCACTCTGCCTCCCTTCCATAGAGAAATTTGAGAAAAAGGAGAATTCACTAGGAAGTCTAAGGCAATAAATGGGGTTTGCTCATCTGACAAACTTTCAAGAGAAAATACTTTGGGAATGTGCAGAAGTCTGTGATTAATAAGAAGGACACTGTTCTAGAAAATTAGAAACTGTCTGCTTAGTTCCTGTAAGAACAGTAACTGTACATCTGTGTCCTAAAATGCTTCTCAGCTGGAACTTGAAAGCTATAGTGGGCCACACTACCAGCTTTTGATGTGACAACTCACCCAAAGATAAGACAAAATCAGCTATTCTGGATCTAGATTGTTGAAAAAGATTCTGTCAGTAGTACTAGGTACCTGGACAGCAGAGAAATTATCATCCTCAAAGCTGACTCTATTATCACCATCTAGTGACCCTTGCTTAAAGATCTGTTTAACTAGAAGTCTAGAATGAAATTTCTCTGTTGTACATGACAGTTGTCAAGGAATAGCTGGCAGCAGAAACCACAATGATCACAACAGTGCAAAGGCTAACTCAAAGTATGCAGTTTGATCTGACAACAAAACATTTTCAAAATCCGAACACTGGGTAATATCAGCATAGTCTATATAATTTAAATTTCAAATTACTCATCTTCTACAGTTATATATGTCCTTGTGTATTTTTATATATACATGCATGTATATATATGTAACCATATACATATATATAGTATAACAGTATATATACATATAAACTATTAAATACTTTTTGGAGAACAAAGCAAATCACCAAAATTTAACAAACAATAACAAAATTCAAAGTCATCTATCAAAGCTATTGAAACAGAGGACGGGAATGATAACCAAGTTTATAATGTTGGGGTTTTTTACGTAATTTGCTCAAGCTGCACATGCCTGGCATATAACAATGTTTCAGTCTAGTTTCTAAAATAATGAACAAGATTATAAATGTAAGAATCAAGTTGTGTTTGTTATGCATTTCATTTTCTTCTCTGTCAACCCAGAAGTTGTTACAAAGACCACTTATTTGAATCTTTTTATATTCACCTGTGGATTTATTAGTGTAAAATCTTTTAATTAGAAGACTACAAATTGTAACAGTTACAGTTCAGTGAGAATACAATTTTCCCCTTGACTCAAGAGCCAGTACAAGGGATGTTTTCAGCACTAAAGGACAGTTTCTGCAAAATCAAAGACAGAATTAATTTAATATTAATTAAGATAATATTTAACATAATACTTCAATTTAATAGCTACAATTTTATACAAAGACTCAGACATCTTCAGAACTTCAAAAAACCCCCCTGCTATAGTGTGTTAATAAGTATGCATTGAAAGATTCTAAAATTAGTAAGAACTAAATGACAGAACTGAAAAATGAGAGAAGTTTACATTCAGAGCCATCGTATTTCCAGCTTTTAAACAGCATTTCAGATCAAGTTAAAAAATGCTGCCTTTTTGGGTATGTTTACAAACTTGCTCAAGTAATGTCTATTGAAAGGCACCTCTGAGAATTTGTTTCAAAAGCTAAAACTTGAGTCTTATCTGGGAAAGAATGGAAGCATAAAACCAAGTATGGAAATGCAGTTAAAAATTTAAAATTCTTAGTGCATATCAAAACATAAAAGCTGTGTGTTCCACTCTCCTTTAAACTGACAGGCACTTGTGGCTTGTGAAATGTACCTGATCCAGTCTACCTATGGTGGAAGTGTACTGTTGTGAAATGACACGTTACCAGGGAAGCAGTAGAACATTTCCTTTCCATGGCTACATTCCTGGGGATGCAAGACAGTCATAGCAAACCCAGCTGTCATCACTAGCACACCAAGAGCAAGAATCATGCAGGACAGGAGGTTATCTGAGTGGTTCCATCGCTCTTTGGACAGCCTTAGATAACACGCTGTTGGGATGATAAAAACAAGTGGGGTAGCACTCAGAACTCCCTGTGTGTGGGAAACAATAGAAAAAACCCTCATGAGCATGTATATTTAGATGCAGAAAACAAAACTTGAAATTTCTAAATGGTTGTGATTAGATTAATGCTACAGTAATGCCAGAGAGTAGAGGCTTTTTCCAGGATTGCTACATGGAAAACTTTAATTTTAAATGACAAATAACTTGAAAAAATATCTGCACAATCATTTGAAATATTTCAGATTTACTTTAGTGTTCTTGTATTGCTGATATGGAATAGTATTTTTTGTTTCAATCCACATAAGAACCTAGATCAAATACTGTCTTAAAAGAAAAAAGTAGAAACATTATGGATCCATTCAAAGATTCTGATAAATTTTGTGTTCATTACCTGATTATTTTGACTGTTCTATGGAAGCGAAGCTCCCTTTAAGAGAATAGAACTCCCCTCCTATTAGAAGTTCAGCTCCTTATTAAATGCTCTCTCAGAGAGGGACAGATAAAAACAGCTGCTTAATAACATTTTATGGTTTTAAAATTATGCAAAGCCATTGTATAATTGAAGTATAAGTTACATGCCAAAAGATATTATTTTTATGGAGAAATTTTGAACATTTACAGTTTACATACTCCATGAACACTATGTTTCAGCTTAATTATTGAGATAGTAATCCAGTCTGCTGAATAACTTCACATCACTATTTGTACAAACTCCAGTGTATTTTTCTGGTATCAGCCAGTGAAAGTGATCAGCACAGACATTAAAAATTGGTACACAAAGTATCTTCTTCATAAAAACTGAGACTCTTAAGTATGTGAAGCAAAACAAACCAGCATCCCATTGTAAGAACTGTACAGCAAAATCTGTGGACCCTTGAACTGTTGTAGGAATAAATCTTTTCCTTGGGGAATTACCACAGGACAAACACAATTGCTTGTGTTTTGTTTTAAAACCAGAGAGCAGAGGAGAGCAAGTAGAGTCAGAGAAATAGCAGCAAATGCTGTTTGGTGAAGAGCCAAAAGACAGCTCTTCTGCTGGACAGAAAACCTCCTGAGAAGACAGGTCATCTTTTGTTCACATCTAAAGACTCTGCCCATTCATTGTTCATTAGTGGTGGATACCAAGACTGAACAATCCTTTCAAGTGCAATGTTCATGTCCAATAAATACATACAGCTATTGTCAAATTCTCTCTTAAAACAGAAAAAAACCGTCAAGACATGAGCTACCCATGCAAATGCCTGGCTTTCAACTTCCACTTGTAGCTAAATCAAGGTATCAGCTTGACTACTGAGTAATTGCTTAGACCTCTCTGGGTAAAGATACTGCATTGATGAAATATTTTCTTTTGAGTGATTATTTCTAAAAAAATTAATTCCAAATATGAACCACACATCTGAATCACTGTCAGAATTACTGACAATTGTCTGATGAAAATTTATTCCAACAGATTATACAGTGTAATAAATGCATAACAGATACTAGGTTCATCGTAACAGTATTCGGATATTTAGCTGGAAAAGGCATGTGTGTATATATGCACACATTAAAATAGTTCCATTGGTGTTTATACACATGGGTGAATTTTCCATATTTGTAAGGGGAAAAGATGGAAAAGAAATGTTCATCAGAAGCAGGGATTAGAGAAAGAAATGCTAGATCTAGTCCTACAATACAGTTAAGTATATTAGTGATTTACTCTGCCATTTAAATACATGTTGTAAGTTATAGCCTCTTGTCGTATCTCCAAAACTGTTCTAAATGCCCCCCTAGCCATATGAACTTTACTTACTGAGCTTCCCTCCTCCTTTAATTATCCAACTTTGAAGCAGTGAATAATTACTTTTTTTTCTTACTAATATTTCTACTGACTACTATGTTGAATTACATAAGATTTTCAGTAGAGCTGTGGATTTTTCAGAGTTCTGTTCTAAAAAGAGGAGTTTATTAAATAAAAAAATATACAGGTTCACTTACATTCAGCTCTAAAACTATTCCAAGGCAATCATACATTAGGGATACACCAGTCGCCACTGCAATGATAACTACTGTCACAGTAATATGGCAAACTGTTGAGAGGTTCCCATGGAAAAACACATTGGCAATTACCTGAAACAGAACCACAATTTTAAACCTTGATTTTCTTCTTCATGTTAATGAACAGCTTATTCCAAATCTTCTAACCTCAGGAAACTAAAAGAATGAGTGAGAATACACTGACTAAGCTTCATCTATTTTGCTTCAAGAAAGCATCTTTATCCAGTTCCAGAAAAAACTTGCAACAAATATTGCTAATATTGCAGAACACTTGCGAGACTGACTTAATTACACCCACAGGATTTAGGGTATATTAAACTTCTTCTCATTTGCCAACTAGAGAGTAAAAATCACTTTAAATTATTTATTGAACAGATGGATTTCCTCAACTGAGATAATTTCAAAAAGCAACACTAGGAAGCATAATAATTATGCTATTTTCAGCTATTCTCAATGTAACAACAGTGACATTTATGCCAAACTTGGAATTTTAAGCAGTCCTGATAAAGTAATTATTAGTATAATACTGGATAGTACTATAATAAATGCAAGACAAAATTATATTGACAGAATCAGTACCTCTCACTCATTTCATGCCACGAGATAGGACATGCTGATACTTATTACAGCTCAACCAGTGACTCTGGCTGTAATATGTAATAATAAAATGAGAATACTATTAATAGATATGAACATTATCACAGGGAGAATGTAAAAAATTCTTACCTCTCTGGTCACAAAACATTCAAGGGGGAAGGTCAGAATTACAGTAATTCCATAACAAAACCTCCCAAATGTAGCAAGGTTGTCATCTCTACAGTAGTTTTCAAATATATCTCCTGAGGTATAGCAAAATACCAGTTAGTTTGCCTATTTACAAATTGAAGCATAAATTACTGGAATAATTGAGACTTTGTGATCCTGTCTCCTGGCTGTAGTTACCCTCCCAAATTACATCCAGGAGGAACTTACAACCTATCTTGCTAGTGGCACTGTTTTTATTTCAAGTAGCATTTACCTTGCAAAACTATTTTGACATACACACTCTAGAGCTTGTCATCTGTTACCTTCCCCTTAACACAGATTTTGTACAACATACCGGTGTTTGTTAAAAAGTGACAAATTCAGAAAGAAAGCTTGTATATAAAGGATAAATTTCCTTTAGCAAATGTAATTCCTAGAACAAAAAGGAAGATCAGGGAGTTATATCTGGAGAACTGCATTTTCCTGATAGAACCATATAATCATAGCTGCTAACCTGCAGCAAATATTCTTACCCTGAATGCCCATTATAAACATGGATTATCACCTAGCACATCTTACACCTAACAGTCAAAGCATTGCGTGAGAATTCAGATCATCACCTTGCTTGTTCTTCTGAAAGCACCTTTTCCATGTTAACAAAACTATGATAAATAGTATGATGTAACATTTATTATTATATATATTTACGCATATATGTATATTCCTATACACAGAGAGGTGTCAGTAGGATTAGTTACAGCAGGACAGCTATTGTAAAGATAGGAAATATCTGGAAGTCAGAGCTAGGATGCTGTAGTAGCACAGACAGGAAAAGATACAGGAGAAGTACAAATATGTACCAGTCACTCTACATAAAAATTAAGGCAATTTCTGGTTTTCCTTCTCTCTGCTAGTGGACCATGTGGCTAAATTATGGAAGTAATTCCTTGAGAAGTATTGTATATTATAATATAATTATAATTTGAGGGATCAAGCAGTTTACCTTCTGTATATCCTGTAAAAGTCATATATCCACATGAAGCAAACACTACGCTGATAACAGCAGCGAGTGAGACAGACACATGTGTGACTCGAGACCAGTTCTTTAATGAGGGGTCTTCCAGAGATCCATATATTAAAAAGCTGTTATGGTTGCAGATGAATGCTGAAACACAGGTAACAGTTAAGCAAATGTATGAATTAATGCATATATGCATATAAAATAAATTCATGGGGTTTATATTCCAAGGTAGGAGAAACTAAGCACAGTTTGAATCCACACATCATTAATACAAACATTAATCCTGCAACAAGTGGCAAAGATAAATGGCTCAAAGTTTTATTTGATTTGATGAAGGCTGATACTCATCTGGAGTTGATTCTGATTACATCACCTCAAACTACCATGTCATTTCCCACCTTCCCCACCTCCATTCCATCTCTGTATTTCCACTTCCTGCTCTACTTATGCTTAAGAACCCAACAGCAGTTCTAATAATTATTTAAATCCACAGAGCCATGTGCTAATTTCAGACATCCTATGACATCCATTTTAGGCAGCAGCAAGCACTGGGAGGCTTCAGATTACCACCAGTGTTATGAAGAAGTAATATGCCAGATCCTCCATGCAGAAACGGATTTTAAATTGAGACTCACCTGAATGGTTCATTTTGAGAAACAGGAAGAAACAGGCACTCTCAAGCAAATGTGTGCACTGCAGTCTAAAATTCTTTTGTTAGGGGTTATACAAGGCAACGCAGAATGATCACAGCCTCCTCAATTTATCAGACAGACTGACCCTTATTAGTGCAGGTGTTTTAAGATGACCAGGACACTTGAGCTGGATTCATCTGCCATGCCACTATCTCTGCTACTGCAGCAATAGCTTCCAGGGCCAGATGGGCAGTGCATGGGGATAATGTCTTAAACTATAACAATTAAGTTCACCTGATAATGACTCAAAGGCAACTTCATTTTCTTCTAAAACAGCTTAACATGAATATAAAAGTATGCAATGTCTAGGCCTAAAGTATTAGTTTCTTACAGTTGATATGAAAAACAAAAATACAAAAAAAAAAAAAAAAAAAAGAATTACTTACCAAATGACATCACCCCAATGGCTTGTATTGCATTTGGTTTTGCAAATACCCATGCATTTTCTGATTTAGGTCTAAAACAGACATTTGTTTCACTGATTATCCTCTTTTCAATATAATTCTTAAAAATAATTTAAAATACTAACATGCTATACATAGCATGTATATAATTTAAAATACTAACAACATGCTATAATAGAGAACTGCTAGTCAGATCTCCAGAACTCTCTGAAGGAGCCACAGTGTCCATCAACAGCAAGTTGAAACTAGGGAGGTATCCTTCTCACCTCGTTTTGATTAGGATCTTTTTATAACCAGCCTTTACAGACAAAAATGTCAGCTTGTTTCACAGTGACCAGTTTGGTAAATAAACTCTTCAAGTCATCATATTCCATGAAAAATGCAACAGTGAAGGTAAAAGCTGTTACTGATTCTGACTAAGTCTCAACCCAAGAGAGTCAATTTCTTCCTTTGAATTTGAACATGTAATCCATGTAGTCTAGACATCTAGACTCCTGGACCACAAATCAAATTAGGCAGTTTGCCCTCCTTTAAACCTCGTTCCAAATACTCCTTAAAGTAAAAAGATTCTGCTAGTTCACAAAGGAGTGGTAAAATAAAGTGTAAGAGAGTATATAGAGATGTCTATAATCAGGCAAAAATGTTTCATCCCTCCCACTTGCTCCTGTAGGATAAGCCCACAATTTTGGGCCTCTGGTAATTGTAATTCTTAGAGAAGGATGAGAGAAAACCATCAGCAAACTGTGTAAAATGACATCTGATTCATGAACTTGCATGAAGGAAAGAAGAAAGACAAAACCCATCCTTTTCCATAACTATAATTAGCTAAAAATATCAGATGAAATTCACAAGCCATTATAATTGTAATATTAAGGCACAAACAAAGGAACAGTACAGAGAAATCTGGTCTTAAGAGGCTGGCTGCTTTTTCCTTTGATTGCTCTGTTTGTATTTCAAGGGAAAGCTGCTGTCACCTGAGGCCTTAGCTGCTATTTTCCTACTGCCCTAGAAAGCAGTACAGCATTGATGTGAGCTCTGTGAAGGTAACAATGGCACCTTTGCCTCTCCCTCTATCTGGTAATAACTAGTTTTGACACCTATAATGGCAGATGCTATGCAAGGTTTATTGCTTTCAAATGTTTAGACTACACTCCCATCTCCTAATAATAATAAAAAAACCAAACAAAACAAACAAAAAACCAAACCCAAAACAAACAAACTAAAAACAAGACAAGGAAGATTTTGTTGGTTTGCCCTTTAGAATTAGCTTATTATTTCTAGAGAGCTCAAATAGTCAGTCCTTCCTCTACTATATTAGAAAACCCCACAGATTTGCATCATCCCAGTACACATTCAGTTCAGCCTTAGAGGACCCTTTCAACTTTTAAGCTGTCATTCCTAAAGTGGACAGAGCCTGAGCACCAAAATAAAGTTCAGCTCTTTGTCCTTATATGAAGTATATTGTCTTGACTACTGTAAAGTAATGCTTATCCATAGCCCTCCTAAAATATTCTCAGACTCATCACATAGATTTAACAAATGGATGAAACAGAAATATCTGGCATTTGTCTTGTGAATACGATTTCCAACCTGCTGCAGCTGCTGTAGTTTTTTTACAGAGAGTATTCTCCCTCAACTTTATGCAACTGATTTTAAATCTCTAGAAATGCCTGTGGAAAATTCATAATTTTGAATTTATTGTTTTACAGGAAAAAATTCATATCTGTTTGGAAAAAATTAATCAATAACATGACAAAATAAAAAAAGAACACAGAAAGCCAACATTACAACTGCCCCATTCTCTATCCACTAGAGGTCAGCTTTGATATCTAAAATATAGAATGACAATTTGGTATTATACTTTGACAACTTATTTTGTAAAAGTTTCCTTAACCCCCTTTATATTAATATTTAACACTTAATAGCACTTATACTACCATATAAACCAAAATATTTTTAAATGCACAGAATTAAATAATGCTTTTGTCTGAAACACATTTGATTTCTGTGAAAATGGTTCATCCTGTGCTACAGTATAGCTCTATCATAAGGTCCTATAAATAGGGATTTAAAAAACTGAATTTAGAAAGTAAATGCATTTCAGATGAAACATTTTACATAGTGACTAAAGAATGAATTAAATAAAAGAATTAAAAATATAATCACAAGAGCTAGTTTTCCCCTGTGTAGTATTAGATTATGCCCTAGCAATATGCAACAGATCAAAATATAGCTTTTCTTTATGGATGAATGGCAAATCAGATTAGAAGCATTATTTGGAGGGAAAAAAATCCAAAAGAACAAAATCCTGCTCATTTAGCAGCATAAGAAGACAAATTCCACCCATGGTAGTTGCAGAACACAGGAAAAATTTCAGAGCCATGATTTGAACACTACCAGAAGTTTGAAATGTCACACACTGCACATTGCTACACTTGATATATGCAACAGTTTATGATTCTTACAGTAAGTCTTAAATTGCTGCATGTGTTTTAAAAAGCATTTTCATACCTTGGGAATAGAAGTAGAAGTATCTCACACAGATGTGATCCAAGAACTAAGAAGTGAAAGCAACACAGTAAAGAATTCCATTTCTGAGTGTTTGAAACTAATAGTCAACAGCTCCAGAGTTTTGACCATATCAACAACAAATCAACCCCAAGTCTGGTCTGCAGGACATACAGACTTATGCAAAGCTTCTGGAAAAGCCTTTCACCCTTTTCCTGAAAAAGGGTGTAGGTGACATGGAAATGCCTATATAAAGTGTACTTCAGACAGGGAGATAAAGTTTTATTTTAACAGTAGTTACTAGCTAAAGAAGAGCCATATAGTGAATAACCAGTTAAAATGACTCACAAGACAAAGGGCACCTAATGGAAATATCAAAAGTCAAGGTTAAGATACACACAGATTCACATAAATACATGCATCCCTGTAGGCAGACGCATACACAGGTTGAAAAAGTCTGTTGCAAGAACACCAGGTAGCACTATAGCTGTTCTTTTTCAATCCTGTGATGCTGTTCAAGATTAATTTATTTCATTTTGAGAGAGAGCCCTTGGTTCTGACCAGTTCAACCTACATTCCTGTTAGGAATTGCTATGTGAAGATTTTAACAGCTGATCATAGAAGAATAGCCCTAGACATGACTATCCATGGGTGATGAAACCAGCTAGCATACTGCTCCTTACTCAGTGAATTAAAACACTGGCACAAACACAAAGTACTTTTCATGCTAGAGAAAGAGAAGTAGTTAGATGAAACAGAATGAAAATTAACAGAAGAAATACATTTGTGATGCTTAACTCATTTCTTGAGAGCTGTACTACCACTTGTAGTAAAAGTTGTAAAACAAAGTAAAAGCTGAGAAGTAATATATCAGACAGGATAAAGTCTCAGCTGAAAGTAAATCAACAGCAGGAACTGTCTGTAGAGAGGAAGTGAAGCTTAGTGGTGAAGAAAACCTAGAGGTTAAGAAAATATGACTGCTCAGTCTTCAGTATACTTAAGGGAAAGTAGAGCACAATAAACATGCTAGTGAGTTTAAAAATGTTTCAAAAATATTCATTTTTATCTACATAAGAGCAGAGAAAAATAAAAATAACAAATGAATCAGGCAAAAGTTATGACCTCCTGATGAGGTAGAAGGAATTTCACATCCAGATCATGAGTAAGAGCTGCATAAACTTGTTTGGCAGTTTAGAACAGGGTATATTCTACTCCTTGTAAAACATTACAGCAAAATTTTGCCCATTTGAAGACCCACGCTATCTTTTCTATCAGTTTTGTAGAAACGCTGCCAAATGTAACACAGCAGCAAAGTGTATCATAAGCAAAACATCTTTAAGGAGGGCAAGACAAACATATGCCCCCAATCTCTACCCAGCTTGCAGGTATGAGATGCAGCCTGAAAAAAAACCCGAATAAGCTGATTTCTCTAGAAGAAGCAAATTCCTGTTCGTCAGGGGATCTACATGTTGGAATGAGCAAACAACTTCTATTGGTTTGTATTTAAGATCAGTGTCAAACGACCAAGTTTAGGACCAAAATAGCATTTATCAAAATAATCAAGGAACACATGGCAGATTAATTCAGATATTTAGGAAATTCACTGTAAAATTTCAATTCAATTCTATTCTAAGGTAAGATACCTTTTAAGTCATTCTTTAAACTTTCAAAGTGTAAAGATACTGAAAAAAATTTATACAGCTGAATATAATTTCAATCAATATACTGGAAAGAAAATGAGTAGTGCTCACAGCAGCCTTGAATTTTATATCAAATTAGGTCATCTTGATTGTGAAAGAATATAGATGAGGCAACGCTGTACATTATCCCCACTAGTCACAGCTACATTACTCCTCTTTTTTCCTTAATGAACTACTTTACAGTTCCGTAAATATGCAATAGCTTAGTTGTATTTTTTTGATTTCATCACACACTAAAGTTCATCTTTGCTTACTATTGGATTATTTATATGAAGGAAAGAATCAGCTTTCTTCTTTCAAGCTATTTTTCTGAACACTTGGTCTTTCATCCCTGTGATCTGTTGCCAGTTGAGTAATTCTCACATCCAATTTACGTGTAGCAGATGCTCTTGAAGTTTTTCCTAGAGATTCGTGTATTATGCAGACACTGACATCATGTCATTCTTTCCAAAAGAACACCAAATTAAAATGATCCATCTTTCTAAGCTACATAAAATTCTGCTTTATACAGCAGTGAATCTTAGTTTCAGATTTGAAGCATGAATGTATTTTATGCAGGATTAACACATTGTACATTTACAGCCTGATAGAATTCTAACCCATTTGTTTTAATCATAGTAGAAAAATACCCAATATAGAAAAATATGTTTTCCGCTATAAGCAGGCGGAAAAAAAATAAAAAGTGGATCATCAATAGATTTTTGTCTGCAGGTTCATTATATCCTTCAGGCAATAATAATCAAATGTATGATATTAACCTAAAGCACAACTGAAAAAAACCCCAAATACTTTAGGTTCAGATTTTTCTTAAGAAGTACAAAGTTATACCAAATCATCTCATTTTTTTTTTTTTCCCAGGGTGTCAACGAGAGAATAATATTCCTATAATGTCCCTGGACAACCTGCTCTACTACCAAAGCAACTACAAAAAAATAATAATAATAACAAAGCAACAGTCCAAAGACTTCTAATTGATGTTTTTCAGCCTACAGTTTCAAGTACATCAAACCATTAAAAGCAGAAATAAGTTTGCTTTTTCACTGATGGTCTAAAAAATTGCAGAAGGTTTCTAGGAAAGGCAATATTCTCTGTTGTCCAAATAATAGAGATCATTTTCAACTACAACAGGGATTGCATTTAAGAAAAAAAAAAACAGGTTTATCATCCCCAGATAGTCTTGTATCTCTCAAAGGGAAGCAATCTTTGGTTGCAAGAGATCTTCAAGATCATTCAGTCCAACCTTTGACCAACACTGTATGTTCACCACTAAAACATATGCTGTTTAAATAAAAGCATCATCCTTAAGAGAAAGCACAAAATGTGCAATTAGCACATGCATGCTGGAGAAGAGGGCGAAAAAAATTCATTATTATGTTGATACATGGAGACATTATCTGCTAAAGCAATACTCACTTCTATCATGATAAATTCTACAGTTATGCAGGAGAAAAAGGCAGGGGAACACAAGCAAAAAACCCCAAAACAACCCCAACTTCATGAGAACAGAGTAAAAGGAAGGAAAGACTGCCAAGTTCTACAAAGAAGGGCTTGGTGCTTCTACTGGACTGCAAGTCCAAGGCACACTCACAGTATCATGCTAATTTCAAAGGAAGTAAACATCAAATTATGTTAAATAAACAGAACCATGGCAAACCCCAGAAGATGCAGTTGAAAGGTTCCTCAAGACACTTTGCAGTCAAGATATATCAATCTTTTTTCTCTGGTCTTCAATGCGAATATCACATATAGTTGGGGCACTCTAATTTACTGACAACTGAAGGCAGCTATTGAGAATGACCAGTAGCAGAGAAAACGGCAGGAACACTTAAGGAACTGTGTTCTTTTAGACTACAGAGGGGATCACGAAAGGGAAACAAGTTACAGCTCTTTACAGGTGTTTTTTAAGGGTTCAAAAAACAATGAACAGTTTGCTGTCCATCTCCACTGTGGTTAGGCCAAGAAGCAATCAGTATGACATACAATACACATTTAGGAAGAATTCATAAAAAATGGATTGCTAAGAACTCAAATGGGAAATTACGGAATTGCCAAGAGCAAACCAGAGAATCACTTGTCATCAGTGATGGGCATGCAATCAGTTTTGCCATGTAACAACTGTAGGATTTAAATATTGTCTCTTGGCCTGGTAAAGTCTTTATCTGGCACTGTACAAATTATTTTCCTGTATAATAGATCCAAGGACTGCATTACATAATCATAATTTTTTTTAAATCTCCTTGAAAACTCCAACTTCTATTTTATTTTAATAAGGATTTGCAGTAAATGCATTCTTTGTTTTACTACAATGGAACACATATTGAAATGTATTAGTGTTCTTTATTCTCACAAAAATATTTTTATTCTCATAAAAATATTCTAACACATGAAAAAGTACATTCAGAAATAGTTTGTAATCTTTATTAATAAATCTTCACATCATTTAAATGATAAAGTAAAAGGGATAAAGCAGAGCTAGAACATAAAGGAATACAATAGATTCATAACACTTTCTTGCAATATAATTATAAAAATATTGCCACAACACACATTCATGTGCACTAAATGTCTAGAACTGTCCAATTTTCAATCTTACATACTACCTTGAGAGTATGAGTGCTGGAAAACAGTTCTTCACTTATATTGTTGTTTTCCCAGGTTTTTATTATGTGTTTTCATTTTGAAATGTATTAATATTTTAAATAAAAATTCCTAAAATATTATCCATTTTTAAATTATAAATATAGCCACCTGACAATAATGGCCAAAATTAAAGATTCTCAGTTCTCAAATGACAGACAACCTCACATGCCACCTGCTATTAGACATCCTACCTGAATTTCCAATTAAGCTGTAGTTTTTTCAGAGTTTTTCTAACTTTACTTACGTGCAATAGAATAGAGAAAAAAAACATATGTTTTAGCTGTTCATTTTGCATTGCTGCTAATACAGATTTATTTTGCATTTATCCATCTCTTTCAAAACAGCCATGTTCCAAAACTATGCAGATACATGCAAGACTGAAATAACAAATTACATATAACCAAAAATTAATTTTGTGGCAAGTGTCAGAATACTTACACTTGTGGACCGAGTGCTACTGCTCTCACCATCACAATAACCAGAATGACAATGGTTAAAATCAGAGAAATAAGAGATACCTGGTAAAGGCAAAAAACATGACTTCAGTCAGTATGCTTGATGAAAGACTGTCCTCTTAGCATAAAAATGTACCTTTTTTTCCCTAAAGAATAATTATGAGTCAAATGAAGTCCTAAATACCACATAAATTATCCATAATTAGCAAGTTTTTCCCGTAAAATAATCCTTTTTACTAACTAGCCAGTTGCAACTATTTGTATAATTTTAAGGGATATTACTGTTTCAACATTTCAAGATCAGGCCTACATCACCCTGTGCTTTACAAGATTTGAGTTTTACTAGCAGCAGATGGGAAAATTCCAGTGACCCAAATGTAGACTAAATTTTTGCTTTAAGAAGTTTTCTGATGTTCTGGGGGACAGAAGAGAGTCTGAACTTGTAAAATATTTAACATTGTCTAGCTATATGTAATTGAGTTTAAATATATTAAGTTCTGACTGGCACTGATTTTCTAATAGCATATAGAGAAGTGAACCAAAAATCATCTGCTGTTGTAATTTACCTTTGCCAGTTTTGATATGTCTCGATATAAAGATATAGGCAAGGTAAAGATGATGGTGGTAAGAAGAATAATGAAGTGACGATCAGTAAGCACATTTTCCGGTGCAACTAAAGCAAAAAGAAAGTATTTTATTTCTCTAAGAGACTGACATAAATAAAAGGTTGGTTACATTTGAAAGGCTAGCAGTAACAAACTGATTTTGACAAGGCTTTTATCTACTTTAAGCTAAGTATCACCAAAATAAATACTAAGCATAACCTAATTATGAGGAAGCAACCTGCAGTATGTGCATTATCATAAGAATTCTGCAAATTTAAACCAAATGTAAAACAAATTGAATATATTATATCAAAATGTGAAGTCTGGCATTTCTACACATAGATTAATATAAAATATTTCATCATGCATTGGTCAATGTTGTCAGACTGCAAAAAAAACATACTACTTCTTTCTGATATTTACTATTTCTGATATTTACTCTTTCTGATATTTACTCTTGAGGATTTTTGACACTGTGTGTTGACATCAATTACCGTGTTGTTGGAGACATGCAAATCCTTAAAAAGCAAACCTAAGTAGTCCTTAAGTAAATTAATTTTGAGGGATTTTTTTTAAACACCTTCTTTCCTCCTGTGAGCTGTCTTCCCTTTGTAAAATATAGATTACCATGTGATGGCAAAGTTACTATATTCCCTCCCATCAGCAGAATTTGTTTGTGTAAATATATATGGTGTGTTTTTCAAGCCAATGACAACTTGAAACATATCTCAGATAAAGACTGGGAGGAGAAAGGACTGAGGACAGTCCTGAGGAGAAGGACTTGGGGATAATGGTGGACCAGAAGCTTAACATGAGCTATTAATGTGTGCTTGCAGCTCAGAAAGTGAATCCATGACCTGGGCTGCATCAAAAGAAGCACAGACAGAAGTTGAGGAAGGTGATTCTGGCTCTCTACTCTGCTCTTGTGAGACCCCACCTGGTGTACTGTGTCCAGTTCTGGAGTCCCCAACACAGGAAAGACACAGAGCTCCTTGAGTGTGTCCAGAGGAGAGCCACAGAAATAATCAGCAGGCTGGAGCACCTCCCCTATGAAGACACACTGAAGAAGCTGGGGTTGTTCAGCCTAGAGAAGACCAAGTTCCAAGGTGACCTTATCACAGCTTCCCAGCATCTGAAGGAGGCCTACAATAAAGCTGGGGTAGGGCTTTTTACATGGGTGTGTTGTGAGAGGACAAGGGGCAATGGTTTCAAACTTGAAGAGGGAAGATTTACGTTAGACATTAGGAAAAAATTTTTTCATGGGAGAGTGGTGAGACACTGGAAGAGGTTGCCCAGGGAAGCTGCAACTGCCCCCTCCCTGAAAGAGTTCAAGGCCAGGCTGGATGGGGCCTTGAGCAACCTGATTGATTGTGAGGTGTCCCTGCCCATGCAGGGTGGGTGGAACTAGATGATCTTTAAGGTTCCTTCAAACTGTAGTCATTCCATGATTCAGCCAGACTGCCAAGTCCAATGATAACCAAGGACTAGGATTCATACTTTTTATTTCAGGAAGACTTATTAAAAACAAAACAAAAGAAAACACATAAAACCACTCATTGAAATAATACAAATATCCTCCAAGTCCTTAACTTGAACTATATTGAAGAGTAATCCAGAAGCAAAGTTAACACATAGTATTTCAGACTGACATAGGATGCTAATCACTTAATACTTATGCTATGTTCCTATCTGATAGATTTTCTGCATTCTAAATTATTTAAATGCATCTTACCTCCAGGAATTCTCTGAAAAACTTTAGTTACAGTGTCTCCTGTTATTATGTTGTAACTAATCATAGCTTAAAAAAAACAAATTTTTTGTTAGTACAAGTCAAATATGAAATATTTGATAAAACATTTAATACACTGATTTTATAGACTTCAGGATTATATGCCACTATCTATACCCTATGAATCCTGGCTAGCACTACCAATGTCTAATTTTCAGATTTTAAACAAAATTAAAAGACTCTTCAATGTTCTTTTTTTTTTTTTTTTTTTTTTTTTTTTTTTTAATACAGGTACAACCTAAGGAAGAATCTGGTCCAATAAGCAGTGCTATTCCACAGACTTGACATATAAGATTACTTCTGAAGAGTAAAAGTTGCTTTTAAAAATTACTTGTTTCCAGCACTAACTCTTTGTCAAGTTTATTTTCAAATTCTTGTTTCTGTTTAGTAAAGTTTCTTTGTTAGTCTAATAAATAATCCTGTAATCAAATGCGTAGGACTTTCAAGCTAATGTAAAAAGCATAGAAAGGAGAAAATAGATGAAGAGAAGCAGATCTGGATTTCCATTCCTCCCTCTCATTAATAAGAAGTGTAGCCCTACCAATCATATTTAATTCTTACTCTACACCAGAAGTGTGTATTTGTGTGCATATGTGTGTATACATACACCCAAAATATATTTATATACTCATTTGGTCTTCATCATTTTAGGCAGATTACATATAGGTATTAGCCTTAACTAATGTTTAAGTATTCACTGTTGTAAAACGTTAAGTCATTGACACTACGTATAAAGAAATTCAAGCACATATAAATGCATAAGTAGTTCCATGGAAAGGACTGAGATCTTTGTCATCTTTTCAATTCTTTGCCATATTCTCTATGAAGCAGTAATTATACTCTTTTAAGTCAACCTGTGTAACATTTTTACCTGCAGTAACAGTTAACTGACTCTCTTAAAATCTCAGCTACCTCTAATAAACTCAGACAGATTATTCCCAAAGTAGGAATTTTGATCTGGGATGGTGGTGAATGAATCCAGACTCTTGGTACCTCAAGTAACCACCTCTTGGAGTACCATGTGTAAAAATATCAAGCTTATTTAAGATTTATGTTACTTCTGCAGAGAATAGATTCAGAATATCACTTTATTTTAACCTTTGAGTCTAATTAATTCCTGCATGATAATACCTGTTTGTTCTTGTACTATTTCTTCTTCAAAGATGGTATGACTGCCAATTACCCTGTAGGTCTTATAAAGCTTAACTTATGCTTTTGAGGAGTAACATCAGCACAGAACATTCAAGCAAGATCTGATCATGGCTTTTTCAATAACAGTAATACTCTATCTTTGGGAAAATAGTTAATTCATTATACTCCTAAAGTCACGTTTTGATTTTGTTTCAGGCATATGAAATGTGTGCTCTTGCTACTCATTCTGGAACAGAATTTCATCTTTGTTATTTGTCATGGATACTTTTGTCATTAATTTCTAAGTGTGTGATCACTAACTTCTCTGCTATTACATTTCACTTTATTTCTATAATTCTGGTCTTCCAGTTAATTAAATTCTTCCTAAGTCATTCAGTCATTCTTCTGAACACACTAAGTAATTCTTAATTTTCTTTTTTTATATTAGGAAAGACACACATACAGTATATGCTGTACAGAGTTCTTATTACTTAACCAGTGAAATAAGAGGGTAATGTGAAAAAGCTTGTTATTTATAAGACTTAGTAACTTATATATCACTTGATCTTACCAATAAATGGATAAAAAAATTGAAGAGTTGAAAGAATTAGATAACCTACAAGACCGTATGTTTTTCTGACCAGCTCTTGATAGGTGTTGGTATTGGAGAGGTTTCCTCCTTTGATCAGTAATATAATGGAATAATCTGTCAAAATATAAAATTACTATTAAAGACAGTATAAAGGACCCCTTGGTTGGTTACTGCTCATCTTCTTCAGTCCTTAAAAAACAACATCTGTAAGAAGTAAAATAGTGGTACTGTGAAAAGCAGAGATGAGAAAACTCACAAGGGATCTCAGCTCATTGAAACCAAGAGTTACAGGCTCATGCTGGAAGGAAGTTCTAACTTTTCCAATTAGGGATGGCAGAAATACTCATTTTCATTGTCTTCCAGTATGGTCAAAGGTAATGAGAACTATCATGAGCACCAAAAAAGAATAAAACTGGATTAATAATGCAGAGAGCTCCTGAATGGACTGAACATTTGCTTATATTCTGAAAGGGGGTAAAAAGTGAGGATGGCCTCTGTCACAGTGCCAGAACTCTTAACCTCTTTAATCAGCTATTTATCTAAGGCTGCGAAAAATAAACCCTGGCTAACATTTTGTATCTTCTCTATTGTTTACAATAAAAATGTTTTAAACATTTTTATTGGATACTTTCAAAACAAAACATGCATGAACTGGATCTGTAAAACCATGTGTGTGACTCAAGACAAAGCTGATTTCACAGACAGTATTACTCTCAGACTGAACCTCAACTTTTTTATGAAGAAAAGTTCAAAATGTTGTTATGTCAAGCTATGCTTTAGTATTCATTTGACAACCACAGGATTTTCCAGTTCAGACTAGTTACAGCCCAGTATTTACTACTATCTTGACATGACTTGACAAGTAGCAGCTAGACCTCATCTATTCATCATGTGGCTTTTACTTAGTTTGTAATCTACATAGTTAACAGTGAATTCCTGTGAACAGTATTGGTGTTTATCTTCTGGAAACAAAATTATGAAATCTTCAGTCTTTAGGAGAGGAGATTTCTACTGTGCATTAATGGGAAAGCTGATCCGGTGATTCCCGTGAGTATGTGCAATTCTTACAAAAGTCTTTGAGAAAATTCTCCTTTGATGCCAATATATTTATTGATGTTTATTTTTTACTTATGTTTATTTATTTTTCAAAACTTCCCTTTTTGAAGGTAAATCTTTTTCTTCTTGATGATGATAGTTAAAATATTAAAAATAAAAGTACAACTAAAAGTTTATGTTCTGCTGTGTATTTTTAAAAACTGATATCTAACCTACTCAAGGATCTGTCTTTTAATTAGGGTAAAAGCACTGGACTAAAACAGTGACTAACAGGCACAAGTAAGAGCTATTCTTCCAAGTTACAACTTAACCTAGTCTAAGAAACCAGGCTTTACAAAAACAAAATGCATGCAAAAAGCAGCATTATATGTTATACAGTATAATTCTCTGCTTTTACTAATTTGCTTGAGGGATTAGTGAGGTAAGGAAAAATATTGTCATTTTTATTGCCACACATATACTCCTTTAAGCTATCATTAAGCTCAAGATCAGCTAAACATTGAAAGACTAATTTTCACTTTACAACAGAAACTGCTTTTAGAGTACCTGTGATATAGGCAACCACAACCAAAAGCAGTACTCCTAGTGGAAAACCAGCTTCCTTCAATGAATATGGCAATCCTGTAAATAAGAAAATGAGAAATTATAGAAGAACCTTCCCGATTACTTATATGTGACAAAACTAAAGAAATACCCAGATTTTTAAAAAATGTTAACAATCTCCCAAATTGGACCAGCATGCTTAATAACTTCAGAAGGTTCATTTTTAGCAAAATATCACTTATATGTAAAGCTCAGACAGCACCTGCCTAACCATTTCTCTGTGGCCATTATGGCAAAAGAGTCTGTAGAGTATCTACCACTGAGATGTGCTCTCAGCTGGACACATTTTCACATCATAAGTAAATAAAACTAGAGAAAAACCTCCATGAATAGCAGAGGAAATTAAGACAACAGTGTTATTCTCCGAAAGGAATAGTCATGCATATACAAACAAGACTGAACACAGGTTCAGAATGTACACTTACCTATAATACCTGATCCTATGATAGAGTTGATAATGTTAAGTCCAGCTGATGCCATATCACTGTTCCCTACTTTATTCTTGGGCTTACTAATGAGAGCTGTTTGGTCATCTGTTCCTACCTATTTCAGGAAGAAAATAATTACATTATACACGAGAAAACTAGGTGAGAAGGAAAATTTTACACATATATAACGTAGTCTATTCAAGATTTTAAAAGAATTGTCTTAAACTCAAATTTGTAGAGTTAATTTGACAACCAACTTTTTTTTTTTTTTTTTAATCAAAGGGGCATTAGGCATCTAATTCCTTTATAAGTACAACCCATAATCTTCTGTAACTATTTCGCTGAAAAAAAATAACTGGAAGGACAGAAATACATATAAATTCAGAGGAAGGCTGTTAAACAATGGGCTTTTTAGACATATTCCAAAGGCAAAAATGTGAAAAAAATGTGAGTACTTTTGAAATTGTTCTGGCTAAACAACTGGACAGTAAATATAAGTTATTGAATCAGAGAATGAATTAATAGTAACTAACACAGTATGCTATCCTCTCCTAGGGTAGATATTAGAAGAAAACTTTTCACTGAAAGGGTAATTAAACAACTGGAATAGGCTGCCCAAGGAGGTGGCTGAATCACCATCAGTGGAGGTGCTTAAAAGATGTATAGATTTGGTGCCTAGGAACATGGTTTAAGCACTGGACTTGTTAGAGTTAGGTTAATGGTTGGTAGGGTTTGGCTAATGGTTGATAAGTTAGGTTGTGGTTGGATTTTATTATCTGAAGGTATCTTCCAACCAGAACAATTCTGTGATTCGATTATATTCTAATTTAAGGTTTTATCCAGCATTTTATGTATTTGTGTAATCCAATGGTTTAGTTCATTATGAATAATAGTTAATGACACTAATGAAACTGGCTAGTAGCAGAAAGTTTCTGTGGGAAGGTCTAGTAAAAACCAAAGTTCAAAGCACAATCTGCAGCCAGTGGCTTAAAAAAATCAAAGTTCTTATCTTCAAAAAAGAATTCTTTGTAAGCATAAAGTAGTTCTGACCTTAGCTCACCATTCTGTCAGAGAACATTTCAGAATCATTCATTAGAAGGCCAGTATTTTAAATGAAGCCACATAATTCAGAAGAGGAGCATACATTTAATGAAGAAAATACTCGACTGTATTCTACAAAAGTAAAACATTATATACTTACCATTAAAAAAAACCCCACTATTTCATGTGTTTTAAGCCTATTTAACATATGTAGCAGGTAGTACAAACTCAGATGCTTGTCACTAATACTTCTGGAAAAAAAAATTAAGTGACTGATAAATCTAAGCCATCTGTAGATAGTGGCATAAGATGACAAGCATAAGAGTGCCTCAAGGAGGGCTACATATTGGCACCTTTAATCCTTAAGTGACATTAACACAGGAATAACAGTACTAGCTAAGATCAAAGCCTGGTATAGCCTGGTATAAGAGTGGCCTTGAAAGGTGCCCAGGGAAGAGTTTAAGTACATGAAGAACAGTTGGCAAATAACTTTCCTGTCCCAGCTTTCCTAAGTTTGCATATGCAGACTTCCTAAAGCAGATGCAATCTTGGTGCATCACATCCCTTGATAGGTTGCTCCTTGAATTAATCCTTTTTTTAAGCCACATTTATTTTTTAGCATGTGCAATGTCCTGTGGCAATGAGTTCTACATCCAAATTATACATCATCTGAAAAGACAAGTATTTCTCTTTGATTTGCATCTATCATTAAAAATTCCCACTTGGTGTCCCAACAAATGAACCACCGCTTCCTTATTATCTTCACATGCAGTGTTACAGGCAAAATTCTCTCTCACCTGTTTCTCATCTAGTCTTAACAGGTGTTGTATTTTATTTCACCACTGATTTAAGCAGCAGAAGCACCAGTGTCATTCTCTCCTGAAATTTTAATGCTTTTTGCCACTTAGAGCAAAGTGTGTGTGACATTGCACTGACCTAGAACAATCTAGTTCCCTTTTGTTGGTTGTCACAAGAAAGTAAGCAAAATGTGCTCTGTTCAGCTCAGAGACTGTGGTGGTCGTTTCCACACTTGAAGGAAACACATATGAACTCACAAAAAGGTTAGGAAAGGACAAGAGAAATTGTGACACAGGTGAAATGGCTCCTGTGGAAAGACCTATGCTCTTGAGGGCTCACTTGGACTGCAGACAGGTGACGGAATGCTTGCTGGGGGGCTGCAAAAGAGGAAAATGGGATAACTTTGCCTCTCATAAGGTCCTCTCACAGGGATGGGCTTCAGGCCATGAGACAACCTGCACCACCCAATTTCACACTGATTGCAGCAGGCCCACCAGGAGAAAAGATGCTCTAGTTCTGGTCCTTAAGCAAGACTGAAGGATAGGCGTACCAAGCAGCCAGTTCCCCTACCTCATCAGAGTAAGAATCCTCAAATTGCCTTTTTTTCTTTCTTTTTTTTTTCCCCTCGTCGCCTGCATCTTCCTCATACGAACTATGGGGCCACCCAACAGAGCTCAGAAAGGAGTAGCTGTTGCGGTCCGGTCACCAGCGCTGCAGGGGGTCCGGGCTGAAGCGCCGACCGGCCCGCATGGCTTCCCGCAGCCGGTCGCTATGAAGCCCGCCCGAACCCGCCACGGTGCCTCTCAAACTCCTACAGCCCCCGTCCCCTCCTGGCGACCGGCCGAGGAGAGTAAAGAGAAGTCAGATGAATGGCGGCGGACTCACTCAACCGCGAAGAGCCTCCCACCTTATCCATTCCCTGCCGCCGCCGAACACAACCCCGCCCGGTACCTGATGAGCAGCGCCCGGCAGAGGCTCCGGCCCGGCCCGCTCCATCGCCGGCTGCCGCGGAGGAGGCGCGGTGCGTCCCTCACAGCGCCGCTGAGCTGCTGCCGCCTGCCCCGAGAGAGGCGGGGGCGGGAGGGGAACGGCGCGGGCTCCTTTCAGACGGGTTCGGACGGGTCCCCCGGCACCTCCCCGGGTTTTTGAAAGGCATGAGCTTATGGGCCTGGCTCGCCCGCGACCTGTCTGTCACTGTGTCTGCCCAGAGACCTCCTGAGAGGGAGTCAGGTGCTGGGAAGAGTGCCGAAGCCTCCCGCTGGCTGCCGGGCGCTGCCTCAGGGCTGTGAAGTGAAGGCTCAGAGCGCCCTGGCCAGGTGTTTTCCTTCCAAACTTCCCAGAAAGTAAGCGCTTCTGCCTTCTATTTATGTGACCCCAAGTTTACAAAACACTTGTCTATCCTGAGTGCACGAGGAAAGCTTTCTCTGTGGGCTGCCTTGGGAAAACAGGCTGCGATGTCTCAGTGGTTCGTTTGTTGTTCCTTTTCAATGCTGGTGTTATTTACAAAGCCATAGTACTGCAGTCGTCGTTTTTTCTCCTCAGGGTAATTAAGAGATGCAAAATTGCAGTGCTGGAAGCTTAGTGGCTGTAGGTGGCACAGTTATCTTGAGCTGAGATCAGACAGTTTTCGGCAGAAGTGTGCTTTGTAAAAATAGAAGAAGCCACACAAAGAACTCTACGTATTAAACAAAAACATGTAGGAAGTAGTAAGCAATAATAAAAAATTGAGACAGCCATTAATGTAAATGTAGGGCCTACAAGAGTCAATAACTAAGAACTTACTCCAGTTAAATGACGGCCTCATCGATACAATGTGGGCCCAAAGCTTTCAGCAAGATAAAATCATGAGAAAAAACCCCTGAGAGATGACAATTAAGTGGCAGAAGAAAATAGAGCATGTTAATTTCTTTCCTGTGGTCTTAAGAACTCTTACATTTAAGAATACTTTGCTAGGGTAAACTGCAGTGGTTAAAGTAGTGCATATGCTGTGCATCAGTAATTTTGTCCTTAAAGATCTATGATGCATATGATTTAATATGGAGAACAAAGTGCACATAAAGAGCATATATGACATTTTTGTTCCATAGCTTAAGCACATTAGCTTCAGCTCCTTCAAAAAACTCTCTAATCAACTCCATGACAAGCTACGAGCTGACGTGTATTCTTGTGTGACCAGTCAGATGACATGACTCAGCAGCGAAGATTTGAGAGGCCTAAGGCACAGAGAATATTCTGTGATTTAGTAGCAACATTTTTTTTTCTGGCACTATTCAAAGAGTTCTGTGTAAGCCCAGGGTATTAAGCTGTTTTAAAGCAGAATGTAATAAACTGTATAGTAGGTTTTCATGACAGTATTCTAAGAGACTGTATGTTTAAGTACTGTAGCAACTTCCTCACAAAGCCTTTTTGTCTAACACCCACATGCTCTAAAATAGTCCCTCTGAGTTATGCGATTTTGTTTTAATTCCAGTTTGGAGTGTGCATTTGTTACTTCAGAAAATAATTTCTGTTTTGTGCAAATGCTTTCTCCCTTATGTCCTTGTTATTAATCAGATACGTTCTCCAGGTATTTATTTGACACAAATTTAGTGAAGTTCCCACTATGCATATGAGGGGGCTGGTGCCTGGCTGTGGCACCCACTTTTTAAAGAGTCCTAGAATTTTACTTATATCAGTCATACTGGCATGATTCTGAGCAGTGTTTGTAAGCTTAAAAGCTTTAAGCCAGTATACCTTTAAGCCAGTATCCCCATGAATTAGGGGAAGGAATCGGCACATCCCAACAGATTATGCAGAGAGTCTTTTTCCTGTACTATGAGGGTAGTCTTTGATTACTTGGGTTGTTCTGTGCTTCTTGCTGGGCCTTGGGCTGTGGCTATTGTATGAAAAACTCAATACTAGTTTTAATCTTAGCAATGAGACTAGCCATACATTGTGAATGAAATTATAGAGTGCACTCAAATGCCATTATCCAGTGTTTGAATTGTATTCTGTGTGAGAGTTTGCTGCGGGAAAGGTTGTACAATTGTTTACTCTTGTGGTTGTGGTAGAGGGCCAAGGTCTGAAGGATGCCAACACAGTTAAACCATGGGGGTAGGGCAGTTCTAAAAAAAGCCCAAACAATAAGGAATTTTCCAAAAAGAAAACACAAAGGAAGTTGTGTCCATAAAAAAGGAAACTGAAAGGATCATAAATCTTCATTAAATGGGGAAACATATTAAGGCAGGCTAGAATCAGTTAGAACAACAACCAGCAAAAAGGAATCGGTATTTGTAACTTTAGTATTTATGAGCAGAAGTCCTGCAAGAGAATCCTGAGAATCCACAGAGGATTAAAGCTAGATGGGAACAAGCAGCATGATAAAACTGCAACAGAAAAAGTAAGCTTTTTATTCACTAGAAAGCAACTTAGAAACTCAGGAATCATAGGATGGTTTGGGTTGGAAGAGACCATAAAGATAATCTAGTTCCAATCCCCCTTTATTGGCAGGGACACCTTCCACTAGAACATAGAACTCTTCCCATGTGGAGGACCAGATAGAAAATATGCTTTAAATGGAATTATAAATAGAGTGAACAGAAAAGATAAGCCATAATTATTTGGGATGATCAATGTATTCATCTTAGAAACCTAAATTAATTTGCAGCTGGGCAAAGGCAGTGCTAGGTTTCTGCTTAATACTGGTGGTACTAACAAGTGTTGGAAAATGGCAAATGAACCATAAATATGACTACCTAAAAGGACTCCAGGAAACTACATACTAATATACATGATATCTCCACTGAGCAAGGTAGTAGAAACTATAATAAAACTATAATAAATAATAGGATGAGATGGCACTGAGCTGTGTTGGCAGAGCTTTATGCAGAAGCCTGCACTGTTACAGCTTTTGCTTTGTTAGTGTTCTATCTTGAGAACTAAATTTCAAAATGCTAATAAAAAGAATCATGTTTCATAAGGGTTAAGCATATTAAAGCAAACAAAGCATTAGAAAACTAGAGAAAACTCAATATTATAAGCTCCTTGTGTACTTCAAGGATGCGGTCTAGATCATCTGAAAACATATGAGATAAAAGATAGAAGAAAAATTAGACACAAAGCGGGCCTGGAAAAAGAAAAGCTATGTGATGCCAACTGGCAAATATAAAAGAGATTTCGTTTCCTTTTATCTCTTTCAAATGAACAAATAAAACAGAGGAAAATGAGCATTTTTTTGTAGGGAATGAATGATATGATCACATGACACTTTAATGTCAGACTCGTTAGTCCCTCCTGAAAGCATAAGTAACCTTTTCTTTTTAAATAGTGTCTGTCCATGAGGAAACATATTAAAAAGAACTGCTGTTTTCAACAATAAATCGGTTATCTTTGAGATATCTCATGGTCTTCCAGAGGGAGTGATAGTGGACCACTTTAAAAAGGATGTTGCTGAGAAATGAGCCTTTTTGATGTGTCTGAGTAAGATGTAATGATAACTGCCCAGTGTGATCAGGAACCCCTGCAAACATGGTCAGGATTACAAGGGAATGCAGCCTCCTAAAGGAACAGCCATAGAGTCTGCTTGGCTTGCTTAGTTAATAAACTTAATAAACACCAAGCACCTGTTCTCCAGGAGCAGTGTGCAAAGTATTACAGTATTATTAATATAAACTATTTAAAAGAACTATGATTTGAGGAAAATATTTGTTTACACTGACAGTTCCAGCCTGACCTTCACCAGAACCTGCAATCTTTGTGAAGTTAGTGGACAAATGCTAAACAACTGCACTGAAAATTGTTAGCATAACTTTGCCTCTCCTGGTTCCAGCTGCCATAATCAATGTGTTTTGAAGAAACATAGACTCTATAAGGTGTTGGTAACCTTCTGTTGATAGTTCTTATTGTGGATCCTACATCTTCAACCTTTTGTGATAAGAAAAATTTTCTGCTTCATGTATAACATATCCTGCACAGTTGTGATCAAAATAAGCACTTGGAGGGAAGAACCTTTAACCTGACACTACCACCACTGACATAATTCTACCAATTCCAGTGCTTAAACCATGTTCCTAAGTTTCATATCTATAAGTCTTTTAAACACTGCCAGGGATGGTGATTCAGCCACCTCAACCACACCACTACACTATGATTCTGAGCATATGAAGAGGTACTGATTGAATAGTACAAAGAGGTTTTGCAAATGTTATTTAATCGGACTGATAGGTTATAGAAGAGCTTGATATTTCTGCGGTTCTGACGTAGAATTTAGTGTAAAATCTGCAAGCAGAGAAAAAAACACCCTATAAAGGATAGTTTTAACTGTGAGCTGGCTGTAAAGTTTTTGCAAACAGAACTTCTCAGCCAATGACTAAATCCTGTCACATTTTGCTTATGGCAATGCAGAAAATACCTGGGGGGAAATAAAATATGAAAAAAAAAAATCTTTTCCTAGGCTGTAGAATAGATGTAACCAGCTTTCATTGATCCTTGTGCCAGGAATGTGGAAAAGCAAACTATATAGCTGGATAGTAGTGAGCAAGGCATAAGAGAGAAATAAGAGTATGTTTGTATAAATTGGGATGAAGTTGGGACCTGCTTGGAAGGGTGTTGGACTTGATGAATTACATTCTGCAAAGACAAACTGATGAGGTAAAGTGTCAGTCAGTTTAGAATTTTTTCCTCCCACTTTACTTTCCTATTTCATAACAGAATTACCAGTTTTATCTGAAGCTGGAAGTAACTGCTAACACACGTTGGTTTCCACAAACCATCCAGGTTTGTAGAAAAAGAATGTTCTTGAGAAGACTTTTGCAACTTCTCCTGATTTTTTCAGTGTTTTCAGACATGTCTACCAAAAAAAGTATAAACAAGCTTTTTTGACTCATGAATATGATTCCTTCAGCAGATCAATTTCTACACTGGTAGCTGGTGAAGAATGTTGCCGGGAAAAAATATTAAAACGATTTTTTTTCATGAAGACAAGAAAGAAGTATTTTAGCTGAAGCTGTCACCATAGCAAAACCAGCTTACTCGGTTATGTCACTCTGTGCCCCTGTGTGTTGACTACATGGAGACAACAGTATTTGTCTATGGGCTGGTTTACTCTGTGTTATCCATTGGAGGCTTTGGCTTTTAGTATCTTCTGTCTTTTTTCCTCTTCTCCTGGACCTTACAGGGTTTTAAAAATCTGTTCTTCTTCATCTATGTTTGTGTCACTGTGAGACCTTAATGGTTTTTCTGGGTGGTAGAAATTGCTGTAGTGATAATGCTTAGAGGAATTACAGTGTATGGTGTATATCATAGGTTGCTTACTGAACGTGCAATAGCAGGTAAATGAGTTCATGGGGAACTGAACTGTGGGATATTCAGGCTTTTTA
The DNA here is from genome assembly GCA_023637945.1 of Phaethornis superciliosus. Lineage (NCBI taxonomy): Eukaryota > Metazoa > Chordata > Aves > Apodiformes > Trochilidae > Phaethornis > Phaethornis superciliosus. Next base: position 20,263,014 of record JAJQWJ010000007.1, on the reverse strand, counting down.
TTTAAAATTCTTGTCTGTCTACAGGATTATTGATATTAAAAACACTTAAGAATTATTTGAAATATAATGAAAAGAATACATAATAAAGACAAGCAGAACCTGGTGATACTTCAGGTGCTGGTATTCTGCTGTTGGATAGTCATGATTCACTGATGACATGAAGTCATGTACAGTTCTAGAGCTTTTACTGTATGATTTCTACAGTGTCTTGGCAGAGCTTTTACTGTATGATTTCTACAGTGTCTTAGCAGATCCTATACAGAAATAAAATTAGTTACTTTGATTACTATTTACATTTTTTTGTTTTCAAAACTCACAGTTAGTGTTACTGTATCAATTTCTGTTTCTAGGGCTTGTGGTTTTGGCCCTGCTTTTCTGTACTGTTATCCTGGAATGTTTTCAGAGCACATACTGATTAATGGCATGATTCCCTTGCTTTTTAAGGAACATCTCTGTTTTTTCTGAAGTTAATGGTAAACTTAATGTGTACTTGTAGTAGCTTTTAAAAAGTGCCTTTATTATGATAAGCTATGAGCTCATTTGAAAAACTAAGATCAATTTACTCAATGTTTTTCTTATAGTTAAGAAACATAATACATTTTGAGTTTAAAAAGGACCCTGGTTCCTCAATTTTTGATATTCATAATCCCTTGCATCCCTAATACATAATGTTAATCCTCTCCTAAAGTTCTTTGCTAATGTTTTCATTTTCTTTTTGCAGAAATTAGTGGTTCTTACTCAGGTACATGCTGATATGGCTCACTTCTGAGCTATATCATGATGAAGTTAGACAGCAAGGGTTAAAGAGCTTTTTGCTGGGCCTTGGAATTGTGCCTGACCAAAATCCTTCCTCCTTCTGCTTCAGATTCCCATTCACAGACTGTGTTCTGAAGATACACTGTTAAAAATCATTTGTTTAATTTAAACAGTGTCCTGCAGGCCCTAGAGGGCAATGTTTGACTTCTTTTGCTTGTGTATTGAAAAGCACTAAGAACTCCCTTGTAAGCAATTGGCATATGTAGCATGGTGTAGGTGATATCTGGTAAGCACTGAAATCACTGTCAGGACTCTCACTTCAGTTACTGTCTATGCAGGGCCCAGCAGATAAATATTTCTGCAAAAACAATCACAGTTGAAAACAAATGGTGAAAACATCACTTGGACTCAGAATCCATTGTGGGCATTTTGTCACGCTTGAAAAGATTTGTCTGGAATGGAAAATAAAAATAAAATCAAGTGATACGTTTCCATTTATTTTTTCCTCAAAAAATGAGTGCCATGTTATAGGAACATGAAAAAAATACATACAGCAAGTGATAATTATGTCAGAGATTATCCAGACTTTTTCTGTCTTTGTTGGCTTGCTCATAACAATCTTAGTAACTTGAATTCTTTACTGTTTGTCCATTTGAGTCTTGATCATTTTCAGACTCATGTTTCTCTTTTTATCTATGCAGAGGATGAGGAGATAAATTGTTGCAAATCTGATGAAGAAAGCTGGTGTAAGACTCAAACTATGTAAGTACTTAAGATACTTAAAGTGTAAAATGCTACAGTCCGTAAAAAGATTGTTATTTGTATATGATGGACCAATGGACCAAGTGATTGAACCTTTTTGCTATGCTTTTAGAAATGGTGAACTCCCCATAATTTTTTGCTTCTTTGATATTTAAAAATCTAATTAGTGGATAGAGTATTAATGTAGAAAACTTGGATATAGTGAAGTCGTTGATGAAACTTCTAAATGCTCTATGGTATTGTATGTGTAGAGCATAAAAGCTAACCAATTATACCCATAGAATGTAATGGATTATTTGTTATGTGTCTTGTGTGGTTTTGTTATTTGTATACTTGACAAACTCATTTTTATGTGTAAAGTTCTGTAGTAGATTATAAAGTAACGAAGGTGTTCAGTGGATTAGTATCTGAAAGACTGGTTCATTTTGAGGAGGAGTAGAACAGGTAGGTTTTTTCCAAAGGGGCTAGCAAAGGGAAGGAGAAAAGAGGAAGAAAACTAGAAATGGACTGTGGGAAGTGCTAATTTAAAAATGGTAGGACAAAAGCAGGAGGCAATAGAGCTTGTCAAATGCTGCATTGCTAATTACTCCTCTGCCATTTAGTTTGTCTTTTGATTGTATTTCTAGTGTCTCAGATTTTTCTTTCAGAAGTCTTTTCTGATTTTCTGCTCCTAACATCTTATCGGTGGTGACTAAGTGCTTCCCAATCACCATCCAGTTTGTAATCATATCAGATTGATCATTTTAACCCTAAATGAATACATGCCATTATAAAAGGCAGCCAAAAAGCTTTTGGCAAGAGTTCTTGATTTTATTTTGAGAGTGAAGTTGAAGAGTTTATGTCCATTTAAAGTTCAGTGAAACAGAAAATCTCTTTTAAAGTATCTACTTAACATGATCCAAGCAATTCAGTAAATATATATGAGAAATATTTAGTCAAATATTCCCGCTGCTGCTATGTAGGAGCTCATTATTAAATACAGATTGTTCCATTAGCAGTAGGATGTGGATTTGCCTTTACTAATATCTCTTCTGTGTCAAAGCGTAAATGACAGATGGTATCTCTAACACCTTAGTTCTGTCTCTTGCTTCAAAATAGATTTGTTGCCAATCAATTCAGACTAGAAGTGAACTAGATTTAGTTACCTACTTTTGGAGGGTTAGTTAATATTCAGTATTTTTAGTATTTCCAGCTCATTACTTTCTTACTCATTACTTACTTTCTAACTCATTTCCAAAGTCATTACTTTGTTAGCATTTGGCAGAATGAATACTGACCCATGACTGGTGCTCCTACCCATTAAGGTATTATGACGAATAAGATCAAATCAAAAAGTTGCATTCAGCATTTTATTTATTTAGCATCATAGAAGAGCAGTAAGAATATGTAGCATTATTTTCCAAAACACTGAAAGAATTAAAAATGAGAAAGAAAATTAAATTAATATTTTTCCTCAGGTATTAATGTGATAGCATAAAAAGAGCTACAAAAAAAACCAGCACCAAAAAACCTATTAGCTTTATTTGAATTTGAAAAAAAAAAACACTTGTATTTTTACTAAGAAGTTAAATTATTTCACTTGTGGCAATGAACTGAATTTATTTTATTTTTGATCCATTTGGAGAGTGACTTATGTAGGAAAAAATCTGCGAGAAGTTAGAATTTGCTAATATGGAGCCTGCATGAAGATACTAAAAAGGAAAGCTATGTAGGAAGAGCCTATAATTTTCATTCCTATCTTTGGATTTGGATTAATGCCCAGAATAGTGACAAATACAACATCACTGGGGAAAGACTTATATCCAATAGCAATAACAACTAACTAAAAGAGTGGATTACTGCATACAATTATAACAATAAAGTATTTGCTAATAAAAGCAATCTTTTTTTTCAGATAACTGGCACTAGAGAATTCTTTAACACTCAAAGTAGCATTATCAAAAGGGAGAAGAAAAAGAAATGTTGATAACTGTATGTGTACAACCATGTGAATGTATGCATGATATGTATACACATATTCATGCTCAAATACAGCTGAAGGTATTACAAAATATAATTTCCCTCTCAAGGTCAAAACAATACTTTCTCTAGTTACTGACTTACAGAAGAGACACCTTGGTGAAGATCTTGGCATTCAAGGTGTATAATTTACCTGAGAACATCTCTTAGCCAGAAGTAGGAGTGGCAGATAACATGATAGTTGTACTTATTTAATTTGACCCCTTTGCTAAAAAAACCAAACCAAACCAAACCAAACCACTCTGGTTTAAGCACTAGTACTTCCCCCACATTTTAATCCCATATCGCCATCTCTTCAGAAGCCTGACTTTACCCATCGCTCCACAAGAAACACTGCCTTACCTGCTCCCCTATTTCTGCCTTCCTTCAGAAGATGTACAGACAACCTCCTTGTTCTGTAGTCCTTAGGACTTCCAACACTCCTTCCTTTATCATGCAAAAGTATGGTACCAGGCAAACACCAGCATATCTTGGACTTTTTTGCTAGTGAATATAAAATTTGATTGTGAGTATTGAAACCATTTAATTTTCTATAAAGAATTTCACAGTCTTACTTCTTCTATTTGGTGCACTCATTTCTGGGCACATACTGTAAAATTGAGTAAAATACAGAAAATAACTTTAGTAAAATATAGTAAATAATTTTTAAAATAAAAAGCAGCATTTACGTTTATGAGAATAATTTTCACCACATGAACAAATAGTTTGGTCTGCCATGCTTTCAAATATAAAGAGGCAGTACTATTTAAGGCAAAATGTCTGAATATGTACAAATACATATATATATGTGTATATATATTCTAGAACCAAGCCTTATTACTACTGGCTTAGTACTACTGGCAGAGAGACTGAAAGACTGCTGAAAAACCGCAGTAACTCAAACTAGTGACATTGCTAGGGAGGTAAAGATATGCTTTAAATATTAACTGGTATGAAATACCTTGTAGAAGGCTGTTGTTGACACACATTATTCTACAAAAGCAAGAGTCTGTTTGCAGGCAGAAGTAGGAACATGTGATGAGGCAGTTGAGCAAAAGACAATCCTCTGTATTATATGCGGTTGCTAGGGATCTAAAGTTATCAGTAATATCTCATTTTAGAAGTTCAGAGGATGAATAATAGCTCTGTGACTATTAATGATACGGAGTGAAAACGAAGCACTGTTGGGTAACAGAAGGTAGAATCATTTTACTATGTGCTGCAATGAACATTACTTTGCACAAACAGCACAGCCTCGAAGTAGGGTTGGTGGAGGTGCAGCTGGGTGGGAGGTAGAAAAGAGTCTTGAGAAAATGTGATTTATAGGTGAGATCCCGTAAGTAAACTTTAACATTAGAAATGCAACACCAGAGCTGCTGTAGACTGAGTTTCCAGATGCTCCCTGCTTTCAGTTTTGTAGTAATGACATTGTTATTTTCACAGCAACCACTAGTGACATTGCAGAAAGGACTGCAGCTACAGTTTCCATTGCTTGATATAATTATATATATAGTTATAGTTATGGATTACTGCTATTGTGGCTGTAGCTATTTAAGGTGATCTTCCATCAGTTCCTTTCCTCTTTTCCTCATTACAATTTTTACTTGCATAACATAAGAATATAATCTGTATCACTGAAAACCAGCTGAACAGCCTTGCACAAGCTTTCCAAACGCTGATTTCCTGGAATAACCAAGCATATACCATATTATTTAAATTTTAGTGTTACTAGTGCTACCTTAAAAACATAAGTACAACTGTTAATAGAACTGGAAATGTCTGTTGTTTATTTTCATTCTGTACTGTTTGCACAGAATCCTTCACTGCCCAGAAAGTTATTGGAAAAGTTCACCAGCTTTGGTTCAGATTTGCACTTTGTGGGCACAGTCATTAAAGGCAGGATAAGCATAGATCTGCTTAAAGGCAAGAAACACATATTGATATGCAGGAGTTGTGTATCTTGATTCCTGTTACAGGAATCTTGATTCTTGTTCCATCAAGAGATGGAATTGCATAACAGCAGGTTATTTCTACTTAAAATCAAAATACTTTTTTCACTGTTATGCTATGAATTATTATTATTGAGCCGTTATATGATATTAAAAACTTGTCTGATTGCTTTCTCTTTTGCTTTATTTGCAAAATAAATAGTTAGTCGTCCAGATTAGCAGTTCAAGAAAGAACACGTGCAAGTGTTTCAAATTCATTTTTCTTTCTGAATCCTCCAGCAGGAGCAAAGTAAGGCCAAGGAGTTCTCTCCCATGCACCCAACTGCTCTTTCACTCCCCTCCTATTGCACATCCTCTGTTGAAGGAACCGCAGAGATTCTAAATTGTCAGCTTCAGCTATTGCATTGCCGCAGCTGCTCACAAGAGTGCAGTGTAGGGGCGGGCTGAAAGGATGTCGCAGCCAAGAATTGAAACAGAACCGGTATACGAAGGCTAATTTTAGCTGGGAGAGTCTCAACATTTTTTTTTACAAATAATGAGAAACAGACTTAAAATTATATCAGTAGGTGCTATAAATGAGCAATATTTCTTGCAGTGTTGGGTTTTTTTGTGTTTTGTTTTGTTTTTTGGTTTTTGTTGTTTTTTTTTTGTCTGTCTCTGGGTTATATTTTGTGGAGGTATTTGTATTTCTTTTTTTAAATAAAAAGTTACTTCACTCCTATTTTTTTTCTCAAATTGTAAGATGTTTCTGGTATAATCTCCATATTTGTTTTTCCACTGTCTGGGGTTTTTTAATGCATTCCACTGCATTATATTTTTTTAATGGATTTTTTAATAATGGAAGTTTTACTAGAGATTAACATAATCTATAGAGCAGATATGTAACACATACATTTTGAGAACACTTTCTTGTGGTTTTGTTTTTGTTTTTTTTTTTTTTTAGTAGCTTCTCCCATTATCTTATTTCCTTTAATATAACAGCAGCTTTTGTATGTACAACATTCTAAGGTGTTGTTACTTAATATAGTACTTCAACATATCTAGAACATCCATAGATATAAATGCTCTGAGTGGGCAGAAAATAACACTCAGCTAGATAGATGTGCAAATGCATGCTACAGTATTGATTAAATCACTCAACAACTATAAATAGCAAGGAATCAATTTATACAATTTGAAACTAGTTATTGGGCAACTTGGGCTCCAGAAGTGCAGCTCACAAACCACTTTTACCATGCTGATTGCATACATTGGACTAAACTAAATGAAATTCTGTGAGCCTTGAGCTGAACAAGGGCATCCATAATAGCCCAACTCTGCTTAGTATTGCAGAAACTTACTTAGTGTAGTCCAGCTTGGTCCTTCCTGAGCTTCCTCACAGCACCTAAGGTCTGGAGGATTTAAAAACCCATATATTTGAAAAGGGATATTTCTTGGCTTGTAGTGTCGTTTCTGCTTCACATCACCAAGACCAGGGAGAGGTGACAGTGTTTGTGGTGATAGGTTTTTTGTTTGTGGGTTTGGTTTTGCAGCTTTTCTTTCAGGAGGAAAGGGTCGTATACTTTTGGCTTTTTGTTGTGATATAAAGAAAATCAAGCGTAACCTCCTTTTATAATACAAGACATATAATGGTAAAAGAGTGATAAGGGTTTAGCATTTATATGCTGCCCAACCTTTGAGATATTTTTTTCAACCACTTTTACTCTGCCTCCAGATCTGTATGTGTTTATGGAGACCTAGTTATGTCAGAAGGGAAATGGTGATAAAATATGCATAGCATTGTTAATAGTACAGAGATCAAACAGTATAAAAACATCTTTAGATGTCAGTGCCACAGACTGAGGACACAGTGATTTAAGCCTGTCTTTAGATAGTCTAAATCCATATGCTCCTAGACTTTGTAGTACTCAGATTTCCTCTCCATTTTGCTGCGAAAAGTTCTTTTAGCTACTGATGGTCAAATAGTACTCAAATTATTTAACTGCTAATGTGCATTAGTCTTTGTGGAATTTATCGAACCAGTAAAAAATAGAACATTAATTTGAGGCAAACAAACAAAATGTTTTATGCTAATTGCTGAAGAATAATGCTATGGCACACAATTCAGTTGGAGGCAAGTCACTGACTAGTGTGTACTCCAGGGACTGGTACTGGGGATAGTATTGTTTAACCTCTGTAACAACTGGGTAATGGGACAGAGTGCACTTCCAACACATGTGCAGAAATAAAAAAATGCTCAGGAGTTACTACACAATGCTATAAATCACGTGGTTGGGGCTGCCATTCAGCCTGGACAAGCTGGAGAATTGGGCTGAGAGGAACCTCATGATGTTCAACAAAAGGCAGTGCCATGTCCTGCCAACATGTGGTAAGGCCAAGAGCTGGAAAATAGCTGAGCAGAGTGGCAATTTGGAGTCCTGGTAGGCAATATGTTGAACATGAGCTAGCTATATGCTTGCACAGCAAATAAAACCAACAGCATCTTGGGATGCATCAGGTTGAGGCGAGTACCAAGTCCAGTTCTGAACTTCTTAGTATGAGAAATGTGGACTTCCATACAAAGACCACAAAGATCATCAGGGAATGGGAGCATCTGTCGCATGAAAAGACACTAAGAAAACTAGGAACTTCTCCTTGGAAAAGAGAAGATTCGGTGGGGATCTTAAGTATATAAGTACTTGCTGGGAGAGAATGAAGACTGTCTGCCTCAAGGTGTCCTACAAGAAAGCTGGGGTAGGACTTTTTGCATGAATGTGTAGCAAGAAGACAAGGAGCAATGGTTTAAAACTTAAAGAAGGGAGATTTAGGTTAGACATTAGGAAAAAAAAGTGTTCGGGGTGGTGAGACACTGGAAGATGTTGTCTTGGGAAGTTGATGCTGCTCCCTTCCTGGAAGTGCTCAAGGCCAGGGTTCATGCAGCCTTGAGCAACCTGGTATAGTGTGAGGTGTCCCTGCCCACGGGGGGAGTTGGGTTGGAACTGGATGGTCTCTTAGGTCCCTTCCAACCCCTGCCATTCTATGAAGAAGAGGGAGCTAGATTGCATCAGCTGTGTCCACTGGTAGGACAAGAAGTAATAGGCACAAATTAAGTCACTTGAATTTCCCTCTGAACAAAGGAAAAACCTTTTTTACTATGGGGATAGTCAAACATTGGAATGGGTTGCCCGGAGAGGTTGTCAAGTCTTCATCTGTGGAAATAATCAAAAGCTGACTGGACATGGTCCCGATAATCTGGTCTGCATGGCCCTCCTTGTGCTAGGGATTTGGACTGGATGATCTCAGGAGGTCCCCTTGAACCTAAACGATTCTGTCATTTCTCTTACTTTCAGATAGTATGAGGGGAAAAAACTATCACAATGGCTGCATATGGACATAAAGCTCAGGCAGTTGTGCTTAATGAGACTCAGTTGTGGAAACAAGCTGTGGTGGAAGCCATGACTGAAGCATCAATGCATTCTGTACTCATGTTCTTTCCCATAAGCTTATTGAATTGTGCTTAGACCAGTGGATTCTGCTATCTTTCCCACCAGGATTTTACTGCTGCATACAGACCCATGCAAGAAATTTTCTAGTATTGGCTTTCATGGGTCCACCCTGTCAGCAGTTGAAGGGAAATGTTCATCTGGCACTGGTATATGTGACAGTTAAAAGAAAAAATGGAGTAATAGAATGTTTGCACAACACCATTTCCACTTAATATAAGCAGGTTTGATGGGAACATTTACAGACAATCTGAGATCTTTAATGCATTGAGAAATTAAAAACTGAGAACTATTCTAACATGGTGTCTTTGTTTTCAAGCCTATGGATCTCGGGTCATCTTTTTTTTTCAGATTTTAAAGTCCCATTCTTACAGACATAGCTAAAAAACTGTAGCAAAAATAATTTCTAAAAATATTTTTATTTATCAGCACCAACTCAGTAAGGTAAGATTTTATGATGTGTAAAAATTTCTATCTGAAACCTGGTTAGTAACCTTATATTTATTAAAAACTCTTTTATTCTTTTTGCTAGGCTTTTCTGCCTAGTTTTAAGCATGTATAAAGTGTCAGTTTTCTGCTATAGTAGACAGAAATTTTCTGCACTTGTAATCTACTGCCAGTGGTGCAGCTACTGGCAGTAGATAATGTTTTAAGTATTTGCATCAGTGAGCACATTTTACAGGCACTTTGAGCTATCCTACCATGCATTTGAAGGAAACATTGTGTCTCTTTTGACCACAAATTGAATTTACTTGCAGGTTTCCATTTTATAAAATATAAAAAGATGTTCAGATTCTGCCAAATTCAGTTTTATGTTTTAAAGCCTCTCTCCTTAAAATAAGCTGAAAGGCAATTTGAAACAGGAAAATCCTTCTTGCTTTCCTGTCAAAAAATGGGTTGCACACTGGGGATGAAGGGGAACACAGAAGGAGCTGTGGAATTGTTTTTAAATAAAAACTATGAGGTGCTGTAAAAACTAAGAAATAAGCTTGTGAACACAGCCAGTTATAGTGCAAAGAAGCAGCCATCTCTGGAGGCACAAAGACAAGATCCTGCATGTATCAAGTTCTCTGCATGTCTTGAGATATCCGGGTCTTTAATCTACTGGAATCAACCATCTTGTTGAATCCTAGTTTCTAAATTTGCCAGTACTAATTTTCAGAAACTAGAAACTTAGTGGACTGATGAGTTCATTTTTGTAATTTTGATCAATGTGGAATTATTTAGAGTAAAATCTTTAAACTATAATCTTATTAAGATTTAACTCATCTGGTTTACTTTTCAAGAGTTGTCACCCATTTCAGTTCTGTTAATTCTGAAATGTGTAGTCTATGAATCTTGCAGTTTCACCAGAAATACTCTGTGTTCACTAAAAGGTAGAATTCAGAAGATTTACAAGATAATTTTTGTCTTCTCCCCCTTCCCTCCCCCCCCCCTTTTTTTTTTTTTTAAATAACATTATTCCAGCCAACTCTTCTACTGTGCCATTAGATGCTGCATCATGAACAGTTAAGTTCTGGCAGGTTCAGCGCTGCACACCATTCACTACTTTCTCCCATTAAAACTAACAAGGAACAAATATACTGAGAAAGAGAAAGGGTTTAAGGATTTGTAGAAGTGATGCAGCTCACAATGTACTTCAGCGGAGTAACTTAATTTTGTTTATTTTTGCAGGCTATCACTAATCACTATCACTCAAGTACAGGGCAGCCAAGGGATCAGGGCCAGCCAGCATGGGTTTATGAAAGGGAGGTCTTGCTTAACCAACCTGATCTCTTTCTAGGACCATCCCTTCTGGATGAAGGGAATGCTGTGGAAGTTGTCTGCCTGGACTTTGACACTCTATCCCACAGCATTCTCCTGAGAAGCTGGTGAATCATGTCACAGACAAGTGTACTCCTCACTGGGTAAAAACTGTCTGGATGGCCATGCCCAAAGAATTGTGATTAATGTGGTTAAATCTAGGTTGGCAGCAGGTCACTAGTGGTGTCCCTCAGGGCTCAGTCTTGGGGCCGGTCTTGTTTAATATCTAGACTAATGATCTGGATAAAGGGATTTAGAGCACCCTCAGTAAGTTTGCAGATGGCACCAAATTGTCGGGGAATGTTGATCTGCTTGAGGGTAGGAAGGCTTTACCAAGGGACCTGTGCAGCTGGATCAATGGGCCAAGGTCAGCTCTATGAGATTCAGTAAGGCCAAGTGCTGGGTCCTGTATTTCAGTCACAACAACCCCAGGCAACACTACAGGCTTGGGGAGGAGTGGCTGGAAAGCTCTTCAGCAGAAAAGGACCTGGGGATGGTGGTGGACACCTGTCTCAACATGAAGCAGCAGTGTGCCTAGGTGGCCAAGAAGGCAAACAACATCTTGGCTTGTATCAGGAATAGTGTGGCCAGCAGGAGTAAGAAAGCAGTCGTGCCTCTGTACTCAGCACTGGTACAGTGCTGCACCTCAAATTGTGTGTTCAGTTCTGGGTCCCTCACTACAAGAAGGACATTTTGGTGCTGGAATGTGTCCAGAGGAGAGCAAGCAGTCTGGTGAGGGGCCTAGAGAACAAGTCCTGTGAGGAACAGCTGAGGAGCATACTTAGCTTGGAGAAGAGGAGGCCACATTGCCTTCTACATCTACCTGAAAGGAGGTTGTAGGGAGGTGGGTGTTGGTCTCTTCTCCCAGGTGAATAATGACAGATCAGAGGAAATGATCTGAAGCTGTGGCAGGGGAGGTTTAGATTAGACATTAGGAATAATTTCTTTACCAGGATAGGTGTCAGGCACTGGAACAGCTGGCCCAGGGAGGGGGTTGAGTCACCATCCCTGGAGATACTTAAGAAACATGGCACTTCAGGGCATGCTCTAGTGGCCAAGTTTGTTGAGAGTGTATGGTTGGGATCCATGAGGTCAGAGGTTCTTTCCAACCATGACTATTCTGTGATTCTGTAGTAACTTCTTTTTTTTACAGACTTTTTAAAGTGCTTGCTCAAGTCTAAGAAACAGAAAAGAGGGAATTCTAACTTAGAGAGGAGGAAGTGAGCATGCTGGAATTCTGTGAATTCCTGAAATATTTTATAATTTAGCCATTGATTTTTGTCTGGTTGCAAGATGCTGCAGAAAGTTTCATTTTTTAATTGTCCCTGTCAGACAACTCTATATGCAAAATGGTGTTTTTTCTTTATGATGGTTTATTCTTTGAAAAAAGCCAGTGTGTTATTTTGAGCATTGATTTGGTTTTCATTGTAAAAGGGCCCAGGTCCCCTTTCACTAAGAGCAGACAGAGCATGCTTCCTGTGGCTACTGATATGTATGTAAAATCTTAAAATGGCTGGCTGTATATTTGTCTAAATGAAATGGAGAAAAAAGTTACTTACCCTGGAGAAGGTTAAGTATATAAGCAGCTGGAAAGTTTCATGAAGATACTGTTTCCATTTTTTGTATTGAGTTAATACAATGGTTGAAAACATCTTGTGAACCTATTTACTGCAAGTAAGCATCCTTCTTTAAGGAAACAGAATTTAGATATAACAAGTTTGAAACACTGGTATCAGTGTAGCTTTGTTCTATTTGCTGTGCTAGAATAAGTAGCTAGGAAGTTAAGGGCTTACCAGGACAACACACGTTCAGGATAATATAGTATTTATTTCAGCTCCTTCATAAGTATAATTCCAGCTCACTTTTAGGGGCTCTCACCCAAATCTTGCAAAACTTGAATCTTTTTGTAAACCTTTTCCACTGTTTCCTCATACACCGTGCTTACAATAGTTTCAGTCTAACTCAGCTCGTGTTTAGACTTCAGTGTCACTCAAGGACATACTTTGTCAAATGCATTACATCATGTGTGTATCAAGGCAGTTTTCAAGGGAAACTTATGAAAAATACTCTTTCCTGCTGAATGAAAAGAAATAAATGGTAAGACTAAAAGCCACGGTCAGATTATATGAAGCTTCCTTTCAAGATTTCTCTTTAGGGAACTGTAGAGGTAATTGTTAGCTATATCCTCCATCTATTTTTTTAGTTGACATATTTTCAGAAATGTTCTACAATTATTTAAAAATAAATATATACCCTGTGTTTTACAGTTCTGATGCTGGATAAATTCTGTTTTATTTTTACTTTTTAATCCCTTTACCAATGCACTTTGTGTAACACTTATTTCTGTGTTTATAACTCTGAAGCATCTTTCCAATTTTGAATAATTCTTCTTAAAAAATAAATTCTTCTTCTTTTTCAAAAATAAATGCTTAAACTTTTTCCCTTGTTAATGTTCCACATCTCTTTCGTGATTTCTACCTTATTGTCCAGGAGACAGGGTGAAAGTCAGGGAAATTTTCAGCACCACTCTTATTATCACTGAAAACACACTGATAAGTTATTTCCATTCTCTGTTATGATTATCTGAACAGAGTTTTTCTTGTCTCTTAGGAATTTCAGAAGTTCGTAGATGATGTGCATCATTAACAGTGAATAGAAGGGTGTTTGAAATGGGTCACATTTGAATAATTTCTTTTGCAACTTGAAGTTTGTAAACTAGGAGAAAAAAAAACCTGTTTAAATTATCATTTAAAGGCACATGAAATGTTTGACCAATGTTGAGTCAATAAAGATTTCTAGGAACAGTCTAATTTCTTGTGTGCTTAAAGAAAATGTTTGGAGACTTGGAATCCATTGAAAGAATATCTTTTTTTCTACTTCTTAGAATATATTTTTCTTCATACTGTTGAGTACAATACCAGACAAATCCAAAATACAGTCATTTGACTTAGTTCCTATGTACTTTGAAATTATTCAGCCAAAAAGTATCAAGCACCCTGGTGATAGGAGAAACAGGGGAATACTTATTCAGCCTTAGAGGTGCTTCGTTTTTATTTCTGTATGTAAATTTTCCAGCTTAGATTTTTAAAAAAGCACATCACATCAACAGTTAAAAAAAAAAAATTCTGTTTCTGAGAAAGACACAACAGCAAAAAAACAGTGAGCAGAGCCCAAAGGTAGAGTATACTGGTAGTGGTTGAGGGGAAAGAAGAGAGAATATAGAGCTAAAATCCTGTCAGCTTTTACCTTTATGATATGTCCTAACAATTTAGAAATAATAGTCATTATGCAAAACTTGGTGGTTTTTTTCTTGAATATTAAAAAACAACAACAATTTAGTGAATTTTTAGAAAGTAGTGACTAAACAATTGGCTCTCCACATTTTCATGTGCCATGTAGTGGAGTCAGAAGTTTATAAGTCATATTGTAGAGTGGTTAGCAATTGCTTTCCCCACTTCTTAGAGCACTAGTGTTCTATTTTTATTCTAACCCTGTATATAACATGTAGGCCTTGTAAGGTTGCAGTCCTAGGAAGGTTTCTTTATAGAGTGCTATATATAAGTACAGGTTTTTTGTCTTGTACAATTGAGCAGCTTCATAACTAACTTGCTTAAAGTTTATGGATCTGCCAAGCATAATTAAAATTTATATGATATCCTTTTTTATATCTAGATAGAAGTTTTGGAACCAACTCTTACATTTTTGAAGTTACTTAAGTCAGTTGTTTGCTTTAAAAAGTTGTATTTCCTTTTGGAAATTCTGGGTTTAAAATTCTTTAGCTTGTAGAATTGAACTGCTCGTCACTTAAGTTATAAGAGAAGTGGCATTTAGTACTTTCATGGAGCAAGCTCTGCTCATAAGTTTTTTTAGTGCCTTAGAGACATATGTGCAAATTTTTTTTCCTTGATAAATAACATCTGTGTGTGAAATAAGAGCTCAGGACCTTCTAATATTTTGCTAAACTAGGTTCTGCAGTGTAGATTCTCAAAACATGTCTTTAACTTTTATACTCTGAAATGAAACTAGTAATAAAGCTGATTTCATGTGCTATCTCCAGACTGTAGCAGAAAGTGAGTGATCACCCTCTGAAGTTCCTGGCTTTAATGTACAGAGAATTGGGAAAAAATAAAAGGATCATGTCAACAATCTGTCAGCTAACCCAGTAAACAGAGATGGAAATATCAGCATCTTGTCTGCCAGAAGGGATGAATCACTTGTCTCCCTGTCTGAAGAGAATCAGGATGGAGTGAACTAGCTTACCAGACCATCTGCCCAGGGGTGCTCTCCCAGAAGGGAAGCAGTGCACTAGGACTTTCCAGGAAACCTAAAAACTGTAAGAGTTTCCAGGATGCTAACCTGTAATCTTTTCTCAGACAGTACTGAAAGCAAATGTATTACCTAAGAGAATAAGGGAATGGCAGAAAGAAAAAATCCAAACCTCAGTCACTGTAAGACAGAATTCTTCAATAAAAATTTGTATATGATTTTAAGAAATATCTTTTAAGATCTAAAGCTGTACTAATGGTGAAAAGAATACTGGAATAAGACTCATCTGGAATTAGACTATTTCTTGAAGGGAATTTTATTCTAGTATTTTATCTAGTATCCTAGTAATAATTCTAACAATTCCTCCTCATGAGAGTAAAATAAACTATGTAAATCATACTTGAAGAAAAGCAGTGATTTTAAAGAGCTGTAGATCAAACCTTTGCATGCAAATGTTCTACAAGAATTCTGAGATTGTGTTAGGCTTTGCATCTATTACTAGATTATGATATTGAAGAAAAAAATATGCAAACTGTATGTAACATTTTACATGTCAAAAAAGTAAAACGATTCTATTCTGCATGTAAGAATATGTAGTTTAGAATCAAATTGCTTCAGGATTAAGTATTCAGATAATTAGTACATGAAGTACAGTTTTCAGTTGTCAATATTTAGAGCATAAATTTTTCTTCACACTTTTTTTTTCCCTTGATAACTTTCACTTCATCAGCTTCTTCTTTTGCTCTCAAGTGACTATGCCAGAATGTGATGCCAGACACTTTGTGATATAGATTACTATGTTACTGTTGGCCAAAACAGGAAACATAAGATCTTCATGGGAATGCTGCCTGTTATTAGTAGCATCTCATTTACCTTTGCCTTTGGATACCTGTACTTTTTATACATATAATCGATTGCAGACTCCATACAGATGATATTTTTTATTATTGCTGGGGTTTCTTTGTGTCTGCATGTCATAATAAGACTATCAAAAGGCTTCTGCAAGGCATTAGATGTCAACACAGTTACTTTGATCAAAGAAACCTGTGCTCAGAAAAAAAGTGATGTGTGGTAAGACTTAATTCTCCTAAAGCTGTTCTGATGCTCATCAATTGTTCTACCATCTCTCATTCAAAACTGATTGCAGTCTTTATTTTCTGTTCTATGACTTTATCCAACATCAGTGTCAAAGTAACCAGCATATATTTACATGACAGTTTTCTTTCATCCTTTGAAAATACTAGTTAGATTAATAAGATAAAAAGGTCAAAGAAAGTTGTAATTACAATAAAGAAATCATGGTAATTTGAAAATTAAATTTAAGAGGAATATAAGGATCAGAATATTTATATGATAGGTTAATATATTTGTATGTTGAAAAAACTGATCTTTCAATTGGAAATTCACAAAGAATGGCAATGTATAACTGATTTTAGAGTAAATTTTATTTTCTGTAATGACGATACTTCCCATTCTTCATCTTTATTAGGATTATCATAGTCTGTGGAAGCAGGAATCTTAAGTGTTCATAGTATCATGCACCCATCTGTAGGATGCCAGATTTTTTCATCAAATTATTTTGTATGCCACATGTCAAAAAGTAGTTCCATGGGAAATCTAGAACAGTCGCATATGTAGATGTTAAAGTTCCTCTGTGTAAATAATGATATTTGGACTCTTAATGCAGAATGAAGAAAAGAAAATACATAACAGACTTGGCCAGAGGTCTGAACTTTTGCAGAGGAGATAAGAGAATATCGTCATTTTGACTTCAGCATTTGTGCTTGAACTAAAAAGCTAGTCTTTGGAGCAGTGACAGGGATGGAGCTGAATTTAGTAACAGTTTGTTAGTATACAATCCATCCTGACACATTTGTCTTCCAGAACATTTTTCAGGACATGGAGAGTTGGTTGTTTGGGTTTTAGAAAAATGGGTGCTGTAATGTCCCTTGGTCCTTGAACAGTTTTTCCTGGGTTTGCCTTGTTTACAAGCTTTCTTTAAATAGAAATTTTTTGGGGTTTGTCTTTTCATTTTTCATTGTCTTTTCATTTTGTAATAATTAACTCATTCAGTAAATAACAGCAAATCCATTCTGAAATGCATAGTTAAATAATAAATAATAAGAGATGCAAAGGTGATGAAAAGAAAAGCACGCAGAAGAAAACAGGAATAAGTTTGCCCATGTAAATACTTCTTACTGAAGTTTAAAAATCACCTTTCATGTGAAGTGTTTGTTGCAAGTTCAGTGCTTGGAATTTTAATTAATTCCATACAAAAATACACAGGTCTCTTTGTTCATCAGCTCAGATCCTATTTCTTACCTGAAGAATGTTCTATGGAATTATATTTTCTTTACATGTTTTATGATTTGAAAGGAATTATCCTTCAAAGTCTCCTGAAATGTTTACCTCTACTGTTATTGTAAATTTCTGAATACATCACAGTATCTGTCTGTGATTTGTTGTATTCTCAAGTAATATGACTCCTAATTATCCTCTTATTTTAAGTTCTGATTTTACTTCATATTGAATATTAGTTAATACATAACTGCTTTTTTCACAGAAATTCAAGGAAAATAAGCGTTTGTTCTTTCGCACTTGTTTAAATTTTAATTCCCTTTTCAAGTAACAAACGAGCTTCAAGCTAGGAATTGCAGATATTGAAAACTGGGTCATCTTGTTTATGCCCAAACTCTGCTTGCTATACTGCAGAGTGATGGTCTATAAAACCAAATTATTTGGATTTTCCTAGGATTAGACAAGAATGTTAGAGTATCCTTATTGCATCCTGCCATGGAATAGTCATTATTATTCACTAGTTATTCACCTATTATAATTCTATTTTTTACTTACTTTTACCTGCTTTAACTGCCAGACTCGGGATGACTAATATTGAAGGAGATTCTTCACTGAAAATATAACCAGTGGAATCAAAGTAAGACTGGTATTTATCCAGGACTGATGCAGTGATTCAATAATTTGGTCTTCCTTATAGGGTAACTTTGCATAAGACTAGTCACCATGAAGCCAACAGGATCGTATCAAATTACGTAGTCATACCATCTTTTTAACCAAGAAATTAATTTGAAATTTGGTGATTTAAAGCTGTTGCCTTCCTTCACCTATTGTTAGTCATCTCATGTTCCCAGTAAGCCATTTGGTTTGCTTAAGTGATGCATAAACAGAGTAATAGTTCTTCTCACTGCAAAACCTTATTATTTAACCATCAGTCAGAACTATGAAGGTAAGAGATAAAATGCAGAAATCTAAATAGTTATAGGGAGACAGCACTTGAAAATAATGTTTGGTGTCATAGCAGCCATTCATATTTAGCTTCAACTGTTTTTTAGATTTGAGCTGTCATTTGCTGAGAGTCAGTAAAAATGTCAGGATCACGTGTTAAACTAGGGGAAGCAATCAAAAGGCATGGAGAGATTTTTTGAAAATTTTGCACCGTTGCCTGTTCCAGCCAGTATCATCAGTGAATCAGTTCCAGTGACTTATAATGCAACCTGTTTTCCTAATAAAGACCTACTTGTAGTTCACTTTTGTTTTCTTCTTCTGAGTCTCTTGCCTCTTTATGGCAATAAGAAGAAAGAAATTAGAAAATTCTGTTAGATTTCAGTGCTTTTTATGTCAGCTTGGTAAATGGCACAATAGTGCTTCATTTACTCCTGCTAGATTCTAGTCTTGTTCAGAACACAAATGGAAAGTTTATGAAAACTGAGAGCAAATTGTTAATGCTTTATTAGCCTTACATTTTTTGTATTATTTATTTCAGACTCTAAACAAGTGGTTGTGCTAAAATCTGTATTAATGCCAACCTAAGACATTGAATTTTTGTCTCTTTGATGTATATTTATTTTGCATTTGTCACCTTTTTATTAGTAAGAAATAGTATAGGAATAGATATACAAGAATCTTACTACAGTGCTTGGTAGATGGAGTGTGTTGTCCACATGAAAGGTTTATAATCTCTTTCCATTTCCCTGTCTCCTCACATTCTTCCTGCTATCTTCCTGTCTGCTTCTATTTTAGAAACACACAATACACGTAAGTAGATGATGTACAATTTGTGATTTATTGGGTGATTCTTTTACCTTCTGATAGTTTGTGGGGTTGTCTCAAAACATGAGCACTCAAGACTCAGTGATGTAATAGACTGGAAGTGGAGGAAGTTGGCTTTGTTATTTAGAACATTGCTTCACTTGGAAAATTTATTTATTATTTAGGATTTAACTTGCCAAAATAACTAGTGTAGTCTGGTAGTGTTCTCTTTTTCACTGAATGACTGGGGATTTAGCAAAACCTTGTCCTTTATGGCAAATGGCTAGCTCCTTGAAAACTAGATAACTAAAACCAGAATAGAGCCCTGGTTTAATCTGAAATTTTCAGTGTTTCAATGTAATACTGTAGTAAGTAAATAACTATAATTTTTTATGCCACTGATTTCACATTTCTTTATATACTAGGTTCTTTGAGTTCACTGCACAGGCTGCAATGCATACTGAATTTTACTCTCCCTTCTTTCCCTCACTTCACCGTGAGGAAAAAGAAGTAAGGTTTCCGAGTTATTTTATTCATCTCTCCTGTACAGATCAAGACCTATTACAAATA
This sequence comes from Phaethornis superciliosus, assembly GCA_023637945.1. Classification (NCBI taxonomy): domain Eukaryota; kingdom Metazoa; phylum Chordata; class Aves; order Apodiformes; family Trochilidae; genus Phaethornis; species Phaethornis superciliosus. Next base: position 20,243,381 of record JAJQWJ010000007.1, on the reverse strand, counting down.
AAAGTTGAAGGCTTAAGGCAAAGAGCACATTCAATAGCAGCCTGTTTAAGGATTAAAACATAATTTAACCTTTGCTAGCATTTTGTCAAAGTTGTAACCTTATTCCTTTGTGCACAAATCTCAGTAATATCACTGGAGTAACTATGAAATGCAGTCTGTACAAATGCCATAAAATAATTGGATAGGATGTGTAAAATGGGGCAATAATCTCTTCATCACGTTGTCACATTCAGAGTTATTAAAACAACTACACAGAAGTGCATGATGATAATGGCTGCATGTCTTACCTCCCAGATGCTAGATTGGAATTGCTAGTACAGGTAGTGTGTTTTTATTGAAATAGTTAGTACTGTTAGCAAAGTGTCACTTGGTCTCAGAAGCCTCCTTTTTGGATCCGAAATAGAAACAGCAAACTTCAAAATTAAATATAACTGAAAATACTTGGTCTCCGTTGATGTGGGAGATATCTGGTTCCTGTGGAGTAAAGCAAAGAGGGAGGATACAAGCAGGGAAGAGAGATGTCAAGGCAATCATTTATTTGAGAGGAGTGACAGGTAAATTATAGTCTGTGGGACAAGAATATGTTTCAATCAGAGTCAGTAGAGAAGCCAGAAATTACTTAGCTTGACCTTCAGATTCTCTTTCTGGACTTTGAATTTGGAAGGGGGAGAAAACAAACAGAAAAACACAACTTACTGAATGATTTAGTTGTTTACTTAGTTTGCAGTCTGAGTAAATGTAATATATGTGAGAAGCAGTGACGAAACAATACTTTTTAGTGTATTTTTAATGACATTTTCTTCAGGAGAGGTTTGCAGTTGTTCAAGTTGATCTGAAACATCTTTTTATTTATTATGTGATAATTTTTGCTATTGAAATAACCCAGTCTATTTGAGGCTCTTTTTTTTTTTTTTTTTTTTTAATTTCTATTGTTCTGGCAGAAATATTCTTGATGATATCCTTTTATAAGAAGGACACTTGTCTTTTTATAATACTTCAACTTGTTTTACATCATGTATGATCATAAAGAATCATCAGTATTCATACATCAAGTATGAAGTCTCATATTTTCAAGTATCATTAAAATAATGATTTTTCTAAATAGTTGGCCAATTCTATGTGCCTGATGCTATCAAGCACATTCTCTAGAATATGCCTACAATATTTAAGAAAAGTGTTTGGGAGCAGAATCTGGCATTTTTGTACTTCATAAGTATGCTGAAACTTACCGAGTCTACAGTATCTCTAGATCAAAACATACCGGTAATGTATAGCACTGGCTCAAAATTTTTGCAGGAGAGAAAAAAAACCACATAGTGTACTGAAGATAGCACCTAGCTATTTTGGAAGCTATTTCTCTTTCGATTCATACAGAATTGAACTTGCTACTTGTTTGCCATGGAAATTATCTCTCGATAAACCTGTTGCCTTATCAGTATGAGTCACTCTTGACACATCTGACTTGTCCTAAATGGTGTAGAAGCATCCTTCTGCTCTGAGGGGTCAGGGTGAGGCATGCCCTTACATGTAGGTGGTAAGGAGAACAGGATCCCTACATGCAGGTTCAGAGTCAGATTTAATGTCTGCTTTGACCATGGGAAGACATCCACATAATCTCTACTACCTATAAATGAGACATTGTTGCCACCTTTGTCTGTGTAACATCGCTGAATCCGTGTATATGAAATTCTCTGAACTGCATTTTGTATCTCTATATGTCATATATACATGCAGAAAGAAAGACAGTTATAGATAACTGAAGTAACTGATTTAATTTGATATTCAGTGTCATTGTGTGAAGCATTTTTAGAATATATTTATGTTTGGATATCACACCAAAGTCATTGTAGGATGCCTTGACTGGTACAGCGATACGTTATGAACTTTGATTCAAAATCGCTTCCAAAATCTAGATTTTGGATTTGCAAACAATGCAAAATTTTAAAGATAGCTGAACAAAAGTTTTGGTAGTAATTCTTCTGAAAGAGTTGTTGCTCAAAATCCATGTTTGAGTTTTGTGGCAGACTTCCATTTTTGTTGTTGTTTAACTGAAATTAAGAGGTGCCTCATGATGTAACTGATACAATACTCATAAAGCACAGCAGAAACTGTTCAGATGGGTTGTACAAATAAATTACAAAATTACACATTTCTGCTGTGTGTGTGTCATACATGAATTTTTATATCTCTTACAGTATTTTCTTTTTAAAAGTGGAAAAAATTCTTATCTTTGGCCTCATGAATGTAATAATTATTATGGATGGATAAGGTAGTTAATATACAAATACAAGGTACTGGATTTGTCTTTAAAAAATTCTATAGTAGATATTAAAAAAAGTGTGTTGTAGTGTATACCCACAAGATGGCAGATTAACTTTAGCATATGTGACCTTCAGCATTTGCTGAATTTTGCTTCTAGACATGAAGCTTTAATGTTTTATTGATGCCAGAAAGCCTCTGCCTGTCTGTTAAATGGGTAGAGAGAGTGACTGTAGGCAGTGTGTGAGAGCCTTCCCTTTCTGCAGTAGTAAGGATTAGTCAAAATTGAACCAATAAATATCTGAGGGCACTGAATCACTCTTTTCATTCTTCCTCACTTCATCAGAACTCTATCTTCTCTGCAAATTATTTGAAAGATAAAATGGTTACTCTTTAAAAATTATTTAGTAAAGGATAGAAGAACATCTAACCCGATCTCCTTCCATGACAAGGTGACCCACCTAGTGGATGAGGGAAAAGCTGTGTGTGATCTACCTGGACATGAGTAAAGCCTTTGGCACAGTTTCCCACAGCATTCTTCCGGAGAAACTGGCTGCTCATGTCTTGAATGGGTGTACACTTTGCTAGGTAAAGAACTGGCTGGATGACTGGACCTGAAGAGTTATAGTGAATGTAGTTAAATCCAGCTGGCAGGCACTCACAATTCGTGTTTCCCGGGGCTTAGTATTGGGCCCAGTCCTGTTTAATATCTTTATTAATAATCTGGATAGGGGAACCTTCAGTACATTTGCAGAAAGTTGGGTGGAAGTGTTATTCTACGCCAAGTATATGAGATTTAACACATCCAAGTGCCAGGTCCTTCACTTGGGTCACAACAAATCCATGCAATGCTATAGGCTTGGGGAAGAGTGGCTGGAAAATCACACAGCAGAAAAGGACCTGAGGGTGTTGGTTGACAGCTGGATGAATATGAGCCATAAATGTCAGACATAATGTGGCAAGCAGCACACAGGAAGTGATAGTCCCCCTGTACTCTCTGTAGTACCTTGAATATTATGTTCAGTTTGGGGCCCCTCACTACAAGAAAGACATTGAGGTGCTAGAGCATATGCAAAGGACAACAAAGCTGGTGAAGGGTCTAGAGAAAAAGTCTAGAGAGAAGCAGATGAGGGAATTGGGTTTGTTTACTCTAGAGAAAAGGAAGCTGAGAACTTATTACTCTCTATAACTACCTGAAAGGTGGTTTTAGGGAGGTGAGTGTCTTCCAATTAACAAGCAATTGAATAAGAGCAAACAGCCTCAAGTTGTGCTAGGGAAGGTTTAGATTGGATATTAGAATAAATTTCCTTACTGAAAGGGCTGTCAAGGAGTGGAATAGGCTGTCCAGGGGAGTGGCTGAGTCACCATCTCTGGAGCTATTTAAAAGGCGTGCTTAGATATGATGCTTAGGGACATTGTTTAGTGGTGGACTTGGCAATGCTGGGTTAATGGTTGATGTTAAAGATCTTTTCCAACCTAAATGAGCCTATGATTCTATGATCTTCAATGCTGAAGTAATCTGTGGCACTGGGAAAGCCAGTGGATCAGTGGATCCATGGAACCTTTATGTGTCTTGTATCTTCTGCCTATTCAGAGCTCCAGCCCAATTCAGCAGCACAATCACAGGAAAATCTAGTGTGGTCTGTGATGGTAAATCTAAACCCTAAGATAGAGAATTTTACAGCTTGCCTTTTAGTCCTTACCCTCCAGTCTCCCATTTCAGGGAAGGCTTTGAACAGTGGCAATCCCTACCATCCTGCATGATGCAGAGGGTTAAAACTTTCTAACACAGGAGCAATGAATAGCCAGGAGATGTTCGGATGGCATTTGCCTGAAATTTTGAGAACCATGCAGCGAACCCAGTACAAGGTGTCAAGAAGGCTGGATACGTGGTCTGTCTGTTGGAGGGGTACAACTACCAACTAAAGTTGCTGTTATGCATCTCCCAGGGCACCTAAAGGGTGACACTGACCAAGAAAAAACTAAGTGGTGTGCCTGCTTGGAGCCATCCTCCACCTAGGCAGCGCTGTAATAAAGAATACCTTGCTTAATAGGCTCAGTCTCTGTAGCGATTGAGTTATACCAACTTTCTCAACTTCATCCATTTCTTCCATGGGGAAACCCAGTGTGCTGCCAAGAGAAAAGAGAGGAGATACTGTGTCTTGCCCAGTGTAAGTTCAATCTAAGGTAGGGGCACGCAGCCACCATGTCTGAGAGCTATGAGATCCTGCCTAATTCCACAATGTATGCATAACCTGAGGAATAGACAAGATATAGAGGGTAAGGAGTTCCTCTGCTCCCATTCTACTTAGGCTGTGGTTGGATGCTTTTTGCCTGCTTATTTCATTGCTTATACTGTTTACTCATTCCCATCAATGAGTGGTACCAAAATAGCTGTTTAGCCAGTTTCAATGATTTTTGATCAGCTGCTGTTCAGAGACTCATAACTTGCAGGCTGGATACTGTTAATATACACAGTGTATAGTAATATGTGTGCATTCCTCTGGAATAAAAGCAATGGGTATTGACAATTGCACCTCATTCTAAAATCTGTTTCTGTGTTGCCTGAATTTTAGACATTTGGACATAAAGCATCCCTTTTATGATTTTATGCTTAAAGTTGCATTTTGAAGAAAGTGAAACATATCGATTCATGTAAATTTTCAAGCCCCTCTTTATTTTATTGGTTCATTTTTGTAAGTCTTTACTAATAAACCTGGAATTTTTTTCAGATTTTATACGGTAAAGACGGTTTCATTTTCTTTGCTTTCTGTTCAGATGAGGTTATTTGGAATTGTGCTGTATGCATTCAGCAGCAGCAAAACAAAGCTTTGTGTTCTGGCTCATTGCCTCCATTGCAGGGGCAGACAGGTGGTGATGTCCTGTCACCATGACTACATACAGCCCGTAGGGAGGGCTCTTGTAAAATGATAGTGATTCCTGAAGGGGGGGAAGGGCATCAAGATACACTCCTCCTAGCTGTGGGTTCTTTTGTATGGATTGCTCTTGATTACATACCACCTATCCTGCTGCATGCATCCGGCTCCCTGAAATGCAGGGATCTAAGAGAATGCATCACTGCAGATGGTGCAACAGAGGCTGCTCACATTTAACATTTAAAGTCTTTACGTGAATTAGAAAGGCTGAAAGACATTTACAGTGGTGGTGAGCTGCAGAGAACGATTGGTTTCCTTTGTAGTCTGTCTGAGGTTCTGCATTGAACTTACTGTTTCCCAGAGTTCAGCACTTCAGAAGGAAAGGTACACCTGTGCTGAGGTGAAAGCAGGTTAATATGGCAGCAGTTTGGGGCATGGGTCTGAATGGGTAGGGAGGGCTCTGTGGGTGTGACCACATCTAGTGACAGAAAGTAGACATGCTGTGGTGGGAAATGTTAATAAGAGTAAATGGAAGAAGTCCCTTAGTTCTGTCTTTTCTCAGTATGTCCCAGCAATTTAGTTAAGTAGAATTAAGAAGGTAGTCTGTGGCTAGTACACACAGACCACCAGCTTATGTTTGTGAAAGAGGTCTAATAGCATTTTCAGTGACTAAATGTGACCTTGTCACAGATGAAAAATGGGATTGCATCATATTTTGCTTTGAATTTGAGTGGCTCAAGACATGCCACCTAGTGAATTGCCAGTATTGAGTATTTTCCTTTTACCTGCTTCTCTGTGGCCTAACCAGGCATGACCTTTCTTAAACTTATGATATCTGCCAGGTTCACAGCTGGAGTTGGTGTTGATGCAGGATACTTGTTGTTTCAATTGAAAGTTGTTGTTTCAATACACTTCAGTGCATGCACATGTGAATATCTCTGCTACTGGACAAAGTGATGAGTTTGAGTAAGGAGAAACTTGAGAGGGATATGAGGGAATTATTTAACATAAATTGGAAAATAATAAAGGACTATCAGACTTGAAGAGACAGAACAGGCTAAATGAAAGTTGGCCCTGTGGTTCAGAAGAGATTTTTTTGTTGTTTACAGGACTGAAATTTTGAGAACCATGCAGCTGTCACTCTATGGCTACATGTAATACATGGTGAAGATGAGATGTGGGAAAGAGTTTATAACCTATGATGTTACTAATATTATTGAGTTGCAACTTTCAGCCTAAAGTTCAGCCAGAAATTATGTATGCATAAGAGGAAGGTCTCCTTGATTCAGTTTTAATGTGGACTGACAGAGTATAGTGCATGAGAAGATTAAAGATGGGACGAAACCCTGCTTTCTTTAAAGATGATAAATTACAGAGAACTGGCTAAATTAAAGACTTCACTGAGTGCTTCCTTAAAGTGTCCCTGTGGTGAGTAAATGAGAGTCACCACCTGGATCTTAGTTTCCCAAGGGAAGCGACTGTGTATGTTTTTTGCTGTGGAGGAGTGCAGGAGTGGTGGTGAAGTGCAGAGAATGATTGGTTTCCTTTGTACTCTGTCTTCAAATGCAGCAGTCTGCTGTTGGCTGTTGGCTCCTAATGATTCTGGAACAGAAAGAAGCAGTGACCTAGAAAATATAGAAATATCATTTTACTGTAAAATATTTACGATCTCTAGCTTCAGCAAGATGAATTCTGCAGAATGGTGAACTGGGAGCAGCCATACCAGTCAACTGCATTTTCCAAAAGTGACAGTATTCCAGTCTGAGGTACAACAAGGAGCATTCTTGTACACACACACAATCTGTAATATAGAAATAGAATTATTAGATTGATAAGTGTGGGCTTGCAGAATGAATTTGAAGATTTAGTATCCTGGCTATCAAATTCCCCTGCCTGCTCCACTGTCAATTAAGTAGCATAAATCACCTAGCTAAAAAGCATTACTTATTCTGGGCCAGTATTCTGAGACTAATAAAAAATGGGGTACTTTGTATGTTAGTTACCTGCAAAGTTCTAGGACTTGTTCTTGCATGTCAATCATGAAGACATACAAGGTGTCAAAGTCTGAGTTCTGATGACCTCAGATCATGGTATGCAGAGAGGCTATAATCATGCTGGGTCTGGGAACTGAGAATTCCCCTATAGGGCTGCCCACTGGAGGCCAAGTGCCCCTTAAGGCTCTTTGAACCCAGTACACAGTCCCATGTGTATGTCCAGCAAGTGGAATGTTGCTTCCTCTCCACATTTCAGACTCAATAAATTCTTCTGCCATGTATTAGAAACCTGGAGATCATGGGGAGAAGATGCAGGTAATTAAATGCCACTGCTGCCTTTTTGCAGGCAGCAAGTTATTGCATAACTTGGATGAACCAGATAATTTGTTCTCATTTTGCCAGAAAATAAATAAAAGTTAAAAAGTGCTTGAAAAGGAGCAGTTACAGGTTTTTATGTCTAAAAATTATAATTGAAAATACACATGTAAAGTAAGCATCTAAAAAGATAGACTATGGTTTAAGGTGGTACATTATGAAACAAAGATAATGGTAAAATAAAAATCATTGCTTGTCCTCATTTCTGCACAAACTCTGCAACACATGAATTAAGGATGTGCTTGGTGCAGATGGGAGATGTTAGTAACATCCTTTCTACACAGCACACATTCATGAAAGTAGCATACACTCTGCCAGTTTTGTCCCTTATCACTTTCAGAGCTTGAAAGGAATGTGCTGTTCCCTGGTGCCTGGAGTTGCAGTAGCAAAATCCCATCCAAAAAATAAATGATACCTGTGATACGTGTCTCACATGTTAGGATCTGACTCTGTCAATTAAAGCTACTGTTCCAATTTTTCTTCTGTATCTTTTTGTGTATATGTACTTATCTAATATTTCTTGGCTGAGAGGAAGACTATTCAGCTTTCCCTTTGCCTACTTTCACATGCTTCTCAGATCTTTCCCTACATATTTGCATGTAGAGGTAGAATAAGGCCTTTGGTATTCAGCACAGACAAAAAGCTGTTATTTTTTCTGGGTCAATCAATTTCCTTCCTTAGATCAGAGCTGGGATCTCTGAAGTATATACCAGAACTGAGCTTTCTGCAGCGTTGTAAAATTAGACCTATCACTTGTCATCCCTCCATAATAGCAACAAGGGAAAAAATGTGAAGAAGTGTAAAATTTTGTGGCTGTTCAACTCAGTCAATCAGTTGTAGCTCTCTGGGAAAGAAACTCACAAGCTTACTTAAAGAAACAAGCACAATGTTTGACACAATTTAAAAACCTGTGTGTTTTATCTTTGGATATAGCTGGTATAATATGGCATGTTATTAAGCTGTTTCTTTTGGCTTGCTGGATTTGATTTCACTGTATTAGACTGAGGGAAAAAATGACATGACCCACTTTGATTTAGGATGGCTGGTTTCACTCATTAAGACTGTACTTTGCTGGTACTTCACTGTTAGAGTATACCTGGGGCTATGCCTTCTGAGAGTGAACCCAACATTTCTGCCTTAGGAGACTGGTCGGGCTGAGTATTTGTGATCTATATGTAGGCTACAAGGGTTTCAGAATAAGGAGTAAATAACCCTCTGATACTTAAATTCTTGTGAGAGGTTTATAGTTTTACAAAAACAAAACAAAACAAAACAAAAATGCCATTTAAGGACTAATAAATGCTTTTTGTTAGTTTTTATATGTGCTTCCTGTAGGGAAAAAAAGAATACCCTTTTAGGGCTGGTACCACTTTCTCCCTTATTCCTTGTTGTAAGTTATGAGAGAAAACATTATTTGGCTTTTATTATAAAGGAAATGTATTGAAGTGCAGAATGCTTGTGAGTGGATGCCTGCTTTACTGCTATAAATTGTTCATTATATGTCTTTTCTTATATGCATCAAGCGTAGCACTTGCTGCAGAGATGCATGTGATTTGTCTTCTCTCCTGAGAGATGATAATTGGCTTCAGTTTACTTAGGCTACTGCAGTACAATTTATTTTCTTAGCTTAGCTGAGGCTCATGTTGCAGAATGTTTTCTTCTATGAGGGTGAAGTACTTAATTTGTAAAGTGTTGGAGAGTATGCATTGCATTACAAAGACAAAGCACATCCCTGCTTTGTGGTGTTTGGTGGAAACAGATCACAGCACTCCACAATCCCCTTTACCTTATTAAATTGTATGTGAACTAATCATAACCTGTCAGAAAACATGCACTAGCTCAGTGTAGCTAGCTCAGTAATTTGAGCACATGACTAATGATCTGTGATTACTATTTTTTTTACTATTTACAATGAATAATTTCTGTCGTTTTCAGCATCAGTCACATAGTGTTACTTCTCTTTTCTGAATCCTATCTCTGTCTGAATATCCAAATATTTTTCAATCAGGCAACAAATAAAAAACAATGAAAAATTATTTTATGTATAAGGTTTTGTTGTTTTTCCTGCTCAGATTTCTCTATAGTTTTTCAATTTATCTATCTAGAAAAGAATTAGAGATGAACATAAAAATCACAATAAATGGCATTTAGAGATTGAGTTAAGTTCTTAAATGTAAAAATATTCACACAATTGGAATAATTCATGTAACAGTAATGATTTAACATGTAAGTCATATACTGGAGATGAACCCTCTGGAGTGAGGGTTTTCTTGATTTTATTAATACACATCATAAATTTTCCTTCTAAATGATTGACTTTATTTTTCCAGTAGAGTACAGTATGCAGTTCATAATGAACTAAGAATTGGTTTGTACTCACAATTTCCTTTAATGGATTAATGAATTTCACAGTAAATACATTTGACTACAGGGGATCCTAACTTGCCATAATGACAATCCCACTTCATCATTACCATGGCCAGCCTGCTCCTTCTTGAAGGGAATGTAGGGGGTTTTTGCCACCACACACCGAGGTTTCCTCCTTTGTTAATGTCACTTCAGTGCTCATTTAGCTTCAGTTAATTCTGCAAGCTCATTACTCTTTCATGACTGTGCACATGTTAGTACTGCTGCATTAGCTCATATGAGGCACTAGGATTTCTGGGAACATTTGCTTGGGAACAGCATTAAACTGTGCTGCCCTATGAATTAATTTGCAATGTACTGAACAAGAATATGTCTCTTTTCTGGGCATCCATGTGGAAATTTTAAAATATAAAATCTCATTAAATAAAAGCAGCGAGTAATGATTTTATACTTTGAGGGTGACCTGGCTCTACTCTCAGCAGTACTATACTCTCGTTTTGGCAATATGTGACAGATAAGAGAAGTTTAATACATAGTGAAATGCATTTTGTTTTTGGTTGAACACAACGAAAATTCACTGATTCATGGACATTGGTCAGTATAGTCATACAGTGAGGATTTTAGCAACCAAGAAGGAATTCTTCTTTGTTGGCTGAAACTATGGAGCCAGACTACAAGCACAATGTGTTGGGAGTATAAAACCATGCTTGATTGGGATTAACCATCTCTACTGGCTTGCCTGGTAACATGTAGGGAGTTCTTTCAAGTGGTGTTTCTGTTCAAATGCTCGGGAAGCATAGGAGAGGAGTGTGTAATGTGAGATTTAAATTATAGAAACTCTACTGATTCCTGTGGGAAAAGGAATAGCTAGAACGTAATAAGAAGTTCACAGAAGCTGTAAAGAGTAATTAGGACATATATCCTCCCAAAGCAGTGAGTCTGTTTCCAGTCCAGGTTAAACCAAAACCCTCAGCTGGTCCAGGCTTAAAGTATTGTCAGTATTTTCTCATATATAGTGTTTGGTAACAAAGTTGGGTGCAGTATTCTTATTTTTACAGAATACTGTAAGAGACTCCAGGTTCCTTAAAATGAAGAACTGTCATTCCCTATCAGAACACTTGCCAACCTGTTAATAAAGCCGAAGTTCTGCAGCTTTTAGGTGTTGTTTTGGCCAGGTAATATGAATAGGTATTAATAAAATGCAGTCAGGGACCAAAGAAGCAAAAGAGCTCTAAAAGTCTCTAGACATAAATTGAATCATTTATGAACTTAGATAAGGTAGTCAGAGGAGTGGTGGAATAAATATTGTGCATAACGTTGACTCAGCTAAATTTCAAGGTAGGCCCTTTCATGTGAGATGAAGTAAAATGGTATTTATTACTTTTGAGACTTGCTGGAATAAAAATTATCGCTGTATAACTAAAAATAACTTTTATCTGTTTGTGATGAGCCCTTTGGATTCACATCATACAGGATCAAGTACAGGAACTTTTATGGAGGGTTTGTTTGCATATTTAAGACTTGTAATGCGTGGGCAGCTTTGGCAGCAAAGTAATGTATGGAGCAATGTATGCTATGTATGTAGCTGTGCCTTTATGGTTCAGAAAGGGTCTTGAGTATTCACAGAAAGGCAGTTCGGGCAGAGTGAGTAGGTGTCCTGTGTTATCCCCAGACAGTATGCTAGTGACAAAGAAGTAGAAACAAATGGGTGTGATCAAGGTTATCAGATTTTTTTTTTCAACTTGTTTTACATTAAAAAGTTAAAATATGAAGAAAAAGGTATTTAGCTATTGTGGTAAAGAAAGAATTCTTTATTTGTACCAAAGCCAGGTTTTTTCTTACTTTAACCAACAGAAGGACAGACACAAAGTAAAATCAATACAATAAAAAATGAAATCTTTATTTTTTGGCTCATTTGTAATATCATTTACATTGTTTATGATAACAATTTTCTGCATGCAATTCACCAACACATTACAAGTCAAAGCATTTGTAAAATAAAGATTCTACATTTAATGTTAGCTTGTGTATGAAACACAAAATGTCCTGATGTCCGTGATTATACAAATGTGCCATTTTGTTCTTGGGAAATATTGTGAATTCTATTTTTACAAGTCTAGTGCAGTGTGGTTCAGAAAGAATAAGAATAGGCTATGTAAACAGACTCTGTAATATAGCAAGGACTTAATGAACAATGAGACTGTCTTGTAACTTCTGATACAAACAGCACCAGAAATTTGCACATTCCCCTTATAGTTCCTTGCTATGTCTTGTTATAAGATATAACTATTTGCAAAGAGGCTGGGTTCCAGATTTACACAATGTGCTTCACATTGAAATATATGCAAATATGATATTAAACCAAGATAGTCTCCAAATACTTGCTCTTTTTTCCCATAGTGTGACAATGCCAGTTTGAAATTACCGTGGTTAGAAAGTAAGCCAAGTGAATGAGGAAAGAAATATAAGAAACAGTGATCTAAACCTGAAGACACTTTTCTTATATACAAAACTGCTGCCAAATAGTATTTCTTTACATTATTTAAATATACTAACCACATTTTCAACAGGTTAAACAGTTTGCAATATGGACTATACAGTCTGATTCTACACCATGAAGTAGTTGCTTAAAATTTAAAATGCAAAACTAAAGAAGCTCATGAATAGCAGCAAACTATTGCTTAATGATTTGAAAGAATGAGGTCTTGGTTGTAAAATTTTATTCACTTTGTCCTGACACATGGCTTCCTAAACTGGAGACTGTGGACAGTTGAAGGAGCAAGATACAGCAGCACAAGCATTGTCATGCATCAGTGATACCCTCCACTCTCTATATGACCCAGAATACTCTCTCCTGTTGAGCTCTTGCAAATTACCCATATTGTGGTACATATCTGATGCAATTCAATGTGGCAAAGCTATTTAGTTCTATGCTCAAATTTGTGCAAGAGTATAGCATTAATATTTACATGGAAATAATATTTTATTGATTGATCAGATGTTGGCCGTAATGAGAGAAGACAGTAACTGAAGAACAGCCTAAGAAAATATTTGAGCTGTTTAAAAACAAACAAAACCAACCAAACAAGATAGAACAAATAAAAAAAGAGGTTCCAGATATATTTTGGTGACACTATTTTTCCAGTACAGAAATTGCACATTTTTTTAAGCTGTGAACATTTTAACAAAACCAAGAACTTGTTCGTGTTTAATGATTTGCATAAAAATAAGTAATTGCAGATTCCTGTAAATCAGATGGGTCTTCCAGGCACATTAATCTGGATGCATGGCGTATGGATGCTGTACAAGTAGTTAGAATGCCACAAATTTCAGAACAACCCTGGAACATGAAGTTCTTAAAATCTTTACCTTTGTGCAATGTCATATTTTTATTTATGCATGATCAATGAGTGCAGCATGCTTATGCACGTCATTTCTATCTGTACATTATAGAGAATCTGAGAGTAGAACACCTGGTCCTCATACCTCTTTCCCCAACATAAAACCTATTACAAAAATAGTCACATATAATAGGAAACAACTTGAGAATTAAAAATGATAAATACACTAATACTAATTTTGTAAAAATATGACAAATGTAGCCGTTGCATTACAAACAGTGAGGAGAATTACTGGTCTATGTGTTTTGCAGTATGTGAAACAAAAAAGTATCACTTTGTACCCATTTCATGCTCTGTTTTCTGTCGAGCCACTTTTCCCCTCATTCTTAGCAGTGTCAGCTGTAGTGAAAACAGTAACCTTTTGTCAAGTTTGTTACCCTGATTTGCAGAGCCACAGTTTGATGATGAAGGTTCACTGTTTTTATATAGGCACTGACCTTAAGTATATATATATATTGTATATATATGCACACACACACACGCGCGCACACACACACACATATATATGTGTAAAAACTGTCAGTTTGGCATACACCTCCTGCAGGAGTACAGTTGATTCTCTAAGACTGTAAACAAATTGTCCTACAAGCAAAATTCTTAGATCTTTATTTTTTATTTTCCCTGACATATTTACCTTTGTAGTTCTTTTCTGATTTATCTTTTTCATACTTTTCTTTATCTGGCTTTGTTACACTGTCATAAGAAGGCGGGGAAGTTGTAGAGGAACTCTCATCTGTTTTTTCTGGAGTGGAGTTCCCATTTAGTTTATCAATAATTATCTCTTTTATAACTGGTCCATCTCCTTCTTTGTTTTTATTTTTGTTATATATACTGGACACCTTTTTAACTTTTTGTCTTAAAAGGTAACACCTGTAAGCACGCTGAATGATGACAGCAGATACCTCTTCCTGTTTCCTTTTCAATGTGGTTGTAATTGGTTCATAGGACACTTTTGAAGGATTGGCTGCCATAAAGCGATCTTCCATCTGTATTCTGAGGGCGTCCATCTCCCCACTTTCCCCCAAAACGCGCTTTGTGAAAGCAAACAAAATGTCAAGGCAGTGAATTCTGTCCCCGCTTACCATGGGCAGATCCATTGCAATAAGCTGGACTTTGTTTGGTTTCGCTATAAGAAGAGGAGGATCTAATGAAGCTGCAAAGTCTGATAGTTTACTGTATTCTATGAATTGTGTTGCATCGGGATCAAACTTCTCCCAGACTTCATAGAACATCTCAAAGTCATCCTCGCTCAAGGGCTCAGCGCTTTCTTCAGTAGCAACACTGAAGTTCTCCAAAATCACAGCAATGTACATGTTCACCACTACCAGAAATGATATGATGATGTAGCTGACAAAGAAGAAAATCCCAACAGAAGGGTTCCCACAGTCACCTTTCACTGAGCTACCTGGATGGTCTTTATGGGGGTCACAGTCTGGCTCCCCACTGTTAAGAATTGGGGCAAGCAAACCATCCCAGCCAGCAGACGTGGTAATTTGAAACAGGCAGAGCATGCTGTTGCCAAACGTTTCAAAGTTAAACATGTCATCAATCCCAACTTCTCTCTTAACATAGGCAAAGTTGGACATGCCAAATATCGCATAAATAAACATGACCAGGAAGAGCAGGAGACCAATGTTGAACAAAGCAGGAAGAGACATCATCAAAGCAAAAAGCAGAGTGCGGATTCCCTTAGCGCCTTTAATGAGACGCAGGATTCGACCAATTCTGGCAAGTCGGATGACTCTGAATAGTGTGGGGGATACAAAATACTTCTCAATCATCTCAGCTAAGAACATACCTAGAGGAAAAAAAAAATATTTAAAATATAATTTAAATTTTTTTCATTCATTACCTATAGAAAGATTTTTATTGCTTTCTCCAAAATAATCAGTACAGGGAGTCTATATTATAGCAAATAATCATGCGACTTATGACATTAAAAGCTTATATTAAAATGAAAGCACCTTCCTTACGCTGATATGCTACCTAGGAGAAGGGAAATAAGTCAAAGAAAGAAGACTGGTTGTGCTAAGGTAGCTAACATCTGTTCAAGCTTTCAGTTATGCCTAAAATAGCATGGAAAGATAAGCTTCTGTCTTAGATAGGATTAGTTCTCAAAGCTAAGCCTATTACCACTCTTTTTTTTTCTGAAAGACTATATTGGCTTAATTTCCACAAATCAGTGATTTTTTCTAACCTGCGGATCTACTTAGTATCAGCACAGCCTCTGGGGTGTACCACCCTTTAAGACTTAGACTTTGTCACACAACTCATTTTGTACCTTGCAAGACCTTAGTTAGCAAAAGTAATTAAAAATCTCACCCCCTTCACATACTTTTATGTTTTAGTACTGAAAGTAAATTTGTGGTTAGTTCACATATACTGCTAAATGTTCTTTATATTTGTACTTGGTAATTTAATGTGCCAAATAGTTCCTTTATGTCTTTTGATTTGGAAGATGACAGTGAATCTAACAGAAGAGATAAAAATCTTATTTGAATATTTAATATACTGTATGTCATAAAGTGTGAAGGTCTGATTTAACAAGTAAGTCATATAATAAACAGAAAATTTCATATTCTATATCATGAAATTCTTGAAACAAATATTTCCTTTCTCTCCCAATAGCTCTTTCTTGAAAAGGAATTGCTCTTACCCACTATGGAGAGAATCACAACCACAAAATCAAAAATATTCCACCCTACAGTGAAGTAGTAATGACGAAGTGAAATCAATTTCAGGACACATTCTCCAGTGAAAAGGATAATGAATACAAGGTTTATCCGGGATAAAATTGTTTCCATTTCTTTACTCTGGTCATCTGTTTCTACCATCATTGTGACCATGTTAAGGCAGATGAGTATCATGATGCTGATGTCAAATACTTGTTTGGTTACAAAATCAAAGACCATGCCTTGGAATTTGTTCTGCAAAAACAAAGATGGAATACAGTTTTTATTCCAAAAATATATGTCTTTACAAATGCCAAATGGAAAAGCAAGTCTCTGCAATATTTAGAAGCGTGGAGCAAGACCCATTCACAATATATCTATTGATATATACCAAACCCATGCTGGTTTGTATGTCATCCTCCTAGAGTGGATGAAGAATGTGTACTACTGTAGGCTTAAGGAACAGGAAGGGAAACAACGCAATATTAAAAGTAATACTATTGATAATTGATTTTATTAGTGTAAAACAGGTGATACAACAAGAAATCCAGCAAGAATACCAGACAAATAAAAATTCATTTTCTTATCTTTATTCTTTGCTGGGTTTAGATTACTAACCCCCAGAGATGTCTCTCTCTTCTTTGAACCAGTTGTCCTTGGTGAGGTCATTGAATCACTGAAGTTACATGTTTCAAACACACCATGACTGCAATATCCGGGTTTTCCTTTAATATTTAGTTAAATATTTATTGCCATATATCTCTCCTAAGAAAGACTGGTTTTAACCACTCAGTGCATTAGGTGCAAGTGTTTTGATTTTTCCATACACTGTAGGAATTTGATGAATAACAGAGTGGTTTCTTAAGAGACAAATTTATCCTAGTTTATTCTTTACCCCCTAGGGATATTTTCTTTTGTTCTGTCAGATTATCTGCATTTTTCTCACTCTTTCACATTAGGTGACCACTACCCCCTTCCATCGTCAGCAGCAAGGGCTAGTTCATCCCCATTTCCTACAGATTCTCTTGGAGGAAAAAACCAAAACAAAACAGAATATGAAGTTTATCCATGGGGAACAAGAACCAATAAATGATCCAATCAATTGTACTTCTCTGGGATTAGCAGGGAATTATGAAATTTATCGCATTAAACTTACTAAATCTGAAGTTCATGAAAATTAAAAATTATGTTCATACTTCATGGTGTGTGCTTTTAAATGAAACCTTAATGATCTAGTACACTGAATTAAAAAAAAACAAAAAAACAGGGAAAAAAAAAAAAAAAAAAAAAGGAGGACAAATTCTACCTTTACCAGAAAATAAAAGGAAAAAATATTTTCTTTCTAGAATATAACCTTCTATAGTTAGCTAAAATCATATTCCCCAATGAGTACTTAATATTAGGGGTATTAAAATCAAATTGCTCTTACCACTGGCCTTGGTATAGGTTTCTGTGGCTTTTTAGATCCCAGTTTTTTCATTGCATTGTAGTATTTCTTCTGTTCTTCTGTCATAAATATATCCTGACCTCCAAAGTACAGAAATAATATCAAAACTAATTACTGTCATGTCTACACATACAACATCTAGCTACAGTATATCTCTCTGTAACAAAATATTACATTTATATTTGATAATAGCAAAAGTGTGTGGGGGGGGGGTGTTGGGTATTTATAGTGTGGATGCTCACATGCATTCCTAACACACACAAGAAAAAAACCCTTTACTGGTGACTTCTTAGGCTGATGACAGAATTTTTCCAATGCCTTCATGCTTACTTTTCCTGATGTGACTAAAATGGTTCTTACTATAGGGATGCTGTTAAGTAACATACTGATGGATATGTTTAGCTCATAGGAGCCTGACTGGTACCTTACATGTCCTAAATTGTAGATCAACTTAGTATTAAAACTAGCCAGGTCCAAAAGTGGGATAACTTAGAGTCACAAGTTGTGTCAATGGAGAGCATTTGGGTCTCATTTGAGGCTTCTAATGACAGAAAAAAAATCACCTTTGATAGAAATTTAAGAAAAGTAAACCAAATCATGCCAATATTATGATTTTTACATATATATATATATTTACATATATAAAGCACCTATCACCATATTGATAAACATTCTTTGGAACCACTCTGACAGCATTATTATGGCATGATTATCAATTATTAATTGAAACACCACAGTAACCTTGACTAACTCAAATTAGGTTTTGTTTGCAGGTGCAAATGGTGCCTGTCAGATATCCAATTGACTGACTCAATTTCAATATAATGTAAGTTGTTCTTATTGATAAGTCTGAACTAAGAGAGAAACACAATGTCAAAGTCACTGCCTGCTAAACTGGTGTCAAAGCCCAAAGCATGGCATAATTGATAGAAACTGAAGTCATCCCCAATGTTTTTATGTCTCTTTTAAGAACGTAAAGAATATTTTCACAAAGAAAAATTTATGTAGTTCACTGCTGACTTTCACCACAGCTGTTTGGTACTGCTGCATTTTGGTTTTATTTGGATTTGGATAAAACCAAATCATATGAAACTGTGTTTTCACAGCATACAAAGATTTAGAATGACTCATGATTTGTCCTCTTCACTTGTCAAAGTGATGATATGCAAAGGTCAAAATCACATCCACAGCTATAACACACATTATCTTAAAAAAGAGACATTTTTATTCAAGGACTTGAAATAACTATTGATTTTTATTATCTTTACATAAATAAGTTATTATTCATAATAAGTTATTATTCATAATAGTTAATAATTTAGAGCACTATGGAAACCTTTCAAATACTTATCTTCTTTTTTTGTTGGTTGAAGTTGTCTATAATGACACCAATAAAAAGGTTCAAGGTAAAGAATGATCCAAATATGATAAAGATGACAAAATAAAGATACATGTACAAGTTGTCCTCATACTTGGGTTGATCTTCTACCTACAAAACATTATAAATTTTATTATCCATGAGAATAATGTGAAAAACAATGCATATAATTTGTGAATAGCTATATGTTGTCTCACATAGAAAAACTATCAATTGCACTCACTTATTAAAAAAATCCAAAATGTCCATTCCAGACAAGATTTGGAGAACTGGAATCTGACAGCGTGATTCCTCATATGGAATGTTAAAGTAAATGTGCACGCTGGTGTATTTGTATATGTACATTTAAACAAAGTTCCTCATATATAGAGAAGAAGTAATGTGGGACTGAGAACTGTTATTGGGACTTAAAATTTTCGAAAGCACAAACTGAAATATTTTATATTAGGCTGTATAGAACTAGTTCAGGCACCTGTTTTGCACTTTTTTTAATCAAGGTAAACAGTTTTTATTTTGTAGTCAAGATAATATTATAATCCTTAGAAAACTTAATGCAAAACCTAATTAAAGTAGCCAGATAACGTGTTCATCCTAAAGAAACAGTGAAATGCACAATTACAAACTATAAAACAAGATTAATATATTCAATATATAATAACTAAATTACATAATTTAAATTATTTTATACTCATGGCTACTATAGGAAGTGGTTAAAAAGCTTGTTTTTGTGTGTTTTTCATTAGCATTAACTTAAAAAAAAAGCAGTAAAGTAGTAAATTTTACAAATTCTAAGATTCATGAAGGTAAATGTAGGTTCCTTTCTAGACTAAATATATCTGGAAAAAATATGTGTTGGTGCAGATTATAATTCTTAACGTTATCGTACGTGTAGTTCTATATCAGAATATGAAAAACAGATGATCTTTAGAAGTCTTACACTTACATCTCGTGAATCAACAGCTGCATACATAATATCCATCCATCCTTTGAAAGTAGCCTAGAAATAAAATCCAGCTGTTTATCTTTCCTATAAAAATTCATAATGTGGAAAATAACTAGTTCACAGAATTTGGATGGTAGCTTTCAATAAAATGTTATCTATATTCATAAACCACATTTAATAACATGAGCATAATAAAATATTTTTTCTAGTAATACTACGGTTATTGTAGACATTTTTTAGGTATGCAACAGTTATAAAAAATGAGTCTCTAAAGGTTTCAGAAAGGGCACAACATGTTTGGAGATGCAGATACTTACTTTGCTGATGAAGAACGCTAGACTCAGATATATATTAATGCTGGACTTGGTCAGGTAAAATTTACCAGAATCATTTATGGTGACAGCCATTTTATGAAGCTAGCAGCATGAATTGATGCAGTCAGCAATACCACTTCTGGACAGATACCAACATTCATCTGAATGTTTTTGCTGGAGCTAAACTGCCATGGTATTTTTAGAAATGTTTTAATACTGTGTAACTAAAAGGGCTAGACTGTTCATAATTAAAATATACGTTAGTTCTTGGGGGTAAGATTCACAGAAGATGAAAAAGTGAACTGTTGAAGAGCTGTGATTAACTTTTACAAAACTTAGGGCCAAGTTCCTATAGAGACTTTGTTTAGGAATCATAAGAGTAAAAAAGATGTGCAATCAATCCTCTAAGGAAGTGATTTTCATGGACAAGAAATGTACACTATCTGAGTAGCACCAAGAGGTTGGTGTGACACAGTTGAAGCTGTGAATGCTGGCTCAGGGTTACAGCTCACTCAAAATAAGCTGGTTTCAGTCAAGGTTTCAAAGCGTATTCACAATACAGAAAATAAAGAGCTAAAAAGCCTATTAAATGAACATATAAAAAGCATCTGTCCTGAGGAGATTCAGGAGTGGAACCTTCCAAAAGAGTATGTTTGCATCTCTGCTTGCCAGAAGGAGCTCTGGTGCTTTGATATAGCTGCTAGTTTCACAGCAGAAACCTTGTACTCTGGGAGTGTTCGTGTCCTGAATCTTGCAATGCAATAGAAATTTACTAAGAAGGTCTGCATGGAGCCAGGCTTCATAGATCTTTCTGGCTCAGTGATAACTGACAGCTATTTGGTGGACCTTGTATAGAAATACTAGAAGAGGAGCAGAGTTTGATAAGAGCAAGAAATACAGAAGAGTGGAGAGAGAATGTTAGTGTAGACAATCAGCTGAAGAGGTGACATGATACACACTTGAGGATCCCTTAATCTCTGCAGGAAAAATAAAGGGTGGAAGGAAATATTTGAAAAGGAAAATAATGAAAAATCAGAACAAAAAGAAATAAAGGAAGAGAAGAAGAACAAAAGGTCCACAGTAGTTATGTAGTAATTAAAGATTAACACTGTCTGCATGGGTGACACGGATGACATTCAGACACAGCTTCAAGAGCCTAGAATTTTTCCTTATACAACTTCAGAGGCAAGTATTGATAATAAGATAGTTCGTTTTTAATCTCTGGTAAGAGGGTAGCAATGAGATCTGAGGCCAGGGAATTAGAATTAAAATCATCACTCAGTACTACTACTCAGCACATGAAAGTTACATTGATTTTAGAGGGGAAAAAAATTAGAGAGGTAGTTAGTTTTGAAATTGGGTTCAGATAGGGATTTTGATCTGCTTCAGGACAGAAGGGACAAACATAGGTAACTTAGTAGTGTCAGAGTAGTAGCAATCCCATAACATTTCTGACATCTTTTAATATGGTGAAGCTGTATGTTAGGTTGTGGACAAGTGACCTACAGAGCTCAACTGTGTTTTGGTCATATATCAGCTTCTGATGGAGCTACATTCTAAACCAAAAAGCCTGTAAAGAGCGATGGTCTTTATTGCTCTAGCATAAATAAAATGCATGCTCAGTCTGTAGAGCAAAGACTTTCTTGTAACACAGTTCACAGAAAAAGTACTTGAAGGGGAAATAAAATTTACAGACTTTGTATCAAAGGAGCAATAATTAGTAGAACGAATATGCCATGCAACATCATAACATCTAATACTTCACAAGGATAATACTATGTGTAACATGATATTTACATAGTATACTATAAAGATTCTTTAACAAGCATTAATGGAATATGATAGTTATAAATAATGAGGGGTTTTTTGATAAAAGTATTTCATATTTTCCTATCTTAATGACTGTTTGTACGTGTTTTTGTAGTTTCATGTACTTCTTAATGAAGCATTTATTTTAGAAGCAAGTGCTGTTTATCTGCAAACATCAAGCAAATGTATTACGTAATTAATCAGCTGTAATACTCCTTTAAAATCTGTCTGTCAATACCTATCCACATTCTTTCCATGGGCAGCTCCTGTTTCTCTCAGGATTTTTGACCTCTTATACAAATATGATAATAGGGAAAGAATTGGCTCCATGCTACATGAAACACTGGATACCTCAATGTCAAATTTTCTATTATTTACAATACCTTTCTCTAAACTCCTCCCAGGTCTGGAAAATGAAGCCCCTATTAAACAAATACCAGCAGCAAAGACACCAGATGATATATTTTTATGATCTAACTCACAGTCTGGCTCCTTTGATGTGTATAGACATAAAGAAAATCCATTCTACCTTGACCAGGCTGTTGATAAAAGAAAAATTATTTCACAGTGCCAGAGTTCCTAGATTAATGGATTATGACTGTGAAATAATGTTGCTGTGGATGTGTAATGATATGGAGGAACAGATTATGTGGGAGGAATTGGCAGTAGTTGCTCATTTCAGACCAGTCAGTCAGGACGTCTGCCCTCTTTCAAGCTGCTGTCTGCCCTCCTGTCTTACAAGGTAACTTAGCTCATAAAGGAGAAGAGAGAC
The DNA here is from genome assembly GCA_023637945.1 of Phaethornis superciliosus. Lineage (NCBI taxonomy): Eukaryota > Metazoa > Chordata > Aves > Apodiformes > Trochilidae > Phaethornis > Phaethornis superciliosus. Next base: position 20,220,774 of record JAJQWJ010000007.1, on the reverse strand, counting down.
CTTTTTAATAATTAGAGAGACATCTGATCCTTGTCCACCATGGCAAGACTCATGAAATGCATTACTGAAGTTTTATATTGTGCAATACCAAAAAGATTCTTGTACCTTTTTTACTTACTATTGTCACATTATCATAATTGATAGGCTGTGTTCCTTAGCTTTGAAATGGAAAGTTTCTCTTCTATCATTAATACAAGAATTACAGATAACAGTGCAATAGAGTTGTGTATGTCATTGCTATGACAAAATTATTCCACTACTTAGTAGACTTAACTTGCCCATTTTTCCTACTTTTTTAAAAAGAGAAAAAAGAAAATGCAAAAATTTACTTACTACTTGAAGCAGAGCAAGATATCCAGCTCCTACATTATCAAAGTTTACTTTCACATTTTTCCATCGGGCACTCTGATTGTTTTTTATAAGTTCCTCACACTGAGTATAATTGTTGACATCACGGACATCAAACATCTCACCAGTTGTGGTGTTGACACAGTGATAATATTTGCCAGCGAACAGATTTACTCCCATAATGCTGAAGATGAGCCAGAATATAAGACAAACCAGCAATACATTCATGATAGATGGAATTGCTCCTATAAGGGCATTTACAACCACCTAGTATACAAATTAGACAAAATAACCACTTAGTTTATGAACAGAAAAATAAAAATACTTTTAAAATGTTAAAACAGTATTAATATGGAATGGACAGCTAAAATACTACATTAAAAATTTATGGGGTAAATGTTACTTAGGGTATAATAAAAATCACTAATGAGACTGAAAAAAAAGAAAGAAATAAAATAATATAGAAACCAAGACAATGCAAAAGTCTCAAAAAAACTCAAAAATCAAAAGAAAACCTGTTAGAAGTAAGATGGATTCTTAGAATTTGTGTGCTCTAGAGAAAAAGAGAGAAAAAAATGTTAAATTCCAACAATATAAATCAAAATCTCTAAACAGAAAATAAAACAGGAAAAGGTCAAAGAATGATGATGTAGAAAACTTAAAAATGTCTGCACATAAAGCTATAATTAGTAATGATCTTATTGTCAGAAACTGTATATACTGATACCAGTGTATTTTAGCATCTCCTTTCAATGTAAAATAATTAAGCATGTCTTGGTTTTAAATTGCCTGGCTCACTGTAGTTGCTCTTATACTAATACGTTAGGTTTCTTTTTTTTTTTTTTTAATTTGCTGCATTCAATACTGTTGAGCTACTGTATATGGGCAAGTGGCAATAAAAGATCAGATTAGGTCCCTTGACAAAAATTTTCTTGTCATTGAACTAAAAGAGAGCTAAAGATAATCAGGCAGTAATTTTCTACCAAGTCAGTAGAGGTTGCATTAGGTTTTCCTGTCTGGTTTTGAAAATAGTAGGATTTTTGAGTTCACAAATTTGACAAAATAGTCTAAGATCAGTAAAGCTTTTTCCTATTTATTAGATAGGGACTTATGTGTTTTTTGCAAAGCAAATAATGTAAAATTGTGGTGATGCCACAGAACACACTTTCCTATTCTGGCTAGTGTGGCCACCTCTAGAGTACCAGTGGCCTAAACCCAGACAGGTTGGAACCACATTATTTATTTGGCAGCTTATAACTTATGACCAAGCTATTAACATGCACTGGATCATCAGAGTATTTTGAGGTGAAAGATTAAAATGAGGTTTCTCAATAATATTACCTTGTTAGTTTTGTATAAATCAGTTTTTCCAGGAAATAGTCTGCATTTTCAGCAGACAGGCTGCAATATTTTGGGTTTGATTTCATGTGTGTGTCAGATTGGCAGAATATGAAAATAATAATTTTCTCAACAGGAATGATTTAGCTGTGTAGGAGAGGTAAGAAGGCAGCAGATGAATTAATATGAAGTAAAGGACAGTAGCTGAAAAAATTGTTTCCCATTTCTCCCTTTCTATCCTTCCAACACCATCCTTATTTCAGGTATCTGTTCAGAGAACCTTTCCCTAATACTACAGCATTTATTGTGGGATTATTTTCCTCAGGCAAGTAGAAAGGGAGACAGCTACAGGGAAGTTTTGGTTTCTGGGGTGTCACTGTTGTCATCTTCTTTACCTTTTGTTTTGTTTTATTTTGGTTTTGGTTTTCTGGCTAATTCTGTTCCATGCTGACAATCTAGCACAGAAGCAAAGTCAATCAGAAGTTATAAAATTTATAAGAAACTTATAAAAGTCCTCAGCTTAACCAGAGAAAAGGACCCCAACCCCTGCTCTAAAATTTCTCATGTCCTTTTACATGTCAATATGGGCCCACAAATCAATGGAAATTTTGAAAGTCAAGAGGCCTGGATAGCACAACTATGCAGCAGTGAGCAGGCAAATTTAATGATCTCAAGGTCTAATCTGAAAACACAAGCACTACATGTCTTGTCTCTAGGGACATTTTGGAAGGCCTTTATTCCACACATTTTTGCATGCATCCCCATTCTGGAGTTGAGTGTCACACTTCCATATAAATTTTTGTATTCACACTCATCCATTTCACCTCACCCTCATTCCTTCAAATCGTGACAAGGCTCTTAAAGGTCTTAAAGCTCTTAATGTCCGAAGCGATTTAATGGCACCAAGTTCAGAATAGCCCAAAGCATTGGCTATTAAACTAACCAATGAGACCTACAAAAATACAGAAAAAATAGTATTATAAAAGTTGTTCCACATTTTATTTGAAATAAATACAGAATCAAAAGAAAGATGAACAGTGACAAATGGAAGAACACCATTCTTGCTTTTGTGGACATTGGAGGTGCAATCCAACATTTCTCATAGCTGCTGGAAAGGCAAGAGGTACTATGAAGGCACGTTTGAAAAAGGAATATGTGCTATTAAATGTCTGTTACAACTGGGTAGTGTTAAACAGTCAGGTGCAAGCACACTGTTGGTGAAGGATAACATTTTCAGAATTGCTAGTAGGCAGGAAAATAAATGTGTCTCTCTCTTTTGAAATACGAATGCATGCAGATGAAATGAAAATGAACTCAAAATGGTGGAAAGAATTTTTACATTAATCTCCCAAAATTGGAGGGTTGTATGACCACATTTTTGTGTACAGATCTTCCAATTTAGACTGTCTATTTCAAAAAATGTTTCAAAAATTAGCAGTCACAATCAGCCCTACTCAAGATCTTCAGTCAGGGTTGTCATCAGAGACAGATCATTGGTCATATATCTCCACATTGACTTTATTTGTAGTTAGTAATTTTTAATCCAAATGAATTCTGTACTGCTTGGTGAGATGGTTTATTTATGTGATTTGATTCCAAGTCCCTAGTGGCATATGGCTTTCCTCACTAAACTTTCTATTGAGAAGACAATGAATTATCTAATTATCTTTTTTTTTTTTTTTTTGGAAGATATATGCTATAATATCAGTAGGCATTTTTTACACTCGCAGACACAGGACACTGTACCAGTGTAGCCTTTCGTGTGTCTTATGTAGCCTTTCTTAAGTTATGGCCCTGTGCTACAATAATATTATTTTTTCTATATGTACATAATAGAGAATTCTTAATTTATGATATTTTACTGGCAAATATTCAAAGTTCACTTTGTTTAGATGCATATTTGCAAGCTATAGTTCTGTTCGCTAACTCACTGAATGAGAACCTTAGGTTTCATGCATATATAATCTGAATAACCCTTGAAATAATTAATTAATATTATTAATTTCCAGATTATCTAATGTTATCATAGTGTACCATATTGGGATATACATATGTCCCAAAGAAATACTAGACTGTCTAGGAAGACAGTGTGACATCTCTTTCTTTAGTTGGTTTCCCAACAGATCAATATATTCCTCTTCATATTTCCTCTTGTTTTTATTACAAAGTTGTTAGGGCAGCAGTTGTCTCTTGCTCTGTCCATACAGCATTTAGTATCTTAGTATAATGTGGTCCTGATCTTTTCCAGAATGTTGCTGCTGAAAAACTAATAAAACAGTTGAGAGTACCATTTAATTTCAATCCTTTCACTGTATTAACAAAAAACATAAAATATTTTTAGCTATATAAAGAAATGTTATATAAGCCATCAGTATGACCATCTTTCAACATACTATACAGCAAGCCCAGTTGGAGAGCTGTTTTGCTGCATCTGACTGTTCAAAAACTATACCCATCGGAATTTTATCTGTCATGAGCATTTTCGGGAAGGTCAAAGATTTCATTACGCTTACAGATTCATTACTGCCCCAAAGCATTTGGCAAATGCATGATTTGTTTTAAGTGTTACTTACTTCCCTTTACTTAGAGTACAATTTACTTACGCAATAATTTAGATATAAACTCTCCATACCAAATTATAGGATTACCTTATAAAGTTTAAAAATATACAGCATAAAACAGTAACCAAAAAGTTTACATAAAGTAGTAGAATACTACACAAGTTTAATGACTGAAATATTCATTGGATATTCCCAGGTACCCTATTTCCTTCTCTGATGTCCTATCTCCTATCTTTATATGTTGCAAAGACTATTTAGAGTCATTACAGCTATATATCAAAACCCAAGCATAATAAACTCATGACAGATAGCTTCTGGAAAAAGGGGTAAGAGCAAAAGCCAATGTGCAGAATGACACACTCTTTAGCATCCAGTTGTACTGGGTTAAGATATTCCTATCTCAAGACTTTACTGGATATCTCTGCCAGAATTAGTTTACCACCCAAAAAAAAGGTGAGTATGTCCATTTCTCAACTGCATGCACCTGCACCCAAAATTCAGTTTCTTAGTTTAAACCACTGAAAAATGTGAACTAGTACAACTAATTTACCAGATTGTGATTTGGAGTACATACTGCTCTCCACCCAAATACATGTTGTTTGCTCTAGCTGTTATTGCATATAGCAGAATAGTGGGGCTGCAAGACGCCATGATAAGGTGTTAAACTGAGGGAGCCAGATGTACCAAGAATCATCTGGCATGGCTGTAAACTGCCAGAGCTGAAAATTGTTTTTTCTTTGTGTAATTATTAAACCTGAGTTTGGGCACCATCACTGAGAGCAACTGTGGTACTAAGGGAATTGCTGAATTAGCCTTAGGCACAGTAAGATGTTTTTTACTACTTTCTGGAGCACTGAATATAATCGTTCAAAAGTAGAAGGTTCCAATCTCATTTAGTCATGCTTTTGTTTCTAGAAGTAAAAATTATGGGTAAAATTTGCCAAATAATCTGCTTTACTTATGATGATGATCATTATATTTCTGATAGCCTGCTCAGATAACAGCATCTTTGAGGCTAAACTATCATTAAGAAACCATGGAGTATAGCTTAGAATTATCTATTTACATTTATGTTCATAAAAGAATAATTACAATATGATTTGTAGTTTAGCTTAAAAAAAAATCCATTCTTAACCTTATCCTGGAAGGTAGCATCTGTCTTCTGCTTTAACATCCATTAAGCAAACCGTTCACACTTTTTCACTGTAGTGAAAGATTCACTGTAGTGTAGATTTTCAGGCCAGATTTAGAAATTAATGATATGGCAAAACTATCCTGGGAAGGTTAAAAAAAGGAGAAGATCTTCTAGTTTGAGTTCTCGACCAAGACAGCTAGATCTTTTCTCCTCTGGAAGTAAAAAATCTGATATATTTCTACTATGTATTTATAAAATATTTATGGGACCTTGGTTTATCCAAACTTCTCAAGATACACAGTAGCTTGGGCAGAAATTACTATAAATTTGCCCTGCGATGGCATCTTTCAATTCCAGACTGAGGACATGTACAACCAATGAACTGAGTCAGATAATGTGTGAAGGCAAGAGACCAAAATATTCTTGGAGGAAAACCACCTTTGATCCCTTCTGACAATATAAGCAAGGCCTTTGCACATAAGTATATCTCATCTGGGAAGGCAGCCAAAAAATCTTGTATTCTCTTCTATCATAAACCCTGCCAAGTCATAGCTGGTTTAACTATTGCAGATTGTCAGCCCACTAAGACTAATTGATTTTAAGACCAAATAGCCATTGTCTTTCTGTTTGACTGAAAATGATAACCATCTAGTTTGGAGAGATGAAGTTCTGAAAACTCAGGTAAAAATGGACCCAAATATACTGTTTCACTTGTGAAGCTCCAATGCTTGCAGAAGACACTTGCAAATGTAATAGTATGTTATTTGCTAAGGAATAGGACAGCGTGATCAGTGTTCATAAAAATAACATGTCTTAAAATTAGGGTTTTTTCCTCATAAAATGTCAAGTTTGATATATCCTGGGTAAGAAATTATTAACCATGAAGAACGAACAGACTTATGTCAAGCCATTCTTTTTTTCTGGCACATAAAGTTACTTTCAATTACATATCCAGATCACTGCAGGTTATTATTAATGCAGTATAACTATACAATGTGAAATTGTTTTGCATATTTATAGGATTACTTAGCAGTAATGAGTTTTACAAAATGGAGAACTTGGGTAAATTTTTCAATATTAAAAACTCTGTACTTACATCAACAATCAGGAAGTCCAGCCAGCACCAAGCATTAGTAAAATACATTTGAAAACCATATGCTACCCATTTTAAAAGCATTTCCAAAATGAAAATATATGTAAAAACTTTGTCAGCATATTCCAACATAGTCTTGATAGTTTTGCGCTGTTCAATATATATATCTTCAAAAGCCTATGAAAAAATATATTCAGATTTTACTAGTGTTTCGCAGAATATACATGATAAAAAAATGAATAAATTGATTAAAATTAAGTACATCAGAGCTATTAATTTCCTTGTTCTTCTGCATCCTCTTATTTTACGTATTTCCCATCTTTAACCATATTACAAATCAGAGCAATGTTATGTATTCTGCCCTGTGACTCAATTTTTATATATCATATTTACAGATGAATGAAGAAATAAACTCAAAGCATGCATTTTTGCCCACTGTGGTGTTAAGAAACTTACACATACACACACAATAAAACCCCTTTCTGATAAGAAATCTGTTCCAGACATTCTATTCTAGAAAGCAGTTAGGGAGATGACTCTTCTATCTGCCATCAATCAAACTTATGTCTAAGAGTCAAAGAATGATGTATTTAACAGAATGACTGAATCAAAGAAGAGTAGGGGTTGGAAGGGACCTCTAGAGATCACCTAGTCCAACCTCCCTGATAAATCAGATTCACCCAGAGCAAGTTACACAGGATCACATCCAGAACTGTTTTCAGTATATCCATAGAAGGAGACTCCACAACCTCTCTGTTGTGAGCCTGTCCCAGTGCTCTCAGCCTCAAAGTAAGGAGTGTTTCCTCATGATGAGATGGAACTTTCTGTGTTCCAGTTTATTCCCACTGCCCCTCATCCTGTTGCTGGGCAGCAATCAAAAGAGGTTGGCCCCATCCTCTTGACAGCTGACCTCAGCCTTTCCTGATAAGAGAGATGCCCCAGTCCTCTAATCATCCTTGCAGCCTTCTGTGGGACTCCTCTCAGTAGCTCCTTGTCTTTCTTGTACTGGGGAGCCAAGACCAGTGCACAATCCTCCATATGTGTGTGGCCACTCCACTAGGGCACAGAAAAGGGGATGATAACCTTCCTTGACCTGCTGCTCACCAGGCGTAAATAAAATTGCACCCAGTTTACAGTGGTAAACCAAAAGTATCATTTTAAAAAGTGCATGTGAAATTTAACAAACATTTTCAAGTTTGGGGGAAGTTTCATTCCATCATGAAATAACAGAATGTGGGTAATTTCATACACTCCAATCCAAACAGGTCTTTCTGAAGCAAATTTGAAGTTTGCTGTTGCTTCTAAGGAGATACCTAAATATTTCAGCGTATGCAATTTTTTCTACTTACTAGTGCGCCACTGCTGAGAAGAATCATGAAGACAATGAAAGTCTCAAACCAGTTGTGCTCAACTATGCTGTAGCAGGTTTTTCTAAGATTCCACCAAATTTTTCCTTTGCCATCCTCAATACTTACTTGACAACATGGAAATTTCTGAACACAACCTGCATTAGATTAAGAGGTATTATTGAAATAATAATGTTAAAGACAATATTTACTGTGGTCTCAGTTAGAAGCTTTGACAAATTTTATGGTAATTTTAAAAATTAAACACTGGAATCCTCCTTTATAGGATTCTGAATATGTGAATTAGAAAAGTAATTTGGAGAAAAACCAGAAAATGTTAGATATAATTATGAGTAAACTCAATCAAAAAACCTGATATTTTTATTGTTAGTGTGTAACTGATTTGTGTTGATGGAGTCTTAAAAAAAAAGAATTTATTCCAAATTTTACAGTCCCTTTCAAATAACTGAAAAGCATTTTAAGAATAGAAAACTTACTTATGTTTCTTAGTTACAGGATGTATGCAGTGGGCAGGCAGATAAAATTACTCAAAGCCTAGTGTAACCTTGTTTTGGCATCTGATTTCTAGCATGCCAGGCTGAGTATTTTCTCTTAATTGCTGAGGTCATGCAGGTCCACCAGATTTGAAAGCCTCGAGAATTTAGACATGCCTAGTAAAACCATTTTACTAATACATCTCTGAAATCAACAGTTATTTTACAACCTTCTGTAAAACAGGCTTCCGGTTCAAGAGCTTCTTCACTTTCAATTTCTGCTTGCTCTCCCTCTCCAGGAGGAGCAATATCAACTGTGCTGCCTTCTGATGAACTGGATGCATTTAATTTCTGCAAGTAAAGTACCACAGAACAATTTTTTCTCATTAGATACATATTTTTTTAAAAAATTATACTGAATCAAATCATGCCAGTCTCTGACTTTTGAAGAATGCTAAATTTATACTTATAAATATGCATCAGCACAAGTAAAAACATATTAATGAGACATAAATCATATAGCTCTGTTTCCCAGCTCATCATCTCAAAAGGAAAAATTATATCTATTTTGGCTACTAACCTGATCCTCGTATAAGACTTCTGAAGTATTCTCAGCAGTACTGAAACTGGAGAGCTTGCATTTACTTCGCTCAAGTTATGTCATTTTCTTTACTTAACTGCATTACATTGAAATGTGTCTTAATTTTCACAGTGAAATGAACTAACAGAAAGCTCCACATATATCTTCACATCCACTACAGATGGTGTTTTCACAAACATACAATGGAAGTTGTAAATTTAATGACATTTAATGACAAATTTCTGCACAATTTAATTTTTGCTGAAAGCAAAAATTACCCGAATTGAAATCTCTGCTATGCATTCCAGTCTTTTGTGCATAAGAGACCACTTCAGGTCCTTTCCATTATGAATTTTTCTGTTACTCAATTTTGTTTTGTTTTGTTTTGTACAGCAGAAATACTCCAGTCTTTACTACAGTAAAATCATTTCAAGATCTGAAAACCACAAGAACTGCAGAGTTATTTAAACCAATTGAAATTAAGGAACTTTTTACTAAGCACACTGAATTTCTGATCAGGTCAAGCTGTTTATCAGTCATGTAAGACTGCTCATAATCAATTTCTCATAAGAAAGAGGAAAGGACAAATATTTAGCAGGCCTGCACAAAACTGATGTAAAAATTTTACCTTGAGTTTGTAATTTGTTTGCTATTGTTAATACTGTTTGTGTCTTCAGATGCTTTCATCCAATATACATTCTCTTTTAATTTCAAATAAGGCTTCTAATCAGCAAGCAACATTAAAACAAACATGGCAGTGAAATACATCTGGTTTATACACAGGAATTTCACAGAATCACAGAATGATTGGTGTTGGAAAGGGCTTCTGAAGATTACCTAGTCCAATCATCGCTGCTAGAGCAAGATCACTTAAGAGTAGATCACACAAGAACATATTCAGATGAGTTTTGTATGTCTCCAGAGATGGAGACTACAACCTCTCTGGGCAGCCTGTTCCAATTCTTACATGAGATGAATGAAGTTTGAAAAAAAAGTCATGTCAAGTGATGGACAATTTCAGGATTAAGTTTAAGAAGCTGCCCTTCACACACATGTGCAAATGTAGTCAATATAGAGGCACTCAGACTTGAGGCTGCATGGCCATTACTGCGTTGTGACCAAAATTAAAAGACTTGTCTCATGAGAGAAATAATTTCTGACAAGCACACAGGTATGATATTGAAACCGATACTTTCTCTTCTTACATGTCATGATCTGTCATACATAGAAAATCATGGTGACAAATGTGAAAGGTTTTGGTTAAATAGATTGAGATATGGATGTTTCCAATTATTTATTTTCCCCTACTAAGCACTTTAAAAATCACGTTCTTCATGCTGCACATCTTCTATGATTTCAAAAATTTGTATGTGTTAGTTACAGCTGTATTGCCTCTAAATGGAATAATTTTATTACTGATCATGTAGATTAGTACACCTGAAATAAACAGTTCTGTACTACATACAGTGAGCATATTTAAAACTTACTTTCTAAAGGATGACAGGTACAGACCAAAATGCACATTAAGATAGACTATATTAAGCATTATTAGCACAAACATTATTATCCACACATAAGACTACTTTAAAAAGGAAATAAGCTTTGTGAATACAGCATCTTATTATATATCCCTCTCATAAAAAGAAATAACAATTCTGAAACCTGTCACTGAAATTATAGGCAGTTTCTTCACTAAATAAAACCAAATACTGTAAAAAAAAAAGAGCCACTGTATTTTAAATGAGGAAACTTCAATAATGTTGGGGTGTTTTCAAGCAATAAAACTAATAAAACTAATAGGCAACTCCACGTACATAATGGATTAACACAGTCTTCTTTTTGTCTCATAAATGTGACTATAAGCCTCTAGATTTACATGCCCTGTAAATACTTATTTGTATCTTCAGTAATATCACATTTTTCTTGACAAGGATACATTTGAAAGCAATTGCTTATGATGCAGCATTCTCAAGGCCTGAATCAGCAAAACAACATGCTTGACTAAGAGCAGAAGCCTGAGCAATACTGTGGAAATCGCACACAAAAATAAATTAAAAAAAGACTACCTCAATGCGATTATATTTTTCTGAAAATATTATAAATATTACTGTATAGAGCATAACATAAAAAAATGCTTCATCACCAACCCGAATACGTGGTTAATATGTGCATAATCATCTTCCATACTGTCCTTTCAGGGCAGTGCATCTCTTTCCAAAAGCTTAGATCATTAAAACAAGCTCTGACCAACAGCATGTTAATGTGCCCATTTACAGGAAAATGCATTCACTTGAGACCCAGTCTTGCTCTCATTTGAGTTTATTCTAGATTTCAATAAGAGCAAGAGCAGGCCACTAAAATTTTAAGCTTTACAAACGGCTTCATGATTCAAGTGATGATAAAATAAAGGGATTCAGCCATTACAAATTGCCTTTAGTAATTAAGTCATGTGGTTTTATCCTTTAAATCTTGGAAGCTGCACTGTAATCACGTCATAAAATATAAAATAATGGGGATCCATATTCAGAAGTTAAGAATAACTGACTTAAAATATCAGATCTTATGATGTTTGACATTTATATCATATTAAGAAAATAAGTTTACCATCTCTTTACTTAGGACTTTATTTGATGTTTGAAGCATATCTTGGTTTAAAATCTAACCAGTAAAATATGAGAATTTTCAGAATACACTGCAGTATTAATTTCTTTTGGCACTTCTGGACAATTTATGCTAGAATATAACAGAGATGGATCATAAACTGGAATCAGTGGTACAAAATTAGCCATTTGGTTATCCTTTTGAGGACCCTGAGACTCTTCAGTAAAGCAACAGCTTTGAATCCTGCTGTAGGACTGAAACCCCAATAAAATTTGGACACCAAATCTAGATACAATCATTTGACTTCCTTATTTTCATGTAACTTTGGTTCCTGTGCAATATTTCCTGTACTCTGCCAATTATGCATAAATGGAGATTATACTTGCCTATAATGGAAAAAGAAATGCAACAAACTAGGGTAAATATACATGCAATTTTATAAAAATTTTGCCAACTACTTTGTGGTCCTTCTAATTTACACCAAATAAAGTCCCCCAACTTAGTCACAGACTGCTATCATGAAAGACATCCCAAAATATCACTATTTATGAATGAGTTTAAAGTTTAAGAAAAGACTATTTGTAATAAGCTTTGCTTTGCTTTTATAGTTTTTTAGGGGGTAAGTTGTAAAGTGTACTTTCAGTAATTATGGAACTGTTTTCTCTGCTTATAATTTATAAAACTCAAGATAGGCACTGCCCAAATGAATAAAGAATGGAGCTGGTAGCATCTTGAAGATTTGCATTACAGTGCATTGTAGATATAACAGTATAACAGTGTAATTTTTATGCAAGTATCTATGCTAATAGTTTAAATGTTGTTGATTCAGGAGCTGAAATTGTGGCAGTAGTCACTACATAAATTACTGTATAAATTTCATTAAACATTTATAAGGGCTGAATCAAAAAGGGTTGTTTTTATTTTTTAAAAACTATTCATGCTCCCTTTTTCTTTGGCTTCTTTAACGTATAACATTCCAGAACTTTTATGATCCATACTTCAACACCTGTAGAGCATGCAGTTATTGCTAAGTACTGTATAAAAATATCCAGAAAAAATCATTAGCAGATAAAAAATGTATATTAGGGTTGCCAGTCCCACCTGACCATGCTGTGATGTGAGTCCCAGGACTCAGCAGAGAGCAGCTGTGCATGTTTCTACTGTCTTGCAATGGATAGGGAAGGTACATAGCTGAAGAGCATGCAGGCCAGTCAAAATTCATTAAAAAGTGATTATATATATATATACATATATATGTATAACTTGCTTAGGTAACCTGTGTGAAAGTGGTGACACGTTGCTCTACCTGGTTAAAAAGCACCAGAGCTGCATTCTTGATTGCTCCAGCTTGGTTTTACCCCTGTGAGAAGTAAGAATGGTAGGTAGTGAAGTTCAAGACACAGGATCTCTAGTTTTCCTCTTTTTGGAATATCTAATTTCAACATGGCTTTAAAACAATTAAAACATAATTATTAAATATTTTATTATCAGTTGGCAAAAAGGGAAATACATACCACCTGAAACGTTCAACAACAAACTTTTCTACAGAACTTGTTAGTTTATTTTAGAGAAATTAGAAATGCAGAAACTAGACCTGATAATCTGCACTCTGAAATTCTAGTTCATAAATGAAAGTACAATCAATTATATTAATAAAGACATGGTTACCAGCTTGGAGAAATATTCCAGTATTTATGTAGTGCTTATTGCATATTAAGAAAAATTTTAAGGTTTGGGTTTTTTAAAAGAAGTTCTAGTCTTAATTTAATTATGTGATTGTCTCTTATTTTAAAAAACATACATCCAGAAAGCAAAATATTTTAACATATATGTCTTCCTATTCCTCCTTCATCCTCAAATAATGGTGGTAGAACTTAAAAGACCCCAGTTACAATAAACCTCCTTAATTTCTGTTCAAATTAAATGTGATGAAGTACCATACTGCCTAAGTTTCCATTTTCAGTTTAGTATGCTACATACTTCTGACTCTATAGCCTCTTTCTAATGATTTCAGAAGACAATTGGATTAATATCTGAGCAGTGGCCCATCAGTGTATCCAAAGTTACGGTTCCATTCATTAGTTATCCACAGGTATTCTAAAGCTTAAAGAATCTGTGACTTTCAAAGATACCATCCCAGAACTGGTTAGTTTAAAAAAAGGGGAATTTAGATTGCAGGATATTTTTAAATAAACATGTTTAAAAATTCAGTCAACAAATTAATCAAATGTGTGCATCTGTTTTGGTAAGAAATTTAGCAAAGCCCATTGGCAATGCTCAACTTCTGAGAAACATAACTGTTTCTGTCTTTTTATTTCACCTAGTCACAAAGGCATTAGTGAAGCCAGTCAGAAATCTGAATTTATTCCTTGTTTTGAAAATTGAGTGTATTTGATGATGAGGGATATTTTTTAATTTATTAAAACCATCTGTTGTGATTTCAGCATTTAACTGAGCAGCCATACATAACCGGTCTGAATTTTTATATACTGCACATATAAAAACTTTTGGGATTCTGAATGATGAAGATCTGTAGGTATATGTATTTCTTTAGCTGTGAAATAAGCTTCCCATAACTGATGCATGTCTTTGAAATTACTTATTCCTCTTGAAATCCACAACTTTATTCCTAAAGTTGTGATTCAGACATAATGTACAGTTCCTAAGTGATACAGAAATAGTTAAGAGTCTTACATTTGGTAAGATTAACATAGTCAATTCACTTTAATGATCAACAGGCATATTTTATAATAGAAACAATGCTAACTTTAAAAAGCACCAAATTATCCCCTTCAGTTACTTCTAAATTTCTTATTTTCTTTAAATGTCATTATCTTGAGTATCTTCTTCTCAGAGCAGAAATTTGTTATTTCTGATGGTAACTTCATCAGGTATTGCACCTCTGTTATCTGATAGTGGATACTGGCAAAATCCACCTTCACAGGATCAATTAAATTTTTACTTCTTTCAGGTACTTTCAGCCAGCTATCACTGTAAAATAGTGGGTAACTTTTAAACCCAATAAATACTATTGTTTTTTTCATCCAGAGATTTCCCCAAACTTCTAGTGATATGTATTAATAAGATTTATGTCTGGAACTTGCAATCAGGTTTCAGATTAGATTATTGTATATTTAGGAAGCCACTAACTAGCAAATTAATTTGAAAGTTCTAATGTAAGGGGGAAAAAACAAAAGGAACCGGCCTCCAAAAAAACTTAGGAACTTGGTGGCTAGAGTTATTTTGTACCTTGGTAAATCTGATAATAAAAGTAGGACAAAATATAATTTTTTCCTCACTCACCTCACCTGCAGTTACAATTTGTATAGTAATTACATGCTCTTGGCATATTCCTCAGGGGCACACAGACCCTGCTCCACTTCTGGCATGACCTGTTATTGCTGATAGACTTTAAATAATAATTCTGCTCTTAATATCAGTGGCAGTCAATAAGACACCAGAAAAAAAAATTGTTCATTTTTCAGTTCCTGTGCAGATCTAGTTTCCCACAGGTCTTTTGTTAAATAAGAAGTTATTAAAGTGGATACCTCCTGAAGCTGAAGGTATTTTAAATGCTAAGAACTTCCACAGTTAAAGCAGGGAGAGCTCTGTTCCATCTCTTACCCTTCCTTTTGCAGACCAGACCTTCTCCTAGCAGGTATGTTGTCTCAGTGGTATCCCTTGAGAGGCAAAATAAAGCAAATGATGGTGTACTGTTCTAGAGAGGTAGCTTAAAACAATGAGACAGTATACTCTTTATCTTCCTCAAAAGACCATCAGAAAGCACCAGAAGTCGACTTGATAGGAGAAGATTGGGAACCTTCATAAATTCTTGTCGCATGCCAGAACATCTGTTCATATATTACCTAAGCAGGTTTATTTTTATACACACAATAAATAAAAAACCCACCACTTTATCCTTTCCCTAAAAATCAACCAGAAGGAATGGAATAATGTATCCAGAACAGAAACAGTAAGTAATATAGAATTCACAATTTCCAAGCCACTAGTAAGAAATTTCTGTCTGATTAGATAACAACAGTAGGCACACTTGCACTGCACAAAAACATGTCAAACGGTTAAAATCTAAATAGTTGTGTGTGAGAATAATTCGAGGGGAGCACTATTGCTCCATTTGCACAATAGTAGTGATTATAAGATTCTATGGAAATCTTGAGGCTCCACAGAAGTCCTAAACTTCTCCTACCCTGATTTCAAATTTCTCCATACATTTTAATAGATTCACCACCCATCATTTCCTGGCAGGTTTCCCAGTCACCTGAAATTTTCACATTCAAGTTGTTTGTACAGACTTCTGGATTCAATTTCTCTTCCTGAAGACATATAGATACACCTAAAGTCCTTTTGAAAAAGCCAAAATCCTTTTTTCTTTATTTTGGTCCTGAGACTTCAGGATGGCCATGGAAGAAAAAAACATGATGCCTAAACCAAGCAAAGATGGGAATGAACAGAACAACTGACTTGTGAAAATAACCCTGAAATTGGTATAATTCAATAGCTCTCAGGATCTCAATACAACAAGGGCTCTTATTCCATTTTCTCAGATTGTACTTACATCATATATTCACAAGGAAAGCTTATGAGTTTCTTCCTTTGCAATGCATTTATTTCTGTCCTCAGCTGTTCTGACAGAATATATGGCAGTGCAATGTAAACTGACCCATTCAATATCACTTAAAGAAGAAATAAACTAATAATACCAATGGGATGATGTTCTTTAACTTACATCTCTCCAGTGACATGCCTAGTAGTACAGACCAACAAGCACTGCAGCAGAGAGAGGGGTAAAGACTGCCAGGGGATCAGGAGCCAGGAGTGCATGGGAACTTCATAAGCCAGCTCTGCTGCTGTAGCTAACATGTCACCTAGGTTCATGTTTAGCACAGTGTATAAACCTCCTGAATTCCTAATGGAAATTGCAAAGTTTTTAAAAATAACATGTTCAGGAACATTTTAGGCATGTAGCTTCTGAAGGTGGAGTTACTAGGAGGTCACTCATCACTGTATTTATGAAAACTATCAACAGGAAAACAGAAAATTTATAGTCAAATATCTTGGAATATATGAAAAGATTTAGAAGACTTTGCTAAATGTTCCTTGGAAAAGACAAAGAACTTTTATTAGGTTGGCTTACATGAAAAATACTTAGCTCTCAGACCCAGAGGCATTTTGAATGCCTGATTTTTTATATTAGTTGATTGCAGAGATTAGCTGACTTTACAGTTCCTGCATCTATTCTATTCTTAAATTACTATGGGTAAATGCTACTGCTATACTGTGCTATGCCTCTGCATTGAAAATGTTTGTCTTATGACTGACCAACCTAGGCAGATGGTAAGGCTTAAAATCTTGGTCTTTAGGATTGTTATGCAGAGTAACCTTCTTTGCAGTTGCAAATAAATACACACTTTTTATGTTCCTCTATGTTCTTTAGCAAAAAATCTATACCATGATTAATTGAATCATAGCTATCAATTAATGTTGTGTGCTATTGTTTGGTACTGCTGTCAACTACGTTGTTATTTGCAAACACAGCATCTATGCAGCTGTGATATATATATGTGATATGTAACAGCCTGCATGAATTCAGGGTTTCCTATAAAGGAATTTCTTCTATAAGCAAACCCTTTTGCTTTAATGATTTATCACACAACATCGTAACTTCCAATCTTAATTGAAAATATATTTATCCATGATTCCTCATCCCTTAAACCGCACAGCTTCTACATTTCTAATGTATTGGATATAATTATATTCTGCTAACACATTTATTCTCATCATTGATCACTACTCCAGCACACAAAGGGTTCTATGAATGACATTATAACCTGTTCATGATCATTGCTTGTATTGAGACACTTATATCTTGGGGCACGTGGCTTCTGTTTTTAAACAAACTTCTGTCTCTTTGCAGAATAACAGTAGCATAGGGCTTTTAAGTAAACTGCTTCCACATGAATTTATATTATGAGATTATTCTGCTCTCCGGTGTAATTTGAGATACTGCTTCACCAGAACATTGAATGGTACCTGAATTACTTCAGTTCAGCTAGACATTGTCTCCAAACCCCAAATCTGTACAATTATGCAAAACTGATTTTATACAATACAGAATATATCACAGTTATATGATGTCTCAAGGTTCATTTTTTTCAGCACCCAAAATATAGAAAAAAACCCAAGTTTCTTCACTGGGTATGCAAAGCTGTGTACTCCTGATTGTTCCTTAGCCTTCTACAATATTCTTATTCCATAAATCCTTATCATAGTATAGACACTACAGAAACAATGATTTATGAAATAGGTTCTAGTCCTAAGATGTCATGAGTTTGTCAAAGGATAATCATATTTAAAATTATAAAACTCCGAAATGCTAATAAACAGAATATTAAAAGGGAAACCTAAGCACCCCCTAGTATTCCATTGTGTAGGGTAGTAGTTTCCTAGAATCATAGTTGCATAAAATAATAAAATATAAAATATATTTACATGGGATAACAGTTTTTAAAAAATTAAATATGTAATTAAGAAATATGTAAATGCATTAATACCATTTAATTTTTGAGATACAAGAAGTCCTACCTGTTTGCTTTCTTCCATATCAGATTCACTGCTAAATTCTTCTGTATTTAAATTTTCAAAATCTGATTCTCCAACTGCAATTGGCACTGTCACAGTGAGGCCTGGGTTATTTATGAATGACATGTAATCATTTTCATCAGTTATGTATTTTTCCACACTGCTGCCTGTGCCTACACCACTGGTGGTTCCATTCCCGTCTTTTAGATGATTCAGATCTTTGCTTACTTCAACAGCAGTATGATTGGAAATGCAGCTGTCTTTCTTGTTTAGCTCTTCAAGTGCTTTGACTTCCTCTAAAGTTTTCTGCTTTCTAACAAAGGCTTTTTGAATGAACTCCTGGATCTTTTTTTTAACGTAATCTATTCCCTTCTGAATCCTTGCCACAGCAATCTGTAGATTGTTCATTTCGTTATCATCATCAGTAGCAGCAAGGTTGTCTGAACTAAATGAGCTCAGCAGCAAGGCCAGAAAGAGGTTCAGTACCTAGAAGGTGAGAAAATACAGTATGTGTATACAGTATACAGTATTTGTATGTGTTACAGTACACATTGTCTTGAAAAGCAACATTTGCTGATTTCAGGCACCCATATAGCAACTTAAATTACAAAACATCCCTTTATTTGTTTTTATCAGTATTCACTCAGAATTTGGAAACGGAGAAGCTAATGCCTAATCATTTTGAACTTTTTCTTCTTTCTTTGAAGCAGCACGGTTGCTTAGTATCTAAAATTAACAAAACAAAACAAAACAAGCAGAAATTCTAGCTATACACATTCATCAAAGGTTTGAAAGGCTTTGCCCAAATCTATTAAAATCACTTGGAATTTAATTACAATTAAATAAACATGAGTCGTTAAATTAGATAAGTTTCCTTGATGCAGATATTTTAAACACTTGTATCTGTTAATGCTATAATAACCTGCTCATGCTTTCTAACTATTCTTTGGAAGATTATTCCGTGTGACTGATTTTCTGTTACTTCTCGGCTCATCTCTAAAGTCTATAAAGCTTGTCATAAAAGGGTAAAAGGAATATTTAAAAATTATTTCTACATTTTTACTTCCATTATTTGTAATAATTCTGTATTATTTGTATGAGATTTTTTTTTCCATTTTCACTTTGTGAAAAATGAACATTTTTTTTGTCTTATGTAGCAAATTTAAAAATAAAATTGATTTATTTAATCAGCAGGTAGCAATCTTTGCAGTATTTCCTCAGAACTGTGGTTTATTGCCATAGAATTCAAACATCATTCCTCTTGTTTTAATATAATCCTTTATAAACTGTAGATATTTCATTAAAGCTTACAAGCAATTAATCATTTCATATTTTCAGTCTGATGAAATTTTTTATGAACAATAACCTGCTCTACTATTTTTTATAGTATTAGTTTAAGCACCAAAATACTGTTTCAGATTCATATACTCTTCAAAGTGTCATTTGAACTTCAGGGTCCTTTTCTGGCATTGTGAAAGTCAGTAGAATAAAATCTCACAGAGACTACATATGAGACACCTAACACATCTAACTCTAGGGAAGTTTATCTATGCCATTTGGCCATATCATGACATGATCATAAATTTTGGTGGCTCTGCACATGCCTGCTGAAATAATGTCAAGATTGCAAGGTCATGTAAACAATTAGGATAAGATAAAAGAATTATCTTTTAAAAAAATTTAAATCACATTAAAATATATCCTAAAGGAAGCAAATTTTGATAAGTAATGAAATATATATATATATTTAGGCATATCAGAATGAACTGAAGAGATTATAAATACAAGAAGCTTGAATAATAAGTCAGCTTAAATAATTTTTTTCTGTGAAGATTTCTTCTGTAAATTTGTGTTAGAAACTTTAAAATAATTTTTTAGGATGGACATCCATTTACTCTGTATTTTATTCCCATTTTCTGCACCTAGTAAGACCAAAAAGTTCAGTACTTACAGTCTTAATAATCTATGTAAGAACATCTAGATTATACTTTACTTTTTAAGTCAAAAGTACATGCTGGAATTAGCTGTAATAGGTGTAAGAAAGTCCATTAGATTTTTTTCCTCTGAAGAAGCACCTGCCCAGGACATGGTGGTTTAGCATGAGCTTTATTATTTCAAGAGTATCTAGGAAGACAGTTAGATTCAAACAACACCTCTAAATTAGATACGTTTCTCCAATATAGGGTGTTTGACATTTTGATGTATTCCTAAATTCCTTGACCCCTAACGTATTTCCATGCTCCAATGTATAGAAATAGGTGAAAAGGGGGAGAAGGAAATCACCATATATTTTTACCCAAAATCTAGCACTTTCAGATTTACTCTTTTACTTCTAAACAGAAGTATGACAAACATTCTTATTATCTAGCTGTAGGTTGTGTATAGTTATGTTGTGTATCAGAGTTAATGTACAGAAAAGGTCATCACATACCACTAGGTTTCCAATCACCATGACCAGCATGAAAACAATAAGGCACATGGTTTGGCCAGCAACCTCCATGCAGTCCCACATCGTTTCTATCCATTCTCCACACAGCACTCGGAATACAATCAGGAAAGAGTGGAAAAAGTCATGCATGTGCCAGCGTGGGAGCACACAGTCACTGGAGATCTTGCAGACACATTCCTTGTAGCTTTTTCCAAACAGTTGCATGCCAACCACAGCAAAAATGAACACAATGATGGCCAGAACCAGGGTCAGATTGCCCAAAGCCCCCACTGAGTTGCCAATAATCTTAATCAGCATATTTAGTGTTGGCCAAGATTTTGCCAGTTTGAAAACTCGAAGCTGTAAAACAAAAAGCCCAGAGGAATCATTAGTGTTAGATATGAAATAGAAGCTAGGTCCAAGTTGTTTAGCAGAGCATATTAATTTCTGTAGATTAATTTGTTCTTCAGCAGGAACATGTGATTATTTTAATGGAAGGCAGGGAGCACAGAGTTTGGTATTGGCGTAAACATTGTTCAGCATTTCAACTTAGTGATGCTCATAGAAAAAAAGCCAACCTAATTTGTGTTTGTACCACTTTTGATTTTAATATTTTTAAACATCCACTTTTAGTGGATTACTGAATCACTAAATTACTTAATGACATTTTAGAAGTTTGTAGTCTTTTCAACACCTTCACTAACTCCCTGTTTTCTGGATTGGTTTCCCTCAGCACATTAAGACTTCCAGGCTTACTTAGAGAACAATTTTTGAAACAAAAGTTTGATGCTGATATTGTGATGTCCATTCACAGCAGAAACACTAACTTAAAAATAATATTCAATAACTTAACTATGGTATGTGACCCTGGTAATTTGAGCTAATAAACAAGGTCACCATTTCCTGCTCTATATATTGGGAAATAACTTGGGTTTTCAAGCAATGTGATAATTATTAGTAATAAACAATTTTAAATCTTGACTCTTGTGCCTCCAGTATAATTTTGTAAGATTTACAAAATTCTCAAACAACAGCAGCCAGTCTTATGCTGGCAAAGGACAGCAGTAGGTCAGGAAATCAATAGAATAATTTTATACCAAAAGAGACAAAAGACATGAACTGACAAACACCTTAAACTTGTACATATCAAACATTGCAAGTAAGGCATATATGAAAAATACTGTGAGCTGTTTAGGTATATATCTTTGCAATACTGGTAATTATTACAGACATCAGCACTTTTTTTTGAATGACACAACTGCATGCAATTATTTAATTATCAGAGTATTTACCAATCTGAATGACCGGAGAACAGATAATCCTTCAACATTTGCAAGACCAAGCTCCATTAAACTAAGACTAACAATAATACCATCAAAAATATTCCAGCCTTCTTGGAAATAATAGTAAGGGTCCATGGCAATTATCTTTAGTACCATTTCTGCTGTGAATATCCCCGTGAATACCTAAAACAAAATGTAATTCATTAGTGGGGTTATTGTGAGAAATTTATAAACTTGAGTAAAAAGTTTCTAATCCAGCTTGTGTTCTTGTCTTCTCATACCTATTACTTGTACCTGTTACTATGTAAAACAGCTGATTGCTGATAGCTATCTCTAAATGGCATCTAAGTTTTTCTAACACTGAAAACTGGTATTTAAAAACAAATTACTAAATCAGGATGGATATAGGATGGCAGAAGTTTGATAAAATTATAAAAAGCAGCTCAGCAGCTCATCTCTGTTTCATATCTGACTGATACATTCTGGACTATCAATCCAACAGATAATGTAATGTCATCCAAGTTTTTCAGTCCTGTCTCTAGAGGATAGTCCCAGTAAAGCAAAAGAAGACTTTACAGCAGTTAGTTTGTTTTTTTTTTTTTTTCTTGCTCATAACCTAAACAGAAGTGTTAGGAAAAACCCTCAAAGGTCAGACTCTGAGAGGCTTTCTAAGGTCTGTCTTTCAGGTCAGACTTGAAGGGTGTGGATGGAAAACATGGTGAAAGTTGGAGCTTCTTGCACTGAACTTTTTGTAAAGATATAAAGGTTTCAAGCACAGCTAATATTCTGTGTGATAAATATTTCCATTTGGGAAAAAGAAATTCATATTGGTAATGTTCTATGATATGTTCTCTGGAAATGCCAAATGTGAAATCATCAACCTGCCTTACTAGTTTGATGTCCAGAGTTTAATCCAACACATTCTTGAAATGAGTAGTGATCACTGGTTTGTGCAGCATAATAAAGAAATTTTGGACCATCATGCAAAACCACTAAAAACATATGAATATTCTGCACAACACTCAAAGAATAACTTAGATGATCCAAAAGCCCACTGAAGTACACCAACATACTCTGCCACTGACTTGGGACAGTATACTTTAAAATGTTTATATGAGAGATTTTACTATACAATCAGAGGAAGGTAACAGATATTGCTATGTGTGGTAAAGAGAATACAGACATATTTGCTGTACTTAATTTATCCTCAAACAGACCATGATGTCCCAAGCAAAGAGTAAATTAACATAACCTAAATGGAAATCACAGAATTAAGGTTAATAGATAAAATAGATAAAACAGAATTTAATTGCAACCAGCAGGTATGGTATTCACTGCATATAGTGTCCTAATTAAGGATTCTGGATTCTTACAAACGTAGTTAAAAATAAGACTTTTAATATCTTAAAGTAAATATAAAAATAAGAAATTGGAAAAGGCAAAAGATCTTGTAAGTATAAACACTTTCAAAGAAATAATTTTACCGATATGACAGAGTAGCATTGTAAAATACGATGTTCTGTAATCTGTGATGAATATAAGAATATGCCAGCAGTATGTCCAGGAGAAATTAAACTGTAATGCTTGTAAGAAAATATAGGTAATAAATTCATTTTTAGCTCTATTTAAAAAAAAAAAAACAAGTAACAGAGGGATGTATTACCAGTACATATAAGGAAAATGTTTAGGCTTTAAAACATACTCTGAGAACTCTCTTACTGCTCCAGTTAAATATTAGAAGAAATTTCAAAAGAAATCTTTTTGAATTATTAGTTCAGAACACTTGGTTGGTTTTAATTTTTTGGACTGCATGCTAGCTGAGTCAATCCCAACATCTCCTGTGTAAACTATTAGTAGTTATGTCAGCTGGCAAGAAATTAAAAATGTATGAATCTTCCTCTGAAACAAACATTTGCAAAGTTCAGTCCTCTGCTTCCTGAGCATCAGAAGCAAATTAAGAGAAACAGACAAGAACATTTAAGTGTTACACTACATTTAGGTATCTGCAGAGAAAAGGAATTACATGTAGCCCTACTAAGATTACATATACAGAGTGCTTTTTGTCAGGGAATAAGTAATACTCTTGTAGTTTAATAAGTACTTTTTAGTTACCCAAAGTGGCAAGTACTTACTGCTAACAAAAAAATATGCCTTTCTTGAAAAAGTACTTTCACTGTAACATAGCTGGAAAAAATGAAAAAATAAATTCTGACATCTGAATATTTCACTGATTTCTTATGGAAAAGAAATATTTTCTGTGATGGAAAATCAGTACCATGGAAAAATTATCATCTCCCTTAAATTTTTAATGAAAAAACACAAAGTAGGCCTTAAGAAATCTGACAATGCATTGAAGACTGCACTTCTGCACATATTCAATTACAGTAGCCACTTCATTATAGCAGTTACAAAATAGATTCATAACAGGGTCCAGAAAAAATCACTTTTTCTGTGACAATCATATACATAGTTTCTAAACTGATTATAAGAAACACCCTGGAATAAATTTAAGACAGATGCAATATGTTTATGTATTTCTTCTTTCAGAATAGTGTATTTCTTAACAAGTACTGCATAACAAACCACTTACCAGGTTCCCCACAGAAAGGACACTGCTAAACTGTTCTGTCATGGGATAATGTTCCATGGCCATAAACAATGTGTTTAAAACAATACAAATGGTTATAGCAAGATCAACAAATGGATCCATCACAATTAAATTGACGATGTGTTTTACTTTCAACCATGGACTCCAGCAATCCCAGATCAAGAAAGTATTTGCAAATCTGTACCAGCATGGTGGGCATTTCTGTCTGGATTCTTCAAGCTCTGGAAAAACAAATAAACAAACAAACAAAAAGATAGACAATTTAACATATAATGGATATTCCAAATACATCGCAAAGTCCTTGTTTAAAATACTTTTAAAAATCAAATCATGCAACTAAACGGATCACACTAATTTGGGATTTCCCTCACCTATGTTTAGTTCTTTGCCATGACAATAAAGAGAGTCTAAATATTAACTTTACAGAAGCTGGCTTGCTCACAGCAAATGTCTAAATTATGGATATTAAAAGTTACCATGACTCCACTGTCAATGAGATGATGACTATAATTTGTACAAATTTAATAAAATACAAAGTATTTTTAAAGTAAATTATTTTTAGAGTATGAAATACGTACATATTTTGTTTTGAACTAATAGCAGTATTATGTCTGCTACTACACTGAGCCACTACAGTATCATAACAGATAAATGGCTTTATGTATTATTGCTTATTTGAACCCATATTTTTAATATACAGAACACCTGTTTTCTCATTTTAAAAATTGCCATTAGACTTCATGTGAAATGTCTTGCACCATTGCAGTGTCTGTCAATTGTCTCCTTGTTTATTTGTGAGCAGGGGCTTCAGAACTCACTTTAGAAAGTGTATTTCCATTCTGACTGAAAGTAATCTTAAGAACAGTGCACATTTTCTTGGTAATCTCTTGTCTTTTAAGAACATGGGTTGTAGGACATCTGCAGGGTTTGTCTGACTGTAACAGCTATCACACTGTGCTCATATCCAGAAGATAGATCCTTTAAGCTTATAATAAATATTTTAATGGTGTATGTATGAAGTGTGAGTGTATTCAGTTCCTATGAAATAAGCAAAACAGTTCCAATGATGTATACTTTTTCACATAGTGAAATGATGGATTTTTATCCTTGAAATTCTTACCAAAGAAATATTTTAAAATGCTGAAGAAAAGCACTTTGTATGCATTGACATGGGTTGATTACAATTGGTTTTCTTTAAAATTATCTTTTTCATTCCAATTCCTATTGTTTGTCCTTAGATTTTAAATTCAAGGGAAATGACTGCTCTAGCACATCGCTGCCTTTATTATAGCGACTCCTCAGTATCTTCATTGATTTTTCATGTTGATATGCTATAGGAAGAAAAACCCTGCATTCTTGTTTAGGGTTCTGGCAATCCCCCAGCTATGACTATTTTGTCTCTGTCCATTCAGTAGCATAATATTTTGGAAGGTATCATGAAAAATAAATGACTGAGTATTTAGAATGTGTAAATTATCTTAGAAATGCTCAAAAGACTTTTGTATCTGATGTTCACAGGTTTTACATGATCCCTTTTTTATATATGAGGGAAATTATATAAATATTGCTCTGTATGTGAAGTTAGCAGAGATTCACTCAACTGCTTGTCAGATAAAATGCATCAAATACCTTCCATTGTATTTGTAAGTATGCTGGCTATACTCATTGCTCTTTGCCTTGCAGCAGAATCTTCCAGCATTTCCATGGAAATTTGATAAGAACTCAATCTTCTTTTTCTTATTTCTGTTTCTGTAGTGGTGCCCTGTAAGTGAAATACTGCAGAATGAAACCATCCTTTCTTAAAACCAGTTAACAATATTTAATGTATAAATATTGTAGTGATAATAAAAATCATCTTTATTCTGTACACTGACTTTTTTTACACACCGAATGTTTCTGTTCCTGTAGGAGTTTCTTTGTTCTTTATTAAGGAGCTCACTAGGAATTCTGTACAGTGCTACAAATAATCAACTGGGCAACAAAACCAATGCAAGGTGGTTCTCATTTAAATGACTGAGTGGACAAAATTTTTGCTAGGTATCCTTTTGTTAGTGATTATTATTATTCTTTCAAGGGTAAATGATCAAAGTTGAAACCTGTCACTTTAATTAAACACTAACTGTTTTAAATAATTAAAATGTGAGTTCAGAAAGACATGAACTACTATTTAAGAAATTAATTTTGATACAAGAAACATGAGTATAATTCTAAGAATTATTTGCATTCCTTAAGTGATAAGGGTGGTTGGAGAATTTTGTATGAGAGAAAAATCACAACTTATTTGATATTTTTTCTACCTAGTTCTCTTCCACCATAATCCTCATACAAAATCTGTGATAAATTCATGCAATAAATGCACAAGTCCTCTCTGTATTGTATGCCTTCTAATTATCTTTTCAAAGCAGTAATGCCCAGATCGTACTTAAATGTGCCTTAGGTGTAAGGTGTCCTTACAGTTGGTATGGTTTTCTTTTGGACTGTGGCCTAGGGATTTAAACAAGTAGAGGAAGTAAAAAGTTCCTAAATCTTGATTCCTATTCTACCACTGAATCTCTGATTCACGGGAACTATGACTTCTTTCTTAATTATTATGTCACCAGGGGTTATTTTAGTGGGATAATGAAAAAACTTTTTAAGCATTCACTAGTACTTTTTAGAGATAACTCTTGAGTTAAATAGCTAAATATTTTTTCAAGTGAATGTATTTTTTAAATAGAACCACCTACACCTAATCTCTAAGGTAATCTGACTGCATTTACAGCATGAAGGTCTATATCAAGATCCAAGAGAAATCCAAAAAAATACAAACAAATGTATAACAGTAATAATGAAATCTCGGTAATTACTTATAACAAAAATATTTTTCAGGTTAAATACAGTGCTATTATAGACACCAAAGTATCATACTGCATCCATATTAAAATACTATGCATTAAAAAGATTGCTTTTTTGAAAGTTTGAAAGAATATATTAGTTTACAGAAGTCTGAAACCAAGACTAAAGTACAGTGTAATTGCAAAGGTACATGGGAATTGCATGTATTTTTCTCATGAAAGTTGTAAGAAAAATTTCTTCAAGATAAATTCAGTTAAGGGCTATTTCTATTAACTGTCATGGTAGTAGTAGCTTCATTCTGCTTGATTTTGCAAGCACTTTCCTACACATGTTTCCAAGTGATATTCTTAGTATACATAAAAAATCTACTAGCTTTATTGATGAAGTGAAACTACATGCAAATTGTCAAATTCAATTTATGCTTTTTCCTTTCTATTTTCAGACTTATTGCTGAAGGCAAAGAGAATATAATACTTTTTTAAGGCTCAGACATAGGATGTTGAGGACTTTTTTCCCATATGTTATGATATTTAGAAACTGCTGCAAGTTATTTCTCACAGGCTTAAGAAATTATAAGGCATGCAAAGGTGAGCAGTAAGAAAAAATTCCATGCCTGAACCAAACTGTAATAATTACTGGTTTGCTTATAATTACCTCTGGTATAAGCTGACCAGTAGGTGAAGTTAGAGCTGAAGGTCCTCCAACCAAGGAAACTACTCCATTGCAATCCACAGTGCTGTGCATCTTCCCATTTACTGGAAGGGCTGGTACCATTCTAGATGACACACTTGCCTGACTAATGTTACTGTTGCGCCGTTCTCCATGTCGATTTGGAACAAAGAGAGAATCTCTTCTGCTCTCATTGTCTTCAAGAGTGCTGTGCTCATCATCAGCAAAGTCATTTTCTGATCCTATATCTTTTGCACGACCTCTGAAGCTGAAAATGCTTGTTTTGCTGTTGCGCCTTGGTGAGAACAGGGAACCACGAATGCTTAGCAAAGACTGTAAAACATTTAGAAGAAACCAAATCAAACCAAACCATTGTTAGAACTGAAGTCCTAGGTTCTTGACTTTTCAAAGAATAGTATAGTGCTGGAGGAAGGATTGGAACTTTTTTATTCCTTAGTATCAATGTGTCTGCTGGGGAATGCGCTCATTAAGTTATCTTAAGTAGAGGGGGAAAATTCTTTCTAATGTAATGTAGCAGAACTGAGGAGAAGTTGTGCATAAGAAAGGTTGGGCAGTTTTCAGAAAAAAAATGTCTTCAGTTTGGTATTAGGTTCAGTTTAAATTGATGTAAAGAACTTGTCTGCCCTTTTCACAATAAGCTCAATGATTTGGGAACAACATATGCAGCACTCCTGAGCTATACAACAGAGGCAACAGCTTGGGGAAGCTCCAGAGGTTGGGTGTGAACATGAATAGTAGCACCCATGGGCATAGCATGCCAGGGGCTATAGTAGGCTGCTCATCTACCAGAAGGTACCACTTGGCCATCAGACAGCTCAAAGCAAGCATTCACCAGGGACACAATTACCTAAAGGTATCCTCTTACAAATGAGAAAAATAAATCAGTGGTTGTTGGTAATTCATCTTTTAATTACAGAAGAAGCTGGTTAATGGAATGTTATCCCTTGCTACATATTTTATTAACAGCATTCATGAATAAATAAAAGGAGTACTAGTTGTGGAAAATAAAGAAACCTTGCATTAAGCTTTCTTCAATTCTGCGTTTGTACAAATTTGTGCATCTTGGTACATCAAAAACTAGTTGGAGATTACTCTCCATTTTTCAGTAGTTTTGCAGGTGGAAGATGCTAATATGTAATAGAAGTGGTTTTATCCTAGAATAATTGAAGTGAAAGTGAGTACTGCACTGCACTATATAAGCCTATATTAATACTGTGAAAACCAAGCACTGAATATGTGTCTGTCAATACATCTGTGTCTTTGTATATGCATACTCAGATTTACACATGCTAACACATAATGTGTGTGCTGAACTGGTAGTACTGCCTGCTATTAAGGTTGGCAGGTGTTTACCTTTAAGAGATGCATTTTTTCTGCTCTTAGAGATATACTAAATTTTAATAATTTGGGGTGAAATTTTCTATGCTGCGGCTGTCAGCCGCAGTCTGAATTGCTTGAAGAATATCAGCCAAACAGGTTTGCTAACCCATTTATGTACACTTGGCTGTAGAAAACGTGCTGTTTTGCTTATGCTAAAAAATAATTTTATGTGAAAAAAAGCTTTAGCTTCTACAGAGCATGACACCGACATCTGACAAAACATTAAATTACTAAAATCTTTGTACATTTCTTTGAAAATTTATTTGACCAAATTACACTCCTTCAAAAAAATCACATGCTCACTAGGTTTCATCTGAAAATTACTGCACCCTACTGCCACCACTGCAACCCTTGTTTTTTTAATAATGTTCACATGGCTGCTACATTTTTGTTGTAAAATCTTTTCAATACATGTTATGCTTTGAGCACAAGTAAATAGATCAGGTCACTGATCAAATCCCTCCAGAATTTAGGAGGAGAAATGCCTGAAAGTCCCTGCTGGATTGAGATGAAAGATATAAGCCAAAATGGATGCAATTCTAACACATATAGAGCTAGAAATATACGTATCTACATGCTTCTGGAAAGCAAGTTCTGAAAGGAAAATCTGGCTTTTCTTGCAGGCTGTGTCATTCACTTGCACATGGAACACTGTGTTAAAAAAACAGAATCTCTACAGGGGCTGTCTGTGAAGATTACCTGTCCTTAGCCCTCTGCTACTGTGTCGTTTCATGGTCTGCAACACTAATTGCATGGCTAATAAGACGAACCAGATCCTACTTTAGCAACTGTACCACCCTTAATCCTTCCACTCTTGTGGCAACTCCATTTTAGTTCAGTCATACACAGGTAACCTTTACAACTGCAGAGAATACCCAAGATAGTCTGTACTTAGTAAGGTAACCTCATTTAGATTATTTACTTGATACAAGTCCTTTTGTATTTTAAAATTTTAAAATTTTAAAATTTTAAAATTTAAATTTTAAAACTAAACTCTTAAAAATTTAAAATTTTCTTGCAGCGTAATTCATGATTCCTCAGGATGATTTGTTTCCTGTCTCTTGCAGGAAGCAAAAAAAAACTGTTTTCTTGCCTCTTCCTCTTCCTCAGGGAATTCAGACTAGATAATGAAGAGGCCTATTATCAAGGAGTTAAAGCACAGTCAATGACTCTTCTTGAGCATGGTCAAATCACTCACCATCCTCATCTATATGTGTATCTAAGTAAGACAGCTGTGCAGTCGAAGATGAGATTTTGGCTGCAGCTCCTTTCTATCAGTCTGACATAAAGCTCATTCCAATTACTGAGAGATTTTTTTGGAGTAGCTTTGGCCCAAAACTAATAGTGCATTTTATTAGACTGGAAATATACTTTTACAATATTTGTCAAAGAAGTTGAGGTAGATTTAATATTTTTTTTTAAATACATTTTATTTATTTATTATGCAGAGAACAACCTGGTCATTCTTCTTAATTATAATAAACATCACTTCCTTAGAAATGCAAATATATGGTTTCAAAATGAGTCATCACTGCTCATACTTTACTAATTACTGAGATTTTTGTCTCAAACTAAGCTCAGTGCATGTTTCAGCATGAAGTATTTGTACCACTGAATCTCATATTTTATATCAGTCTGTAAACTAAAACACTTGATAGGATCAGTAAGTAGGATAAACACTGCTAGATAAGTATGGGTCATAATAGTAGCTAAAGGTTATCTGTTGGCTGAAACAAGATCATTTGGAAGAAATGCATTTTGAGTGATTATTCTGCAAATACCATAACTGTGTGTAGACTTGAAATGAGCAAAGATATACTTCAGTGATGGAAGAGATCCTTTGATTTAAGGGATTAGAGCTTAGAAAGATGGACTAAACTACTTCCAAGTGTCCTTCCTAAGCAATTTTTTCTATCATTGCAATGATTTCCCATCTTGTATGATGAATTTCTAATTAGACAGAATAATACAATGAAATTCATGTAAATAAAAGCTAAAACGATCCCTATATATTTTTTCTTTATTGTGGAGTACTAGAGCCCCTTTTCTCATTGTCTACTATTTAAAGAAGCTAATTAAGGACAGCAATAGAAACTAATGGTAGTGTGGAATTTCCTGTTCAGGGTATTTTGATGATGTGGTGTGCTAAAAAATTCTCATACTTGTATAGTTCTGAAATGTGTGCACAACAGAGAATTTATGGTTGATTAATGCAAATATATGAGTACTAATCAAATAATTTAATTTTTTCCCCCAATACAAGATACACTGTGAGAAATACATTTTCAGAGAAGTTTAAACCAAGTACAGTTCTTTTTGTTGCCAATAGAGCCGTTATGGTTAGAACCATATCAAACTGTAGCACTGTTAGCAGTACTACCACTGTATTTTCCTTAACTAGTATTTTAAATAATTTCTGACATCTAAAGCTGCTGTAATATCAGTCAAAACCAAATTAGAGTAGACATATATCATTTAATAAAAGAGAGTGCTGTACCTGGTGGGGAGATGTGAACCTTTTTTCATGTGTCAGTTGACTTCCTTCTGTGGAGAAGCGAAAACTTTTCCTTCGGATACTGTCTTCTGACTCGGACTTGGGGAACTTATCAAAATCTTTGTTCTCTGCTTCAGACATTTCTTTCTGTCTTCTTTTCTTTCTTCTGTTTCTTCTTTCTTTAGCACTCTTTGAGCTCAACTTTGATGCTTCTGAAGAACTTTCCAAGAGCTCTCCTAATCCACCTACACCACTGAAATCTCTTGATGCAACTGATGCTGCTGCTATTGCTGCTGTAGCCTGTGAGGTTTCAAAGCAAGGCATACTTAGTAGGCCAAACATTATCAATTTTATAGAATATAGTTTTTATTATCACTGTAGTAATACTGCAGGTTGTGCACCCTTGAGAATGCAAATATACACAAACCAATTAAAGATAAAATGTTGAGTCATATAGCTCCTCATTGTTCAGTATCATGAGCTATTTGAGGCATCAACTATAGCAGAACAATAGCATTATTATTTCTTAAAGACTTCCTGCAGAAGACACTGGTCTAAAATTAAGGTAGTCAGAAACGTAGAAACATGGGGATTTTTAATTTATTTCAGACCTCCTTCTCCATTTTCTTGAAAAAAGCCTGACATCATGCTTTAATTAAGCTGATCCCTTCTGAGTCCTTATAGAGAAAACCAATCCCTAACATCCACCAGATAGGTTATTTTATCATAAGCGAACTGACAGTCTGCAAGTAGTTGAATGAGGTCTTTCCTCACTCTCTTCACAGCAAAGGTGCTTCCTTCAGTTTTCTTCTACCTTCACTGGCAACAGGCACATCCTGGAGACACGTCTTCAAATGCCCCTCCCTCTTCATGTTTCCCCATCTCATATTTCCCCTGTGGATCTTTCTTAGAGATGCACAAAGGTACCTTTATTGCCTGATACTGCTGCAGCCAGAAAGAATATAAAAGTTTAAGTTTTTTCTCTGACAGAAAGGGATGCAGTTACTTGCTTGAGTAACTTAGGACCAGTATCTTCAACTACAGTGGTCAGCCTACCTGATTTGGTTCATTAGGGAAATCATTTATTCATCAAAAAAGGAAGAATTGAGAGTGTGTCTAGCACTCTTCCTACAAAGAGCTGTCTGGGAGATCACTGTGAAATTCCGCAGTGAAAAAATGTGTTTGGGAAGCAGATAGGCTGCTGTAAGCTCACAGAAAAGGGTGATATGAGAAATGGCAAGAATCTATGGTTATATAACAAAGATGACAAGTAATTTTCCAGCAAAACATATTATATTCAATGACAAGTATTTCAGGAATGATGAGAAGCAGGAAAGGCGACCTAGAAAGCTCATAGTATGAATTAATGGCTTGCTGCACCACAAGATACAACTCATGCTATGCAAGTTGACTTGATACAGACTTTTCTGCTAAACATATTAAATATGTTTATTAAAATATATAATATTAAATTAAATATAATATTAAAAGGATTCAATTTAAAAAGGTGATAGTCAAGATTTTGACCTACTGGTTTCAGAATACTGACCTTCAAAAGTTCTAGCAGCAACAAAGGCAGCAGATGCTGAGTCACCATCCATCTATTTCATAAAACTAACAATGGTCAAGCAGATGGAGCAATCCAAAGACCACTGTGATGAATTAAGTTTGTGTGAAGGGAGTGAAGAGAGTCCCACACCCATTTCCATCCCAGCAACCAATTCAGCAGCTCAGTGATCAACCTTGTAATGCATCCATTCTGCTAATAATTTCACGTACAAAAGGTATCTTGACTGTAAGACTGTTTTTCTTATAATTAATTCAGTGGTCACTAATTTTAAAAAGTAATGACTTTCCAGGGCCTTTATCCAGCCTTCCTTGTAGTCCGTTAATACCATTCTAGTCCTCATCCTAATTCTGGATCAGTTTCATCTCTGTCCCCACTCTCAAACACAAAAACATTTAGATGAGCCTCCTAATATTTTTTTATATGATGTAGTTGTCTCTTTCATGGATGAAAAGAACAGGTTTTTTAAAAAAAAGTTTTCCTTTCAGAAATGTAATTTTTTTATAAAATTTGAATTTTGCAGGATTCTGCTTTCTCTTTAGTGTTTTGGAATTGACATGCTTTAATGACTAAAATAGAAATAAGCTAATTAGATTTCACAGGTCATACATAAAGTTATCTTTTCAAGAAACAGATGAAGAGTTTCGCTTTCTATTAGCACTGTGTGGAGTCATTCTAACTTGGCAAAAGCATTTGTAAAATACTACCAAAACTCTAGTTTCACAGAATATTCTAATTTGCTAGCATTTTATAAACACTGTCCTTTCAACAATGTCTACATTGATGACTATTAAGTAAGAACTATTTAATGTAGGAAGCCTGGCAATTCTCACTCACACTGTAAATCATGCGTAATGCCACTCAACTTTTTGATACTGTTCATAAGATCTGTAACATTTAAAAGCATCATGAACAAAGCCTAACTAAAGTCAGGTTTGTTGTACAATATTATCACAAATACTTCTGCAGTCTGGTGAACTTAGTAACATTTGTTTCTGTACCATTAGCTTGCTTTTTTGCAATTTTTTTAGCTATTGGCTTTCAAGAGCTATTTCCAATTTTGTAACCTAAGTGGACTTTATATTTTTGTAGTTCATTGAATAATTTGTACATGTTCTAACGCATAAAAGATTATTACCCTTGCCATAAGAATACAGCTGTTCAGAGAGTACAATTTCCATAATTACCTGAGCTTCTTCTTGCTGCTTCTTCAGTTGTTCCAGCATCTGTTGAAACTCTGCCTCTTTCTGCTCTGCTTCTTCCATGGTTGCTTGATTCTGTTCTTCATAGGCCATGGCAACCACAGCCAGGATCAAATTGATCAAATAGAAAGAGCCCAGAAAAATCACCAGAACAAAAAATATCATGTATGTTTTTCCAGCAGCACGTAGTGTCTAGGGAGTAGAAAGCATATGTATATATATTCCAACACATATTTTTGTTACTGCAACAGCTTTATGCTTTTAGCTTATGTACAAATAAGCCTATGTATATAATTTTGAATACCAGCTACTGTTTATGGCATTAAAATTTCTTACCAGCTGATACAGGTTTTCCCAGAAGTCCTGAGTCATTAGCCGAAAGAGTGACAAAAAAGCCCAGCTGAAGGTGTCAAAACTTGTGTAACCATAGTTGGGGTTTCTACCAGCTTTCACACATATATATCCCTCTGGACACTGCCTATGTGAAAACCAAACAGAAAGTACTTGATAACCTTTATTTCCTTCTAGAATATATTTATTACCTTTTGGAACAATATGCATTATTTTTTCCCACAGGAAATCTATGATTTTCAATTCACTCAAAAAAAAAGAAGTCCTAACAAGTGAACTAATGAGAGTAAATGAAAAATACACATTCCAGCCATTCACTGGTTGCAATGACCTAAATATTTAATTTCTGCTCAGTTACAATTTGTAAATAGAGTATTTATTCCAAATGAATAGTTTCCTAGCAGAAATAATTGCTAAAATGTTGTTAAGGTTACAGACAGATTAAGCAATGTTATTAGCTAAATCCCATTGTACTGTTATGGATCTCCCACATAATGCTGAGACTTTTTTTTAACAGACTTTTTCACTGCTGCCAGTTAGGTATTGCAGTTCAGCTAACAGTTCTGTGCCTGTAATTGGGCACATGTGAATGGCAGAATTTTCCAGTACTGAAAAACAGCTATGCTTGAAAAATCCCAAAAAGATTCAGTCTTGAACTATGAAGTCACTGCTGTGCTTTCTTAATATTTTATGTATTCTCTTTCTCTGTTCTAACCTTTGCTTTCATCCTTTCTTCAATGAGTACATCTCCAAAATAGACTTTGCAGGAGTTCATATTTTGTCTTTCCAGTCAGGCAGGAAGAGAGGCTTTTAATTTTTTTATTTTGTTTCGCCGGAAAA